>BSEG01000016.1:12415000-13015000 GCA_036245055.1 Diospyros kaki | reverse complement strand
CCCGTCTTCCATGTGTCCCAACTACATGAAGCCAGGGGTGCATTGCAAGCCACTGTGGAGATTCCCAGTCAACTAAGTGCAGATTTGGAGATACTGGTCGAGCCAGAGGCGGTGTTGGGGGTCTAACCAGGAACAGGAAGTAATTTACGTGGATTGGATGTGCTGGTTCAATGGAAGGGGTTACCACTATTGGAAGCTACTTGGGAGCCCTAGAGCTTAATTCAACAACAATTTCCCACTTTCGACCTTGAGGACAAGGTGAAAGTTGGGGAGGGGAGTAATGATAGGCCTCCGGTGCTGCGGACCTACCAAAGGCGCTACAGGAATCAAGAGCAAGCTGGTAACACAACTGGGTTACGTAATAGCCAGCATGTGCACCAAGAGTAGAGTTGGAACTTGGTTGGTTTGTGTAACAAACCAGCATGTGCATAACCAAATGCGGTTATGGAGGGGGAATAACAACCTATAAATAGGGAATAGAAGAGAGAGAAATGGGTGGAATTTGAGTAGAGTTTGCAGGAGAGATCTGGGCCTCTCGAATACACATTCTTGTT
Source organism: Diospyros kaki (assembly GCA_036245055.1). Lineage (NCBI taxonomy): Eukaryota > Viridiplantae > Streptophyta > Magnoliopsida > Ericales > Ebenaceae > Diospyros > Diospyros kaki. The sequence goes on along the minus strand of BSEG01000016.1, from coordinate 13,014,446 downwards.
CTTTGTTTACATTTTTCCTTGTAATTTGGAGTTGGAATACCAGCAGTGATTTCCTTAATTGGTTGGAATCCTATCTACTATCTTGAATCCCATCCGAGGATAACGGAGAGAACTCCCAACACGCTCTAAGGTGCTTAGCCAATAGCAAAATCATTAAAGTGGAAGGGAAAGAACACAATTGCAAGCTGATGGTCCTAATTGATAGTGGAAGTTGTTGGAATACACGTATAACGATGTAGGTAAAATTAATTTTTTTTGCATATTAGATATACACAGCGGAATACATAAATACACACATCATATATAGCTCGGATATTTAAGTAACACGATATTTCATCATATGAAATACGATAAATGACATACCCGCAGCCTGATGTTAGGTGGAGTACAAAAACCGTTTCTGTAATGAGACCGAATCCACCTCAAGTTGTGATGGGTCTAGTCTGTCCACAACTAACAAGCTACCTGGTACTATGTCGCGATCCTCGCCCCGTGCTAACCTAAGGACTTTGATTCGCAAGCACTTGTGCATCTCACTAGACTCCCCGATTTTTTTTGCACATGCCATTCACGCTCTGTGTAATTAATCAGGAGCAGAAGTAGAAAAGAATAAAGGAAGTAGAAGCCAAGCAGCATACACATGCACACCACTCCTCTTGCCCATCCAATTTCTTTGTCCAGCCTCCCTTACCAACCCTTCAATTTGCTGCCACATGTAATCCACTATTTTTGGCTGGGGCGGTGCGAGAGTCGACTGACAACTTCAAGAGTCAACTGCTGTAGCAGTTGACTCTCTAAATGGGGCAGTTGACTCTGCTGCTATTTCTAGAAGAAACTGTAGTCTAATCCACTAACGATTAGTGAACCGAAACCCCACCCATTAACATTTAACGAACCTTTGAGTAGTGGGATTTCTTTGCTCGGGGTAAAGGTTAAAGGAAGGTATGGAAGTCTCTCTTTTATTCAGCGCTATGGACAATGTGGCTGGAGCGGAATAGGCTAATTTTCAAAGATCGAGAGTCAAGTGCAATTGATATCTTTAACTTGGTGCTTGCTAGGTTAGTCACTTGGGTGAGGGTCGTGGAGCCATCTTTCCCTTACTCAGTGAATCAAGTTATCATGTCAGCCTCTGCTCTAGGCTGCTAGGTTCTTCTCCCTCTTCTAGGCTTGTTGGCTATAATGTCAGTTTTGGGTTGTCGTTGTCCCTAATGGCTTGTGTTTGGGGGGGGGGGGGTGTTTTGGTTGGTATAGTTTTGTTTGGAACTCTCTTGTTCCGTGTCTTTGTTGTACATTTTCTATACTTTCATTATTATATGGAGCTCATATATTTCAAAAAAAAAAAAAAAATTTAACGAACCGCTGTCATTAACACTAAATAACATATCCAAAACCACCATTAACAATTAATAATGTCCAATGCACAGCAGGTGCAAAGTGCTGATACCAGATGCCATGCTATATGGTGTGTGATTTTTTAGGTTCATTGTCAGCTAGCAAATAGATAGCGCCAAAACTTGTTTGGCACCTGGAAAAGCACCTCCACTCATCACAGGAATCTCTCCATGTTCCAGTGACGCCTTGAAAGATCATGAGAAGCGCCTAACAGCGGTCTAGGACAATATAGAAGGCAATGAAGTCTAACTTCAAGTGAACCTATTACAATTGATGATTACCGTGTACTATAATCCTTCTGTCACTCAACATCCCGACTAAGCGAGAGTCATGTAATGATAAAGTCACAAAGTCAGTAATTATGTGTCAAATCTTATCAATGTGACTAGATGACACCTCAAGAAACACTTTCCTGATTAATCAAATTGTCTTGGCCAAGGACTTTCCTGTCACACTAATAGTAGACTACATAGGACATTCACCTCATCAATAATGAGGGTGACAAATCCTATCCCTGAACATCGGTTTCCATATACCAACAATACGGAACCACATAGATGAATATCCCCATCTCGCAAATGGATGGTTCAGCGCATTTGCAAATCTCGCACACCAATACACAAGACAACCGTGTAAGTTCAAGTTTAAGGACCAATACACAATCGCAACTCGATGACAAGATCATTATCCATAATGCCATGTGATCAGTCATCAGTGTCACATTCAGTGTGTTGTTCTCCAACAACTACCCACAAGTATGTGACTCACCACCCCTAACCATTTGTATCTCATACTAATCAGGGTAGTAAATATCATTCCAGTCCATAATCGATTAATCAGAGTCCCCATCCGATTAATCTAAGAACTATGAATATTTAAGAAATCCTATTATTCGAGAATCTCGTCACATGTTCTTAACACCTTAAGAATAAGACTCTCAAATAGGAAATATAGGGACTCATTCATATAACAAATTGAAGAGTTTAATGAATGATGATAAACATGCATTTTATTAAAAATTATACATCACATATATTTATTACATATGCCAGATGTCATCTAAATCTACCATTAGGGCATATCACTAACAGAAGTACCCATAGCTTCCTAGATGAGGACACAGCCAAGAAGTTGGGGTGCAAGCTTATTGTCACACTACCCCTATTTGTGACTGTAGCCAATGGTAACAAGGTCATGAGCAATTCAGCCTGTGTTGGGTTTTGTTGGGAGATGCATGGAGAGGAGTTTGAAGTCGATTTCAAGCTTCTTAAGTTAGGGGGATGTGACAACTTTGACTTCAATAGGATGGAAGTGACATTTGAAAAAGATGGCAAGAAGATGACCCTTACAAGCAGAACGCAGGCAGGGTTATGTACGATGATCACGAGGAGGAAGCTACAGAAAATGTTCGAGAACAAGCTGTCTCAAGTGGCACGGCTATTCTTTGTTCATGCTATACACCACTCAGAAGGAAATTAGAAGCAGAAAGGAGAGCTAATGCTTACTGTTAGTAGCTAAGTTCAACTTCATTGGGAGGTACATGAACTTGACTCTCTTAACATACTCTCAGTTGAGTTTGAGCACTTATTTGTAATGCTTGACTCCCTACCTCCTAGAAGGCCTTTTGACCACTCCATTGCTCTCAAACCCAATGCTAAACTAATTAACATAAGCTCTTACCAATACCCTCCCAAACAAAAGACCAAGATTGAAAAATTTGCAAGGGATATGCTTCAAAAATCTACAATCAGGCCAAGCCACAGCCTTTTGCCTCACCTGTATTACTTGTCAAAAAGAAAGATGGAACATGGTAATTTTGCATTGACTATCGTGAACTAAACGCCATTACTGTTAAGGACAAGTTTCGAGTACCCATTATTAAAGACTTGCAAGAAGAATTAAAACACGCCACAATCTTCACTAAGCTAGACCTCAGATCTATTTATCACCAAATCAGAATGAAACTAGAGGATATACCCAAAACAACATTTAAAACCCATCATGGGCATTATGAATTCACAATAATGCCTTTTTGACTCACCAATGCCCCAACCACATTTTAGGGCTTAATAAACCCAATTTTTGAACTCCACCTATGAAAATTTATCCTAGTTTTTTTGGTGATATCCTTGTGTATAGTCCTATCTTTACTCAACACCTTGACCACTTGAAGGCTATATTTGAGGTCCTTAGGATGAACCAACTGTATGTCAAGAGATCAAAGTGTACCTTTGCCCAAAGGCAGGTGGAGTACCTTAGGCACATCATTTCAAGCTCTAGAGTGAGCATAGACCCAAGGAAAGTGGCTACTATGATTTCTTAGCCAAGGCCTACCATTGTTAAGGCCTTAAGGGGAGTTCTTGGATTAACAGGCTACTATAGAAGGTTTGTGAGAAATTATGGGGTGATAAGCATGCCTCTCACTAATTTGTTGAAGAAGGATGGATTCAATTGGAACCCTAAGGCTGAGGAGGCCTTTGTGCAGTTAAAAAAAGCAATAAGTGAGGTTATGATACTTGGCTTAACAGATTTCAGTAAGCCCTTCATATTAGAAATGGATGCTAGCATTACGGGGATTGGGGTTGTCTTAATGGAAGAGGGTAGACCATTGGCCTTTATTAGCTAGTCCTTAGCCCTTAAGCACTTAGCCTTAAGCATCTATGATAAGGAGTTGTTGGTCGTGTTTATAGCAATGGAAAAGTGGAGAACTACCTAGAAGGAGGTTAGTTCATAAATAGGACTAACCTTGAAAGTTTGAAATTCTTGCTGTAGTAAAAACTACACACACAACTGCAGAAGAAAGGTATGGTCAAACTCATAGGGCTAGACTACGTCATCCAATATAGATAGGGGAAGGAGAATGTTGTTGCAAATGCACTATCCCATTATTCTAAAGAGGGGACATCTACAGCTATCACCTCAATTGTTCTTGATTGGTATCAGGAAGTGATAGCAAGATATGATTAGGATGAGTGGACTGAAGAGCTTCTAGAGGAATTGGTCATTGATCCCTTAAGTAGGCGAGGGTTCACACTAAGTAATGGGTCATTAAGATACCAAGGTAGGCTGGTAATTAGTAATTGTGGCCAACTCAAGAGGAAGATATTGCGGTTCTTGCACGAGTTTTCTTTGGGTGGACATTTAGGCATGCAAAACACCTACCAAAAGGTAAAATAGCTCTTCTATTGGTCTCAATTGAAGAAGTTTGTGATGGCCTGTGATATATGTGAGAGATGCAAGCATGAAACAATAGCAACCCCAAGCTTATTTCAACCCTTGGCCACTCTTGAGAAAAGCATGGACCAGTGTGTCCATGGACTACTATATATTAGTAGTCATGGATAGATTTAAAAAATCTGCCCATTTCCTAAGCCTTTCCCACCCTTTCACCATGCAATAGGTAGCCCAAATCTTCTTGGACCAAGTAGTGAAGCTTCAGGAACCCTACAATCCATAGTATCCGATTGAGACAATATATTCACAAGCCTACTATGGTAAGAACTGTTGAAGTCCCTTGGAAATAAGCTACACATGTCCATTGCCTATCACCCCAAGATAGATGGACAAATACGGAGGGTGAACCAATGCCTAGAAACTTACCTCCGCTACCTTTGTTTTCTCCAGCCCAAGGGTTGGCACAAATGGCCTTCCTTGGCTCAATGGTGGTAATAACTCCAGCCACTATAGCTCCATCAAGATGACACCATTTGACGCATTCTACAGGTACAAATCTCCACTCCTACCAGCCATCAAGGAACCAACCACAGTAGCAGGCTTGGATACATACCTACAACAGAGGCAAAATGTTTTACAGCTGCTAAAGAAGGAGTTACCAACTGCCCAAAACCGAATGAAGCAGTTTGCGGACAGTAGGTGGAGTAAAAAAGAGTTTGCTGTAGGCAATGAAGTTTACCTGAAGCTGAAGCACCCTCATCTAAGGATCCTATCCCAAAGGCAGGTTTCTAAATTGAGTCCAAGGTTCTATGACCCTTTTTCCTATTATCGCAAGGTTGGGAAACGTTGCCAACAAACTCCATCTGCTTGCTAATTCCCAAATCCACTTGATATTCCATGTATCGTTGCTCGAGAAGTCAGTAGGAACACATCAAGTTAGTTCCTCCTTACCCTCATTTGCTAGAGAGGCTTCCCCCACTATGGAACTGGCTGCCATTTTAGACAAGAGGATCATCTCCAGACAAGGAGCTGCTTTAACTCAATTGCTAGTGAAATGGTCCCACCTTCATCTGGACAACAACACTTGGCAGTATCTACCAAACCTTCTCAAACAATTTCCCAATGCTGCCAACCTTCTATGTATTTCTTGAGGACAGGAAATGTTTTTTTTTTTTTTTTTTTTTTGGGGGGGGGGTGGGGGGGAATTGTCATGTACCTACTGCTATTGGTGGCTTGTACATTGTATAGGTAGTTATAGTTGTACTCATTCGAATCTGGCCTTTTTGGGCCATTCCTGGCTACTGGGATCAGTATATAACAAACTGGTCCAGCTTAATTGAAATCATCAAGAATCATTTGAGATAATTATGTTTTCCTGCTACAATTCTCTCTCTCTCTCTCTCTCATTCTCTCTTCTTCTCTCTCCCCCTACATTTCTCTTCATTCCTTCTTAATTTCCTACCAATTCTCGCCAATTTGGTTGAAAATTCTCTGTCAGATTCAAGGATCAGACAGGAATTTGATCTCTTTGAGGGGATTGACCTCCAAATCAACCAGAGCTTTGAATTGTATTTTGATTGCTTCAAAAATAAGGTAAGGCAATTACATATATACAAGGTTCCCTTAATTAGGATTTGTATTCTTGAATTAGCTAGGACTTCTAACAGAAAAGGAAACAACCAAGTACCTAATCTAATCTAATCCCTAAAATTAAGGAATCACGATCAAAGATAATCAAGCAATTAAAGGCAACAAATCTAATTTAATCGTATCTCTAAGATCAAGGAACATTATCCTAATCACCTAGGATTTGTAAGTTAAAATAGAAATCAAAGAAAATAATCAAACCTCTAAATTTTGGAATCCCAACATCATCTTCTCATACATTAGCACCATTTTAATCATCTATTGCATTTTATTTTCAATATATGCCATTCCAACCAAAGCATGTTTAAGGGTTTCTCATCTCCTCCCCCCCCCCCCCCAAAACTTCCTTCACTTCATCCACTTGCCTAACAAGTGCGTCTATTCTTCTTCTCACATGTGTAAACTATCTTAATCATGTTTCCCACATGTTATCTTCAATAGGCATCACTCCAACCTTTATACATATGATCTTATTCCATATTCTATCTTTTTGCTATGTGGCCGCACATCCACCTCATAGTTATCAAAGGCACACCTAGGCACAAAGCAGATGGAGGCATAATTTTGTGCACCTCTTCAGTATAGAGTCAAAGTGCCCTCCTCAGGCCCTTGCCTAAGGGCATGAGGTGTGCACCTCAGGCACTAGATGGATACAAATAGCCCTTTTTGAATCAGTAACTAAAACATAAAACAAAAGCAAAGTCTCACCAAAATAGAGAAACCATTTGACTTTGTCAAGGGATTTCTTTATCAGCCTTCAAAGAGTAAGCTGCCAAGCTTCAAAGAGTAGACTTCATCATGCACTAGAGAACCCTCACTCATGGGGGGCACATGCCATTCTTCAGTTACCTATCTTCATTAACAATGTCCTTGAAGGCAAGAACACTTTTCTAGAAACCTAATTTTGTTTTTATTGGTATTAAGTTATGTTTTCCAATCAAGCCATCTTCAATTGTTCTAAGTTCTCTTCCAATTCTTTAGTTTTTCTTTTCTTCTTTTTCTTTTTGGGCTAATTTGGTTGTTACATCTTTCAATAGCTTTAAGTTTTATTTCAATTGGAAACACAATAACATGGCAATACATACACTATACAATAAAATACCTCTCCACTACTTCTATATTTTTATCTAAATTTTGTAATTCATGATTTTATGATTTTGCATTTCTCGTTATAATTATAAAATAAAAATAATGGTAAATAAGTATTCTAAACATGTTTTGAATAAATGTGAGCCTAATGTCTTTGAGGCATGTACCAATCTTTTGTGCACCTTTGACAACTATAATCCACCTTTGTATTCTCATCACAATTACACTCATATTTTGCATATATTGGTATTTAATTACCCAACATTCTAATCCATAAAATAAAGTTCTTACAGTTGTTAGATAAAACTTCCCTTTTAGCTTTAAAGGGATCCTACAGCCACAGACAATGCTGGACAAACCAGATAGTGCAATAGTAAATGGAACTTTTTCTACAGTATATCATGTCTATAAGCTCCATTCTTTCATGGATGGTAAGTTCACGTATCTTATGCTATCTTATTAGCACTAACATGTTTGGCTAACATAAGGAACTAAGATTCTATTACAAAAAAAGACAAGAACTCAAAAATAACCCACATCACACAATCCACTGTATTAGATGTGCTTCAATTTGATATTATGGAAAGTGTTGTCCCTATTACTCATGAAGATCCAGAGGATCAAACGACATAAATATACAATCCTATTGTACTTGTTAGTTTTGGCAAAGGGAGGCTGCAATGCTGAGGCAACAACTGCAGAACCTGCAAGAGAAACATCGGTAAAATCTTTCTCCTTCCATAATTTATCTATATTTTCAGCTAGCACTGAAAGCAAGTGACATAACTGAAGATATCATTGTCTGTTTTTTCATTGAGAGGTACAGTCCAGATAGGGACTTCACAAGAAGTACCAACAGTTTCTTTTAAGCAGGACATGTCTTCCTATTAAGAAACTCATGTAGGACCACAGCAAAAGTACTCTATTTTGTCAACTCGAACACTAACAATGCAACTTGACAATAACGTAACCTGTGTTTAACAATTGAATGACGAGAAAAACATGCATAATGTCTTACAAGTTCTATTGTGGCTACTAGTTTCTTTTTTTTTTTTCTGCACATGTATGCATAAAAGCATTTATTCTTAAGGAACCAGGTTGCTTCGTCTAGATTTACATGGTGGTACGAATCTCTGGAAGTTGATACATTCTTTTTATTTGTAATTTATAAAACAATCATTCAGTTGATAACATATATACACCCGACATCAGAAACAAAAGGCAAATCTAAGCCTTTGCTTTTCTATCCAAATTATGTCTATAAATTACATGTCTGAAAGGAAACCACAGAAACCAATTCTACCTCACGTATCGTTATTACCAAACATGTTTCTGAAGAAAAGTATGCCTTTCCATTACAACAGACTGTTATTCTGCTGTCTGGCCTTCAAATTTTAAGAGGAAATCATTGGAAAAAAATAGCTCTTAAATGAAAAACCTATTTGAGAATCATGTTCAATACATACACCTTCACCCTATCACTAAAAATTATTGATAACAAAATTCAAACATCCTCCATGACCTGTAGAAGCTGCAGCCAATCTGAAAGGATTTCAGTACAAGTGAGCTTAACAAACATTATTCACGGGAAACTTTTTCTTCTACCCAGAGCAAACAATAATTCAGACCTAATCAATAACATCATGTACTCCAACCTACCATAAATGCTCCAATACAGCCTATAGTGTCAATAGGCTGCTATGTAAGACTATCTAACATAATATTTGGCACTTCTTATTCTGTAAATGTCCCAAGCAAACGCCTTCACTGTCATGTTAAACTAATAATGAAGACATATAACTTCCTAGAATTCAAACTAAATGAATATCTTTCCAAATTTGATTCACAACTTATATTGAATGTTATAAAACTTTGTTGCAGCCTGGCTTCCTATGCACATTTTACCTCTCATTCAGAACATACAGCATACAGAAACAAGAGCTCCTATCTAAAAATATGTACCATAAAATCTTTTTTGTCAATGTCCAATCCATAAGCCTCTTCTCAACCCCCGAAGTTTCCAGGATTCAAACAAGAGAATCCGCCCCCAGTTTACAAAATCTGAGCAACCACAAAACAACTTATTTTTTTCTATTCACTCAATAGAAATAAAACCATGATTTTGAATACAGAAACCAGGTTAGCCAGTCAAGCCTAGTATTAACAGCCAAGTGTGATATTTCATTCCACCTTCAGAAAGCAAATACGGAATGTTAAAATAATTGCTAGAATACCTTGTGTTCCTGATTCATTAAAATTCCTCAGTTCCCATGACATGATACAATGAAGTTGTGTTTGAACTTAGCTGCAAAGATGTAGAACCACCAGCTCTTGTAAAATTTAGGCAGCATGAAATTTATTGTTGAGAATTTTTGCTAATCCCTTCATGATTCTGCGACAAAGATCCAACACACCTTGGTGCAGCTGGAAGGAAAATTGCTCCCTTCTTAGTTCTTACTTTAGCACATTTTTCCCCAAACAGTTAAAAGATAAGCGAAAATCATTTTAACTAATGAATACCAAAAGTTAGTGACTCAGAAAAACAGTACAGGAAATAACAACAATGATGATGATGCCAATCACAAGCCTTAGTCCCACAAGGCAAGATTGACAACATAAATTCTAGACCTCTCGTCATCTCTATCCATGGTCATACTTAGGTCTAGAATTCAGCTATATATGTATAAAATTCATGTGTTCAGCTAACAAGTCAGGAAGCTGAGAAAAAGATTAAAATGTATATATCAAGTCTATAAATTTGAGCAGCAGAAGTCAGACATTGACCTGATATAAGCTGGAAAACAATTGATATAGATAAACCAGCAGATAACACTTCCATTATAAGGTATAGGATGAACTGTAAAAACACCTTCAGGACTAGAATGAACAAAAATTAACGTTCAAAGAAATAGTCCCCCTATCAACCACAATTAATCCTGTTAGTCCATTCATCATTGCAGGCAAATGATGGGAGAAGAACTTAATGGTATGAGTGTAAAAGAATTGCAAAATCTGGAGAACCAACTGGAAATGAGTCTCAGAGGTGTACGTATGCGAAAGGTAGGAAATTTCCATGCCCCGTGCAATACTCATCCCATGGTCTTCTATATACATGATTCTCAAACTCCAATTAATTTTTGTAGGATCAAGTCTTGATTGATGAAATTCAAGAATTAAACCGAAAGGTCAGTCTACTGTAACTACTTGGCCACATCTTGCCTCTTTTTATTGTTTCTGCATTTATTTTAAACTGTCACTTCAATTAACTAACTTCAGCCTTTTGTTTCAGGGAAACCTCATTCACCAAGAAAATGTAGAACTGTGTAAGAAGGTAAACATAATTCGTCAAGAAAACATGGAACTGTATAAGAAGGTATCGAAATAGAAAAATGATACAATTACACCATAGGTTTAAATATGCTAAAAATAGGATGCACTTTTTCCAATATCGAAGTCATGTCAAAATGCAAGTTGTTGACTTGGCTTTCTCAGAAGAAATATTCGTTCATCCTCTAGGTGTATGGAACAAGTGAATTAAGTGGAGCAGAGAGAAATATTCTTCCTTCAAATACATCAAGCCTTGGAGAAGACTCTCAAGTACCTGTCCACCTCCAGCTCTGCCAGCCACATCAAGAAAACTATGACACACCAACAAGAGCTAAAAAATTGGGGTAATTTCCTACGTGGAAAAATTATCATGTACAAAAAATACTGGGAATGATTCTCCAGAATTTTGATTCCAACTTGTTGGGAAAATGCAGCAGACTACAACTGCAATAAGAAAGGAAACGATTCAACTTTGGATGGATGTACTTGATTAATTACCAACTGCAGATCCCATTGTTACAAAGGTAATGCTTCTATTAGTGAGAAATGGTATATCGTATATGGACCGCAGACCATTTCGCAGGAAGACTCTATTCAACATCATCGACTAACTTAGCCAAAAAAATGTGAGGGTGACCAAAGAAACATGCTATGTGTGAAAATTTGGGATAAATAATATGAAAAGGTTAACTCAATGCGTGTGATTGGTGAATTTTCAAGGTATTTGAATGTCAAAGGCTATTTGAGATGGATTACAAATTACAAGTAGTCTGTATTTGCTTGGCTTCAATTGACTTAAAAAAAGATGAACCTATCTTTCTTTTATCAGTAGCAGGCTTTGGGATAAGTATTGTAAAATACAAAAAATGCAAATGCAGCATTTCCAACACATATGATGTCTTTAAGCCAATCAAAAAAAAAGTTATGATATGCTGCATATCCACGATAATATCAAGAACTAAGAAATATGTGAAGCAGTCCAAATCAGAGTGCAATCAATGAATGAATCGTCTAAATATGGGCATCAAAAAGCCATTACACTCCCTGTTCAGAAATTAGCTATTCAAATAATGCTTGCCTTCTAAATGATTTTAACACCTCATTGACAAGGTCATTTAAGGTCGCAGCAATGCTTTTACCTTATTATTGTGGGTTATCTTTCTTGAATGAACTCAGTTCTCAGATCTCATGTTATTCGTTGTAAACCTAGAGGCCGCCATATATAAACTGGGGATACACCTGCCATGCACAAACCCAATAAATTAAGAAAGACAGAAATATGTATCACAGAAATTTGATAAAAATAAAGATTATAGAGGATCTAAAGGACATACGTCTATACAATTAAAAATTTGACATAGTCGAAGTCAAAGTTGTAGTCTAACCATGCAAAGCCTTATGGTTAAGACCAGAATACAGTGTGCTTGAGCATGCCAAACATTAACTTAACAGTAATCTGCTAACTTGCCTTGCAGCAACACAATATACCTAGAGAAAGATGAAAATTCCACCGTACTACATGTTTTGCAAAACAGAATACTTTAGAGTATCAACACTGAACTTGCATGATAGAATTTTCCAGTCATTCACAATCTAGAAAACTGCACTGTGCCTAGTTTACTAAACAATATCATCCCTCTGGAACTCCTTCAGTCAAATATGTGGGAAGAACTCTCTGGAACAATAGATTTTGGGGACACAAAACATGGAATTTTTCCCAATAGTGGACCTTTAAATTTCTAAATCGGCTTTTAAATGTAAAAATAAACTTCTGACTGAGAGTCCCCAGCCACAGCCAGGGACAATATGATGTGTCACAGCGACAGATAGTTTCATGTGCCACATTAAAAGCCACAGTTAAGTACAATGAACTCACAAGGGATTAATACCGTACACAGGTATTCAACCAGCAGTAAAAGTTGAGTGCAAATTTTCCAAAACGTGAAATACATATATCATTATACGCAGATGGCAGGATGGTAACAGTCGGAGATGTGCTTCACACATTGTTCAACAAGAAAAGGTGAACTCACTGTTCCAAACTGAAACAAAAAAAATCCAAATAACATGCAGAGGGTCTCGAGTAACTCCTAAAATAGTAAGTATATGGCTTGCAATTGTTGAAGGATACCCAATAGTCATTGAGTCTAATCTTACCATATGAAATTAGAGAACACTAATAACATAGCAAATTATAAATTCACAACAGTGCCGGCAAAAATGGCACACATTAAAAGTGAACTTAGCAAACCAAGTGATTTCAATGTTTCTTTTTACATTTATTCTCCTAAATGTTCTATTGGAAGGAAAAAAGATCGTTATATAATAAACAAAAACAATAGATACAAGCGTTTTGGCATGACAACAACAAAATCACTGTATCGTTCCAATTTTATCGGATGTCCCAACATAGCATTTATAACACCACTTTAATTGAATAATTTAAGAGAAATATTCCTTTCATCTCTCCTTGATAGACCCAGATGTACTGACTCCTTTCATTGTTCGTGTGAGAAGAAAACTATTAGAGGCATTTGTGGGCAAGAGTGGATGGAATGGAACAAATATCTAGCAAAAAGGAAAAATTGGTGGGAGATACGTAGGTATGATAAATAATAAGGGCTTTACAGAAAAAAAAATGCCATAGCTTTTGCCATTGCTTTATTGACTAGCTTCTTTATTTTTGACAAAATATACACCTTCAAGTTCTCTTCATTATGAAATGTACTTAAAGTCCCACAACAATCTCTCTCGGATTTGATTTTTTTCTAGCATTTTTTCACTCCACCACTATTACCCCTTCTGGTATGGGGCTTTTCCCTTCACCTCTCTAGAGCAGTTTATATTGTTTTTCAAATAGTAGTAGCCATCTCACAATCCATGTGTTTAACTCATCTTCTACTTCACTCTTCATGTTCCAATAAATGAATGCTTAATCAACTAAAACCAAAAAAGCAATATCGTTGTATAGGGATCCTCACCCGCGCCCCTAACAGATTTTCTTTCTAAACAAGCAATCCATAGCTCGGAGGGGTCATCCATCGCTTTCATTCCACCCCAGGAGAGTCATTCATCGTTGTCACTCCACCCCGGGAGAGCCATCCATCATCCGGATAAGCTACCCTTGTGCCATCCTTAGACAATCTCTCATACCTAAATTCATTGTTGTAGTTAAGCAACAAGAAGTTACAATTGGAATTGGAATCTGAAAAGTTTCCTTTTCCTATTAGGATTCTATTAAAAATTATAGCAATAAATAGTTAGAAATGTAGTGAGTTTGAAGAAAAAGATTGGCTATTTGAAGAAAGGAGGGCCAAGAGTCTCTTTGGTTTGATAGTCTCTTTAGATTTCTTTCTTTTTTTTATTGGTTGTCAACTCTTATTTTGTTTTTTTTTTCTTTTAATTCATTATTTATTTAGTATTTAATGATAAATGGAATTGGAATCTTAGAAGTTTCATTTTCCTATTAGGATTTTATTAAAAATTATAGCAACAATAAAAATTGTTAAAAAAAAAAAAAGGCTAGGTGTGCCTAAGCCCAAGGTTGCACCTGGCCTAAGAACATTCTAGGTACCAAATGTGCATGTAGGTGCACCTTGCGCCTAGGCACGCCTTTAATAACACTAAGATTTCTTTCTTTTTTTTATTCGCTATTAGCTCTTATTTTGCCTTTTTTTTTTCTTTTGATTTATTATTTATTTAGTATTTAATTATAGTTGGAATTGGAATCTAAGAGGTTTCTCTTTTCTATTAGGATTCTATTAAAAATTACAGCAATAAACACTTAAACAATAAAAATAGTTAAAAAAAAGCCAAGCCTGCCTAAGCCTAAGGTTACCCCCCAAGCACACCTAGCTAGTCTTCACCAGCGTGGGAGCATTCTAGGTGCCAAAGGTGTGCCTAGGTGCACCTTCCACCTAGGCTTGCCTTTAATAACACAGTCATAGTCGAAGCTCAAACTTGCCCCTTCCTAGTTGTTTGATGTTATGTGTAGTTTCGATTGAGATTTGTTGGGGCTATATGTTGTTTGTCCCTTATTTGTTGGCACTGTTAGCCTCCAATGTACATACTCATTTCTATTTTGTTTTTTGGTGACATATTGTCAAGTTTTATGTTTTGGTCTAGGTTAGTTAGGTTAGTTTTACTTTGTTCCTGCAAAATGTTATTGTTCTATATAGCTTTAGGCTCTCCAAAGATTCCCTAGCTTGGTTCACCCATAGTCATTAGTTCCTTCCTACCCCAAAACTACAGTCCGCATTACTCGTTCCAAATTGTTGTTCCTTTGCACCCTAGTGTCAAGACAAACATGATTTGGGTCCCCTAGAATGGGGAATCCCAATTAGTGAATGAAATCAACCAAAACAATCTAAAACTAGGGAAAAACTTAAAAGCAGAATAATTTATAAAGATAAATAGAGAAAGAAAACTCATCTATCTCACTTTTTATTTGTTGAACTACCAAGAAAGCCAGTGTACTTTGCCTTAAGGGCTAAATTGGCTATTATACTTTAAGAAGGGCCAAGTAAGCCATTGTACTTTCAAACTTGGGACAATGGTAACCATTATGTTAAATATCGTCCAAATACATTCCAAGGACGTTAACTCCATTTCCATTTAAAGAACCCTACACATTCAAAAATGTCTTGATTGAACCCCAAATCTAAAATTGAAGAATCACACAAATGCAATTTGGCCATTCTTAAAGCATAGTGACTAATTTGGCCCTTAAGCCAAAGTACATTAACTTATTTGGCACTTTGTCCTTGTGTAGTCCGTTGCATTTTTAATCATGCCCAAAGTCTTAACTTCGTTTATATTGAACTCTTCAATACAAATGTTGTACAAGAAACATAAAAAAAATTCAAAACAAAATAAAACAAACCTGCTTCTATAATAGCAAAGTATCAATCTAACTAATTTCAACACGAGTATAATGATAAAATGTACCACGACTCATAATATCGAATCAATTAAGTCTATCCTCTTCATACCATCGAATTAGCATACTAATGTACCCCATGCCTGTTCCCATACCATGATCCAGAATGTACCACATTTTGGTTAACTATTGTGAGAAAATAATTATGAGAAAAAATCTAAGAGACTAGCCTCTCTTAGCTTGTTATTTATAATAAGTATAATGAGACTTAAACCTATGGGCTTAATCTAATTACAAAAATAAAACACACATAATAACTATAATATATACTAATAATTCTAACACTCCCCCCCTCAAGCTGGAGTATAGATATCATATGCACCAAACTTGTTACAAATATATTCCCCTCGAGCACCTTTTAAAGATTTGGTGAAGACATCTGCAAGTTGATCATTGGGGTTAACAAATTCTGTAACAATAATACCTTCAACCAGCTTTTCTCTAACAAAGTGACAATTGATTTCAATATGCTTAGTCTGCTCATGGAACACTAGATTAGAAGCAATGTGTAAGGCAACCTGATTATCACAAATAAGCTTCATAGGAGACACTTCACAAAACTTGAGTTCCTGCAGAAGTTGTTTAAGCCAGATGAGCTCACAAGTTGCATTAGCCATAGCCCGATACTTTGTCTCTGCACTAGATCTGGCTACTACATTCTATTTCTTACTTTTCCAAGAAACTAGATTTCCTACCACAATAACACAATACCTAGAAGTTGATCGATGATTAGAAAGAGATCCTGCCCAATCTGCATCTGCATAATAACAAATATCTGTGCGTCCCTTATCGTCATAAAGTAGCCCTTTACCTGGCACTCTTTTGATATATCTCAGAATCCGGATAATAGCATTGCAGTGAGAATCACATGGAGAACTAAGGAACTGGCTAACTACACTCACAACAAAAGCAATGTCAGGATGAGTGACTGTGAGATAGTTCAACTTGCCTACCAGTCTCTTATACCTTCTAGCATTTGAATAAAGCTCCCCCTGTCCCGGCAAGAGTCGAATGTTCGGATCCATTGGGGTGTCAACTGGTTTGCAATTCACCATACCAGTTTCTTCTAAGATGTTAAGTGCATATTTCATCTGAGAAATTGAGATAGCATCTCCTGATTGAGCAACTTCAATACCCAAGAAATAACGAAGTCGGCCTAGGTTTTTGGTTTGAAAGTGCTGATGTAGATCTTCCTTCAGTTTCTGTATTCCAACCTGATCACTCCATGTGATAACAATATCATCTACATAAACAACAAGGTAGATACATAAGGAAGAAGAATGGCGATAGAAAACCGAATGATTAGCCTCACTGGGAGTGAGACCAAAGGCTTGAACCACAGTGTTGAACCTACCAAACCACTCTCGTGGAGATTTTTTCAGACCATAGAGAGACTTCTTGAGTTTGCAGACTACATTGGACTCCCTCTGAGCAACAAAACCAGGTGGTATCTCCATATATACCTCTTCGTGAAAATCACCATGAAGAAATGCATTTTTAATATCAAGCTAATAGAGTGGCCAATGACGCGTAGTAGCCAGAAAGAGAAAGAGGCGAATAAAGGCCATTTTCTCAATAGGAGAGAAAGTATCGTTGTAATCTAGCCCATAGATCTGTGTAAAGCTTTTGGCAACCAAACGGGATTTAAGACGTTCAACCTGGCCATCAGGACCCACTTTGGGAGTGAATACCCAATGGCAACCAACATGAGTCTTTCCTGGTAGTAAAGACACCAAATCCCAAGTACCATTTGAATGTAAGGCGTCAATCTCATCTAACATAGCCTGGCACTAACCAGGATGGGAAAGAGCTTCACCTTTGGTTTTAGGAATGGAAACAGAGGAAAGGCTCAAAACAAATGCACTATAAGAAGGAGACAAACGGTCATAGTATAAAAAGTTATAAATAGGATGGGGATTACAAGTAGACCGTGTACCTTTGCAAAGAGAAACAGGGAGATTGTCGAGCTCAGGATCCAGGGCAGGAGGGACCACAGACGGAGTGAGCAAGTCAGGAGAGTCCTGGGCTGGAGGAATGATGGCGCCGGTAGCGGGATGAGGACGACAATGATATGTAAGAAGTGGAGGAGTCGTGGTAGGTGGACCAGAAAATGGTAGGGTAGGCGCCACAGAGGAGATAGACGGACCCGAGGAGGATAGTGAAAGAAAAGATAAAGGAACAGGCAAAACCTGGTGAAGACTCTGTGAATCAGGCTGAGCAACCGAAAAAAAGACTGATGTTCAAAGAATGTGACATTAGCAGACAAAAAATAGCAATACAATTCAGGAGAACAACACTTATAGCCTTTTTGTAACCGGGAATAGCCGAGGAAGATACACTTGAGAGATTTTACAGCAAGCTTATCCTGTCCAGGTGAAAAAGAATGCACAAAACAAATACATCCAAAAACACAAAGAGGAACGTAATAAAGTGGTTATGTAGGGAACAAAAGGGAATAAGGAATTTGCTCCTGTAACGCTTAAGATGGCATGCGATTGATTAGATAACAAACAGTTAGAACAGCTTCACCCCAAAATTTGGTGGGAAGATTGGCACGTAAAAGAAGCGTCTGTGCAGTCTCAATAAGATGGTGATTCTTACGCTCAACAACCCTATTTTGTTGAGGTGTGTAAGGACAAGAAGATTGATATAGAATGCCATTAGCAGTCATAAAGGTAGTAAATGGAGAAGAAAAATACTTAGGGGCATTATCACTACGGAAGACACGTATAGAAACTCCAAACTGTGTTTTTATTTCAGTAGTAAATGTCTAAAAAATAGAAAATAACTCAGACCGACTCTTCATAAGAAACAACCAAGTGCAACTGTAAAAGTCATCAATGAAAGTAACGAAATATGGAAAACCAAGAGTAGAATTGATGCGGCTGGGCCCCCATACATCAGAGTGGACAAGGAAAAAGGGAGTCTCAGCCCTATTATTGACTCAATGAGAAAAAGAATGACGAGCGTGTTTACCACGCTGACATGACTCACAATTAAACATGGACAATGACAACAAACTAGGAACTAATTTCTTCAATTTAAAGAGGCTGGGATGACCGAGACGACAATGGAGAAGATCTGGGGAAGCGGTACTGGTGCAAGCTACCGGTGAACTAAGCACAGCAAGATGATAGTGATCCTGTGACTCACGCCCGACGCCAATCGTCCGCCCCGTACCCTGGTCCTAAACATAAACAGAGGTAGGAGTAAAGATAACAGAACAGTTAAGGGTTTTGGTAAGTTGGCTAATTGGAATCAAATTAAAAAGACTATCAGGAACATACAAAATAGAATTTAATGAGAAAGACGAGGTGGGTGTGATTTGACTGATTCCTTTAATTGCAGTTTTGGTGCCATCAGTCAAGGTAACGGTAGGTAAGGTATCAGAATAGGTAAGTGAGAAGAAAAGAAGTTCATTACCACACATATGGTCAGTGGCGCCAGAATTTATAATCCAAGGACTAATAGATGAGCCTCGAGCAACACAAGCAACGGTATTATCAGGATGAGACGGCTGGGTAGCCTAAAACTTCAAGAAGGCATCATACTCAGCTGCAAACATAGGTACCAATTGCGAACCTGGTGGAGATTGAGCAGGACTAGGATTGCTCTGAAATACATGAGCTTTACTGGTAGATAATACAGGTGGAGCAGCTAGCCGACCATGTTTCTTCCAGCATTTGTCCTCAAGATGACCTAGTTTCTTACAAAAGGTACGCTATGGACGTAAGCGATTATTATTGTGTCCTCTATTTCCTCCTACGGTTGAAGCCTGAGGCACAAGAGCTAAAGATTTGGTTTGAGGAACAACATGAGAAGAAAATGACATACCATGTGCACCTATCATATTTAACAACCTTTTGAAAGAGTCATTCATGGTAGGGCTAGAGGAGCTAGTCAAGATTTGATACCTGATGGTGTCAAACTCTGGTTTCAGACTGGAGAGAGCAATAGCCATAAAAAACTTCTCTTGTTGAGCAATCTGTTCGGTGCGGGTCGTAGTGAGATGAAGAAGAGCATCAAATTCTTGTATGAGAGCCCGAACCTGTCCCAGATAAGATTCCATGGACAACTCTTGCTTGAGATTCGTGATATTAGAAGCCACAGTGTACAAACGTTGGATGTCTTTTGTATAACACTCTTCAGCTTCCTTCCACACATCAACACAAGTTTCAAAGGGGCGAAAAAGCTACATGATGGAAGAATCAATAGATTGCCATAGGAGGCTACATAACTAGGCATCAACTTGTTCCCATCTAGCCCGATTCACTTCTGGCACACTTTCAGCCTTTGTGGTAAGATGATTCGCTCGACCTTGCCCTTTGAATCACATTTTGATAGAGGCTGTCCATGAGAGATAATTAGCCGACCCTATCAAGTTGACAGTGGTAATATTGGTTGTCCCAAGATTGGAGACAGTAAAGAATTGAGAGGCAGCAGGGGCAACAAGTACCGAAGTGGGAATAGCATTGGCAGAAACGGCGTCACTGAAATCAGACATGGCGAGCATTTCGACATTGGAAGTGGCTTGAGGAGCCGCCGGCGATCAGATGTGGAGAAGT
The DNA here is from genome assembly GCA_036245055.1 of Diospyros kaki. Classification (NCBI taxonomy): domain Eukaryota; kingdom Viridiplantae; phylum Streptophyta; class Magnoliopsida; order Ericales; family Ebenaceae; genus Diospyros; species Diospyros kaki. The sequence goes on along the minus strand of BSEG01000016.1, from coordinate 12,994,313 downwards.
TAGAAAAAAGTGGCTAGGGGATGCGTTATCATGCGCCAGCGCGTGGAGACGGAGGCAACAATTGGCAGCGGTGCGTAGGGGCACGTGGGTGGTTCGGCGGCGACGGCGAGTCTTCAACGGTCGGCCGATCTAGGGGCGACGAACCTGATGGTGGTGGCGGTGTTATCCAATGGTGGTCGGACAATAGGGTTTTGGTATTGGGTAGTGATGGTTAGGGTTTGACGGCTAGGGTTTCGGTTGCTAGAAAAAATACACAACGAGGCTAGGGTTTTTTTCTCACCGTTGGCTCTGATACCATGTGAGAAAATAATTATGAGAAAAAACCTAAAAGATTAGCCTCTCTTAGCTTATTATTTATAATAAGCAAAAAGAGTCTTAAACCTATGGACTTAATCTAATTACAAAAATAAAACACACATATAATAACTATAATATATACTAATAATTCTAACAACTATTTTCACCTCAATGCACTTCCCCCTTGTTGGGGCAGCCTTTTGCCCTTTTTGGTCCTCTTTCAATGAAAAAGAAAAAAAAATAAAACTCACTACACATATTTAAATAAAGGAATCCTAATGTATGTATTTTTTTTACAAAAAAAAAATAATAATAATTTAGGTGGACGAGGCTAAGGAAAATGTGAATAATAAACTCAAACTATGCAGGTGACTTTGGAATTCAATGGTTTCAAGTTCAAAATATTGAAAATTAAATATATGAAGTCTATGTTTAGTTAAAAAAAGAAACGCAGAAGATGATATGATGAGATTTAAAGATCATGTTTCAAAAAATAAAAAGAACAATAAAAATAACTTGAGTCATTTGTTCTAAAAGACATTTTAGTAATAATGTTACATAACTAAGTCAAAATGGTTTAAATGGGAAAGTGTTCTTAGCATTTTATGTCATTGTAAAATTTTCTTTAAAATTAAAAAAAATATTATCGAATAATTATAAGACTAACTCTGTTATATGACATGAAATGTTGGATATGAAACTAACATGTGAAAAATGAAAGTGTAAAATCAAATGAGGGCATTATGAAAAATGTGCAACTATATAACAAAAGACAAATAATAATAAGGCCAAAATGGAAAACTCGAAAAAGATTATGAAAAAAGAAGTAGAGAAATCTAAAAAAAGTTGGTGAAAAACTCTTAGTAATGACTTATAATATAAGAGTCTTATAAAAGAAATTACCATGAATAGAGAAAATTAGTGAGCTAGAATTTATGTAGCCCATCTCACCAGGTGAAACTAATATTTGTTCTAATGTTGTTATTCTTTTATGTATGTTGGTGCATTTCAATTTAACATCTTTGTCACTTCAGTCCATGTGTGAAAATAGAATTTGCCCTTAAGAGGTGTAGGAAAAATTTAATAAACATTATTGATTTAGATATGGCTTAAGATTTTGCGTGGAGTGGTAGCTTAAAGAACCTTCACAAATACAACTAATTATAATAAGGGATCATTCCAATAACCACCTGATAGGTTTAATGTAATAGCAAAAACCACCCCCCACATTCAAAAATAGCAAAAACCTCCCTTACAGTTAAACAAAGGGATAAAAAACCATTTTACCCTTTGTTCTCTCTCTTCTCTTCTTTGACTTTCAAAAAATAAAAGAGAGAGAGAGACAATGATCCCGGACAACCAACAACCACTATTGTAGCCAAATAAACCAAATTGAACCCTCATCTAGGTTCAATTTTGAACCCTAGATAGACAAAGAAAACCCCAACCAGAGTTCTTTAGAAAAGAGAGATGAGAGGATGAACCCAAACTTTTGGGGTTGATTCGTGCAATGAACCCTAGAAATATGGGTTTTATCTAGGTTCATCATTGCAAATGAACCCTAGAATTTCTATCATGGATAGAGTTCATCAATGATAAACCATAGAAGAGGAGGGAGAGATTGCCAATGAGTGTCGCCACCGTCGTCGAAGAAGCATTGTCATTGTCGCCATCAACCTTTGTTGGGAAATGAGAGAGAATAAGAAGAAAGAGAAGGGAAAGAAACATAAGAGAGAAGGGAAACACATTTAAATTATGAGGTCATTTTGGTTAATTTCCAATGTTTAACTAGGGTTAACTAAGATAGAGAAAATTGCAACAAAGTAAAACCTTAGGGGTACTCGCTGTATTTTCTCAAAAATTAGGGGTGGTTCTTGCAATTATCCTAAATCTTAAGAATACCATGTGTAATTTTCCATTATAATACTCATCGTCATCATTGTGGAGATTTTGACAATATTATTGGAAAGATGGCAAATTGGATGTTTAAGTTTAAAAAAGAAAAGATAGGGGGATTGAAAGAATTCAAAATTTAAATGAGGTAGTCTAGAAGAAAAGATAAGATCCAAAATACAAGGAAATGATAAAGCTTGGAGAAGGAAGATAATTCATCATTTCAAATATTAGTTACAACAGTTCAAATATCAATTATGGTTATCTAATTTTGAATTTATTCCTGTTTTCTAGGAGATAATATAGATATCTTGTACTTGTATAAATATTCCTACTCGGATTCAATAAAGAACAATTAAGTTATTCTCCCTAATATTTTCTGCATGGTATCAGAGCAGAAAAAAATCATTCTCTTTTGTTAAACCCTGGGCAGCGACTACCACACCTAGGCAGTGACTGCCACGCCATCCGCATTTCAATCCTTCACTCCTGCAACCTTCAGATTTGTTAATCACAACATGGTCGAGAAAAGCAATCAATCTTCAAAGATCATCCCCTGTCCAGCCAACAGCACGAAAGTCATTGACAACAATATGTTTACTATCACTGGTCACAAGTTGAATGGCAGAACTACCTTCAGTGGTCCCAATCTGTCACGATGTTTATCTGCAGAAAGGGGAAGTATGACTACCTAACTAGAGCCACAAGCAAACCAAGGAAGGAAGACCCAAAGTTCCAGATGTGGAAATCTGAAAATAACATGGTAATGTCCTGGCTTATTAGCTTCATAACTAATGAAATTGGTGAGAATTTTTTTCTATATGACACTGCACAAGATATCTAGGATGCTGCTAAGGAGGCTTACTCATATGTTGAAAATACTTTTGAGCTATTTGAGATTGAAAGCATGCTTGATGATCTGAGGTAGAAAGAAACTCATGTTACCCAGTACTTTAATTCACTCAACAAGTATTGGCTTCAACTGGATAAGTTTGATACAATCCAATGGAAGTGTTCAGAAGATTTAGCTAAATACAAATAGATTGTTGAAAAAAAGATATTATGCAAGTTCCTTATAGGTTTGAACAAAAACCTAGATGGAGTGAAAGTGAGAATTAAAAGTACAAAACCCCTACCAAGCATTCGGGAGGCCTTTTCTGAAGTAGGTCGAGAGGAAAGCAGGATGAAAATAATGCTGAAAACAGCCACTCCAAGTCTAGAAAATTCTGCCCTAACCACTCGGGGCACTAAACAACCAACCAAACAGAAAAATGGGCATCATTGGTGTGATCACTGTCATAAAACAAGTTATACAAAGGACACCTGCTGGGAAATACACAGCAAACCGGCAGATTGGAAATCGGCTCATGAAAGGAAAAGTAGCAGCAATATAACCTCTATGGAAGATACCACTACAGCCTCAACACCAAATTTTTCAGTAAGGAACAGATGGAATGACTGAAAAAAATGTTTGGCAAGTCACAAACCACTTGGTCTTCAGTAGTTGCTTCTAGTTCCAGAGCCCACAAAGGTAATTTCCCAAGTGTTTTCACTGCTAAACCTGAATTATCAACTGCGTGGATTATTGACTCAGGGCCATTTGACCACATGAATGAAATATCAAGTTATTGACCAGCTTTAAACCTTGTGATGAAAATTGGATTGTAAAGATTGCAGATGGTTCCCTTTCAAGGGTAGTAGGGACAAGTTCTACAACTCTATCCAAGGATCTTACCCTGAAATTTGTTCTCTTGGTTCCTAATTTAAACTGCAATCTATTGTCAATCAGTAAACTCACTGCTGATCATAATTGTGTGTCTAAGTTCTCAAATAATCTGTGTGAATTTCAGGATTAGACTTTGGGGAAGACTATTAGCAATGCTGAGGCATGTTCAAGACTCTATCTACTAAAAAAGAATGACCTCCAGAGCAAATAAGTTCATCCCAGGCTACTTCTCCACAGAATGTTCTGTTTATCCCTCTAATTTTCATTCTGATAATAATGGTGCAATTATGTTATGGCACTAAAAGTTAGGACACCCCAATTTTGTCTATCTTAAGAAATTGCTCCCTTCATTGTTTAAGAATAAAGATCCACATTTGTTTTAATGTGAAATTTGCCAATATTCTAAACATATTCAGAACAATTATCCTAGCCATATTTACACAGCATCCTATCCTTTTTCTTTGATTCATAAGGATGTGGGGGGGCCCTCTCGAGTAAAAAATGTTACTGGTTCTCGTTGGTTTATTTTTCTTATTGATGATCATACATGTCTTGCTTGGGTATTTCTTATGAAAGAAAAGTCTAAAGCCAATCAAATTTTCTAAAATTTTAATTTAATGATTCAAAGTCAATTTCATGCCAAGATTCAAATCTTGAGAATCAATAATGCCAGGGAATACTTCAACTCAATCATTTAAGACTATCTTTCAAATCAAGGTATTATTCATCAAAGCTCTTGTGTTGATACACCCCAACAAAACGGGGTTGCTGAACGTAAGAATCAACATTTTTTAGAAGTGGTGATTACTCTTGTTTTCTTCTAATGTCCCTAAACACTTTTGGGGTGAAGCCATTCCTATGGCCACCTATCTCATTAATAAACTACCTTTGTGGACTCTCAACCACCAAACACCAAGTTAGCTTCTTCTTAAATCTTTCCCACACTCCCGAGTTCCCTCACACATTCCTCTAAAGGTCTTTGGTTGTTATGCCTTTGTCTATGTCCATCACCAATTTCGCAGCAAGCTTGATCCTAAATCCATCAAATGTAGTTTCCTTGGCTACTCTTCTCATCAAAAAGGTTACAAATGTTACTTTCCCAAATATAAGCGGGTTTTTCACTTCAATGGATGTAACTTTTTTTGAAAATCAACCCCATTATCTCAAAATTTCTAGTGAGGGGGAGGACACTCTAAATAATCCTCAAGAATATCAGTTTTGGCACATTCCTTCCATTTCTAGTCCTTTTATCTCTAATCAACAGCAACAATAACAACAACTTGGTCCATCCAATTCAAGTTCACAGCCATCACAACTTGATCCAAATCCTTCCATCAGCCACCATCCTTCCCATCCCCATACCAATGAACTTCAAGTTTACTCTCGGAGGAAGTCTAATCAAGAAAGGATTGAACAATAAATATGTCCTAGGACTGACCAAGAAACTGACTCGGATTTGATGGTAAGTGAAGGTAATTCTAATGATAAACCTATTGATGATGAACTAAATTGGCCCATAGCATTGAGAAAGGGTGTTAGATCATGCACACAACACCCAATTCAAAACTATATATCATATAAGGGTCTCTCACCTGGCTTCAATGCATTTGTTTCAAGTATGAACAAGGTGCAAGTTCCTAACAACATTCAAGAAGCCTTTCAACACCCAAGGTGGAACAAAGTTGTCCTTGAGGAAATTCAAGCCTTGGAGAAGAACAAGACTTTGGATATTACAAACTTACCATCTGGAAAACATCATGTGGGCAAGAAATGGGTGTTTACAATGAAATATAGAGAAGATGGGCAGATTGAAAGGTATAAGGCCCGACTTATGGCAAAAGGCTTCACACAATCTTATGGTATTGATTACCAAGAGACATTCACCCTAGTGGCTAAGCTAAATACCATCAGAGTACTGCTTTTTCTAGCTACAAATTTGGATTGGCCTCTCCACCAATTAAATGTGAAGAATGCATTTCTAAATGGAGACCTAAAAGAAGAGGTTTACATGGACATTCCTCCTGGATTCGAAACTAACATTACAACATACAAGGTATGTAAACTAGAGAGATCACTTTATGGACTCAAGCAGTCTCCCAGAGTCTAGTTCAAAAGATTCACAAAGGCAATTAGGAAGCATGGATATGGTCAATGCCAAGCATATCACACAATCTTCGTCAAACATTCCTCAGGAGGTAAAATTTATATTCTTATTGTTTATGTGGACAATATCATTGTCACAGGAAATGATATTTTTGAAATAAGATGCCTCAAAGAAGTTATTGTAAAAGAGTTTGAGATTAAAGATTTGGAAAACCTAAGATATTTCTTAGGCATGGAAATTGCAAGGTCAAAAGATGGAATTTCAGTCTCTCAAAGTATATCTTAGATCTCCTAAATAAAACAAGTATGTTGGGTTGAAAACTGGCGGACACTCCCATGGAATCTATTACAAAGTCAAACATTGGCAAGGAAAGTATTCCAATTGATAAAAGGAGATATCATCGACTAGTGGAAAAATGTTGTTTTGCTCTTTTGTTACGGTTTTGATGATGAAAAAAATTATTATTTTACAAAGACAAGTTGGTAAAAATGTTTTTCTACAAAGGTGCACCTAAGTCATCGATAACTCCTATAAGCACCTAATCAAAAATCAATTTCATATCATGAAAATCAATATCAATCCAATGCCAAAAAATTCATTTTCAAATCTCTTGATGGCATTTGGAAAAACAAGATTTTATGTCCAAAGAATCATTTAAAATTGATTTATCGAAATCAGTTTTGAAGCACTTGAAAAATGAAGTTAAGTTTTTAAAATGCAAGGCCAAACTATTGATCGCCCATGAGAAATGGTCAACCGTTTTTGCCCTGTTGTCGACTGGTTCAATGCATGCTCTCGGCTAAATGCAATTGAAAATCACTACATAAAAATCAATCGACTCAAGTGGCTTAGCTCATGGAGACATTGGCACAACTTATGGAGATCTTATACTATCTCGTATGCCGCTCCCTGCATCGTCTTCATCTCCACTACTGCCTTCCAAGTCTTAGCTTCTTTCTATTGTTCACACATCTCTATATTTTTGTTGTATGTTTTGCTCCTTAAACTTGTTGTAATAATTCTCGCCAACACACACACTCAATTCTCTCTCAAGACAAACACAATCTCCCACTCACAATTTAGAACAAAAACAAGAATACAAGAATTAACACAGAATCAAAGCACTAACACACAAGACAAAGGATTTATCCTGGTACGGAACTCCTTGAAGGAGAACTTACATCCAGACTGATATGACTTTGCTCTTCACTTTCTTGAAACCGAAACCAAAGATTACATGTACTGTTGACTCTCTCTCAACCCTATTACCAAGTTGCACTACCTGGAGATTACAAAGTGATACCCTTTTTCTCTCACGCACTTACACAACACATTCTCTTTCACAAGATAGATCGCAAACTGAATGCAAGATGAAACCCCCAAACCCTTCTATTTATAGACTATAGAGGGTGGGAATTACAAGGACATTTTTAACTTCCTACAATTACACATATACCCCTAACTAACAGACTTCTAGAAGACTTAATCTAATACCTTCTAATCATCCTTGCTCTCTCGTGTCTAATCCTTAGGCAAACATTTCAACAAAACTTGTATGGGTTACGATTGTATGGTGAATGAACGATTTGTCTCATGTTTGCTCTGGTGTTTTGATCCTATGTATGACAAATGAATGTATTGCTCTTTTGTATGGTGAATGATGTATTGATCTTTTGTATTACTCTTTTGAATGATGAATGGATATAATGATCTATGAATTTTATTTTGGCTTATGTCTAATGGTTGCTTACTTGGATACTTCATCTATACCTCTTATTGCCTCCTTATTATTATGACTAACACTTGATTGTTTGATGCTTTCAGTTATGTCATTTTAAGGGGGAGTTTGGTTTAAGGGGGAGTGTGTTTTTTTTTTTTTTAATAAAACGGTTTTCGAACACTCTTTTTTGAATTATGCCAAAAAAGGGGAGAATATATTGAAATTGATTTTTTTGGGTTTTGTTATCATCAAAAAGAGGGAGATTGCTATTTTGCTCTTTTGTTTTGGTTTTGATGATGAAAAACAACAATTTACAAAGTCAAGTTGGTGAAAATGTTTTTGTACAAAGGTGCACCTAAGTTGTCTACAAGTCCTATAAGCACCTAATCAAAAATCAATTTCATATCATGAAAATCAATATCAATTCAATGCCAAAAACTTCATTTTCAAATCTCTTGATAGCATTTGGAAAAACGAGATTTTATGTCCAAAGAATCATTTAAAATTGATTTATCGAAATCGGTTTTGAAGCACTTGAAAAATGAAGCTAAGTTTTTAGGCCAAATGTCGATTGCCCATGAGGAACGGTCGACCATTTTTAGGTCTTTTGTCTATCGATCCCTTAGGGTTTGCCCTAACCAGTCGGCTGATCTCTAACCCTGTCGACTATTTTCGTTGCAGAAAACTTTAACGACTATTTTTACAGCTCATTAATGGCAACCAATGGTAACCCAACGGTTATGGAATTCAAATGGTCAATGAAGGCTATACATACCAGGTGATTGGATCATTTAATGGCTAGATATTTTATTGCAAGCTTCAAGTGTTCAAAATATACTCAAGTGCTTAATTGTTTTCAATTTTTTTTCTCAAAGGCTTTGTTCTAAATTTGTATCATTTGATTTCAAGTCTTGTACTTAATTTTGAGAGATCTTGTAACTGAGAGATTCATCTTTAAGATCCTCTCTTACTATAAATTCTTTGTAATTGCCTAACAAGGTTGCTAGAATGCTTACTCGGCAAAGTAGGAGATTATATTCCTAGTCTTGGGACTAGGGGGCCTACTTGAGATCAAGTAAGAGGTTTTAGTGAAGTGTTTAAAATCTTTAATAAGGAGTTAAGATAGTGGATTAGGCCATTTGACTGAGCCACTCTAAATTGCTTGTGTCTCATTTCCAATTATTTCCATATTATTGATCTTGATTAGCATCATATTCAAATACCATCATTTTTCACTAAGACCTCACCATTTAGCAAAAAGTTTTCAAACTCAATTTAAATTTTTAATCACCCAATTCACCTCTCCTATTGGGTGTGTGGTACCACTACTAGACTATTCTATCATAAAACTTATATACCTGTCACACACTAGACTGGATATAAGGTTTTCTATTGACATTGTGAGTCAATTCATGATGGATTCTAAAGAAGAACACAAATAAACAGTGTATCGCATTCTAAGGAATCTAAAGTTAACTCAAGGCAAAGGGTTGATATTTAGGAAAACAACAAACAGAGAGGTGGACGTATATAGTGATGCTAATTGAGCTGGCTCAATTCTTGATAGGAGGTCAACTTGCAAATATTGCTCATTTGTGTGGGGAAATCTGGTCACTTGGACCAGCAAAAAAAACAATTTGGGGTCTCTAGAAATAGTGTTGAGGTTGACTTTAGAGCTATAGAAGGAATATGGCTAAGAATATTACTACAAGACTTGAAAATGAATGTTGCTAGACCAGTAAAGGTATTGTGTGACAATCAATCTGCTATCAACATTGCTAAGGATCCAGTTCATTACGACCAAACAAAACATATGGAAATTGAAAGGCAGTTCATCAAGGAGAAATTGGAAGAAGGGGTATTTCAAGTTATCTATACACATAAGTTCTTGTGTTCTTCTTCGTGTGATTGCTTGATCTTGTCTCTAGTTGCATTGATTTTCAAGTTATGTTTCTATTTTAGGTTCTGTTCAATTGCTTGTTATTTTCATCTCATTTTTGTGCTTGTATTTTGTTATTGCTTGTGTTGTTCTTGGATTTGGTTTCTGTCGGTTTGATTTGTGCTTGCAAGATTGATTGTTTGAATTAGAGGTGACGAACATCAATATGAAAGAATTCTGACCTTCATTGCCCTTTTAGTTCTGTGTGCTTCTTTCGACCTTCATTGCCATTTTCCTCAAGTAATACCTATCGTCGTGCCTTCACTACACTACTCTATCCCATTTATTTCTTCAAAATCATGTCTAAGATTTTTGAGGTTGCCCTATCAGTGACCTCGGAAAAAACAAACACATTTAATACTCCACCAGGAGATCTACCTACTGCATGATCTATCCAGAATGCACCCATCTTATCAGTTGAATGGACGAAACTATTTACAATGGACTCAATTGGTAAAAACCTTTCTAAAGGGTAGAGGAAAGCTTGATCATCTAATTGGTCTAGGTCCCCGTGCATCGGATTGATAAGTGTGATTTTTACATGATTTTTACTAAATTTTTAATTATTAAAATTGCTAAATTTTTTATTTATTTTAATTTATTTTCTTTCTAGTGACTTTTCCTTATTTAATTGTGATTGTAGGAATGAGATGGTTAACTGCAAAAGGAGGGCAATTTTGTACAATGAAAGAGGGAGGAATTAAAGAATTAAAAAAGAAGAATGGAGGCAGCGTTGGATTTGAAGTGCAATTGGAAGCAGCCATATATATAATATTATATTGAGGAATATATTGGAAGTCAAGGGTTTGAGTGGCTGCGTGAATATATATATATATATATATATATTAGATAAAGAAATTGGAGGAGGGGGGGAAAAAGGAGATAGAAAGCGACGGAATTAACAAGGAAAATCAGAGAGGAAGCCGGTCCAATTGAAACAGAGAAAAGCAAAGAGAATTGGAGAGGCGGCGGACAAACAAGAAGAAATTAAAAGAAGCCGCACAGCAGAACGGAAGCAGTGCGCACCAGCAGCCTTGCGCGCGGCCAAGCTTTGCGGCTTGGGACTGCGGCTTGGGAAATAGAAGACGGAGCCGATCTGGGAAACAGATCTGAAGCAGGGAGCTAATTCTTCTTCTTCTACTCTTCTATTTGATCACTCATCATATTTTTTAATAAATTTATTAAAATTATTAGTATAATTAAATATATTACATATTATTATATATATTTTATTTATTTATTTATTATAATTATATATAATTAGGCTAAGTTTATAAACTAAACCCGTTTGTTATTAAACCCGTTATGTCTATTATAAATAACACACTAAGAGACTAATCTCTTACGTTTTTTTCTCATAATTATTTTCTCACATGGTATCAGAACCACTAGTAAGAAAAACCCTAGTCATTGTTGTATATCTTTTTTCAGCGACCTAAAAAACCAAGTTTTCTTTCTTCACCGTCACTATTTACACTGGAAAAATCCTAGTTTTCTTTCTATTTGTCACTGTTCACGCCGGAACATCACTGTCCGGCCATCTTTGACTAGAATCGACCCCACCCTAGGGTTCGCCGCCTTTAGGCCGAGTTGTCACCGAAAAATTACAGCCATCAGAGTTCCCACGTGCCGCCACCACATGCAGCCGTCCGCCCCCACACGCCGGCACATGAAGGCACGTCCACCAACCGTTTTCTCTCGGCTTCTCCAAATCAGCTCGCCTCTCTACCCTAGGCCTATTCCCGTTGTCAAATCCTCATTATGTCAAACCTCAGTGACACAATTTCTATTAGTGTTATTCCCGCAACCGCACCTGTTGCCCCTGCTGCCTCTCAGTCCTTGATTGTCTCCAATATCGGAACAACCAATATCACAATTGTCAAGTTGATAGGGTTTACCAATTATCTATCATGGGAAACCTCTGTCAAAATGTGGTTCAAAAGGCAAGGCAAAGCCGATCATCTTACCACAAAAGCTGAAAGTGTGCCGGAAGCCAATCGAGCTAGATGAGAACAAGTTGATGCTCAGTTATGCAGTCTCCTATGGCAGTCCATTAATTCATCTATCATGTAGCTCTTTCGACCATTTGAAATTTGTGTTGACATGTGGAAGGAAGCTAAAGAATGTTATACGAATGATATCCAGCGTTTGTACATTGTGGTCTCTAATATCAAGAATCTAAAGCAAGAGTCATCCATAGAATCTTATTTGGGACAGGTAGCTCAAAGAGAAAAGTTTTTTATGGTTATTGCTCTTTCCGGTCTAAAATCAGAATTTGACGCCATCAGGCATCAAATCTTGACTAGCTCCACTAATCCTACCATGAAGGACTCTTTTAAAAGGTTGTTGAACATGACCAGTGCACATGGTATGTCCTCTTCTTCTCATGTTGTTCCTCTACCCGAATCTTCAGCCCTTGTGTCTCAGGCTTCTCACTCAGGAGGAAATAGAGGCCGTAATAATAATCGAACACATCCACAGTGTACCTTTTGTAAGAAACTGAGTCATCTTAAGGACAGGTGTTGGAAGAAACACGGTCAACCTGCTGCTCTGCCTACATCATCTACCAGTGCAGCTCATGCATTCCAGAATGGTCCTAGTTCTATCCAATCTGCACTGGGTTCACAGTTGATACCTATGTCTGCAGCTGAGTATGATGTCTTTTTGAAGTTTTAGGCCACCCAGGAGTCTCATCCTGATAATCCCATTGCTTGCGTTGCTAAAAGCCTATCTCTTGGTCCTTGGATTATAGATTTTGGCGCCACTGATCATATGTGTGGTAATGAACTTTTTTTCTCTTCACTTACTTATTATGATACCTTGCCTACAGTTACCCTGGCTAAAGGCACCAAAACTGCAGTTAAAGGGATAGGTTAAACCATACTCACTTTCTCTTTATCTTTAAATTCAGTTTTATATATCCTTAGCAGTCATTTCAATTTGATTTCAGTTAGCCAGCTTACTAAAACCCTTAACTGCTCAGTCCCTTTCACTCCTACCTTTGTTTGTGTACAGGATCAGGGTACGAGGCCAATGATTGGCGTTAGACGTGAGTCACAGGGTCACTATCATCTTGCTGTGCTGATGGCTTACACGAGTGCTACTTCCCCAGATCTTCACCACTCTCGTCTTGGTCATCCCAGCCTCTCCAAATTGAAGAAATTAGCTCCTAGTTTGTCATCGTTGTCTATTTTTGATTGTGAGTCATGTCAGCATGGAAAACACGCACGTAGTTTTTTTTCCAGTCGTGTCAATAATAGGGTTAAGGCTCCGTTTTCTCTTGTGCACTCTGATGTATGGGGGCCCAGTCGTGTCAATTCTACTCTTAGTTTCTCATGTTTTGTTACTTTCATTGATGCCTTTTCTCGCTGTACTTGGTTATTTCTAATGAAGAATCAGTCTGAGTTATTTTCTATCTTTCAGACATTCACTGCTAAAATAAAAACACAGTTTGGAGTTTATATACATGTTTTACGTAGTGATAATGCCCCTGAGTACTTTTCTTCTCAATTTACTACTTTTATGACTACTCGTGGCATTCTGCATCAATCTTCTTATCTTTATACACCTCAACAAAATGGTGTTGTTGAGCGTAAAAATCGTCATTTCATTGAAACTGCACGAACACTACTTTTACATGTTAATCTTCCCACCAAATTTTGGGGAGATGTTGTTCTTACTGCGTGTTATCTGATCAATCGTATGCCATCTTCAGTGTTAAACAACAACATTCCTCATGCTCTTTTGTTCCCCTCCCAGCCCCTTTATCCTGTTCCCCTTCGTGTATTTGGATGTATTTATTTTGTACATTCTTTTTCACTGGGATAGGATAAACTTACTACCAAATCCCTCAAGTGTATTTTCATCGGTTACTCCTGGTTGCAGAAAGGCTATAAGTGTTACTCTCCTGAGTTGAACCGTTATCTTATGTCTGTTGATGTCACATTCTTTGAACAACAGTCATTCTTCTCGGTTGTTCAGCCTGATTCACAGCATCTTGACTAGGTATTGCCTATTCCTTCTTTTCCGTTGCACTTATCAGATCCGTCTATCTCCTTCTCAGTGGACCCTTCACTTCCATCTTCCGGTCCACACTCACTGACTCCTCCACTTCTTACTTATCACTGTCGTCCTCATCCTGCTCCTGGCACCGGTATTCCTCTTGACTGCAACTCTCCTGACTCACTCTCTCCGTTAGTGGTCACTCTTGCCATCTACCTTAGCCCAACAGCCTTCCTATTGCACTTCGCAAAGGTACACGATCTACTTGCAATCCACATCCTATTTATAATTTTTTGTGTTATGACCGTTTGTCACCTACTTATAGTGCTTTTGTTTCGAGCCTTTCTTCTATTTCTATTCCTAAAACCACAGGTGAAGCCATATCCCATCTTGGTTGGCGCCAGGCTATGTTAGATGAGATGGGTGCTTTGCATTCTACTAGCACTTGGAATTTGGTGCCTTTGCCACTAGGAAATACTCCTATTGGTTGTCAGTGGACGTTCACTCCTAAAATGGGCCTCGACGGACAGGTGGAACATCTTAAAGCCCGCTTGGTTGCTAAAGGCTTTACACAGATCTATGGGCTGGATTACAATGATACCTTCTCTCCAGTTGCTAAAATGGCCTTTGTTCGCCTATTTCTCTCTATAGCTTCCATGTGTCATTGGCCGCTCTATCAATTGGACATTAAGAATGCATTTCTTTATGGTGATTTACAAAAGGAGGTTTATATTTCTTCATGGTGACATTAAGAATGCATTTCTCTCTATGGCTGCCATGCTTTACACAGATCTATGTATCTACCTCGTTGTTTATGTAGATGACATTGTTATCACAGGGAATGATTAAGTTGGAAAACAAAATATGAAGGAACATCTCCATTAGCACTTTCAGACTAAAGACCTAGGCAAACTTCGATATTTCTTGGGTATTGAAGTTGCTCAATCAAGAGATGGGATCTCAATCTCTAAGAGGAAGTATGCACTTGACAATTTAGAAGAAATTGGTATGGTGAACTACAAACCAATTGACACCTCAATGGACCCAAATGTCAAACTCTTGTCGAGACAGGGGGAGTCTTACTCAGATCCTGGAAGGTATAGAAGATTGGTAGGCAAACTAAACTATCTCACAGTCACTCATCTCGACATTGCTTTTACTGTGAGTATGGTGAGTGAGTTTCTCAATTCTCCATGTGATTCTCACAAGGATGTTGTTACCTGGATTCTGAGATATATCAAACGAGCATCGGGTAAAGGGCTACTCTATGAGGATAAGGGGCACACAGATATTTGTTGTTATGCAGATAAAGATTGGGCCAGCTCTCATTCTGATCATCGGTCAACCTCTGGATATTGTGTTCTTTGTAAAATCTTAAGATAGGGCAGAATCGAACAAGTAGTTGAGAGGAAATTAAGGTATCATTAATCTCCCAAATATCATAATGAATACAACCATAAATAGTTGAGCTATTTATAAGAATAACTCAACATACATGGAAAGTAATACACAAAAGCAATCAAATATAAACTAGTGAGAAGATAGCGAAACACAACTATTAACTAACAACTGAAAACAAAATAAGATGAATTAATTATCTAATACTTCCACACTCCCCTTCAATTTAGACTCAGAATCCTTTAACCTTCTTGCACTTGACTTTCTTCCAAGCAACTTGGAATTCCTGTAAGGCCTAACTTCTGACGCAGAAGTTCAAAACGATCTCTAGGCAATCCTTAGGTAAACACATCAGCAACTTGCTCAGCAGTAGGAACATATTAGATTTCCACCTCTCCATTTTCCACTTTTTCACTCACAAAATCTACATCAACACCAATATGCTTCATACGAGAGTGATATACTAGATTTTTTTCCATGCTTTTAGCAGTCAAATTGTCACACCACACAACAAAAGTAGTTCCACAAGAATAACCCAACTCTGATAGTAATTGCTTAAGCCACAAGAGCTTAGTCACTCCCAAGGCAACAACACGATACTCTGCTTCTCCAACTGATCTAGCCACAACAAATTGCTTCTTAGATCCCTACACAACCAAGTTCGAACCAATGTAGACATAATAACCACTGGTGGATCGATGAGTAACTGGACATCCAGCATGGTCTGCATTAGTGTAGACCACTAAAGAAAGATCTTTCGGTGAGGAAGTAAACACTAACCCCAAGCCAATTGTGCCCTTAATATACCTCAGCAACCTTTTACAAGCAATCCAGTGCTGTAACTTAGGAGCAGCCATAAACTGGCTCAACTTATTTACAGTGAAGGCAATATCAGGGCGAGTGTAGGTAAGATATTGTAGTGAACCAATTAGGGTACGATACAAACTAGGTTGAGAAAACACTTCACCATCATTAGTTAACAAAGTGCCAACAGCCATAGGAGAACTACAGGGCTTGCAGTCCTGCATTGATCCTTTTTGCAACAAATCACTGTTATCCTATGACTATGCGAAATTACCCTTAGATGATATATGCCTCTCCTAACTCTCAAATCCACCCAGCAATAATAGGAATTGAAATAGAAAATATAAGCAATCAAAAAACAGAATGAAAATAAGAACAAGAAACAATCAAACCACAAGCAATAGGCATAGATTTATCCTGGTTCGGAATGCCTTTGGCAATCCTACATCCAGCCTTCAAACACCCCTTCAAGCAGTCTTTATTTCCAAATAGAAGATCAGTACATCACAGTCCTCATAGCCCAAAAACCCTGAGTACAACACCACACTGTTTCCCCAGAAAAACCCAAGACTCCTCAGACAATCTTCCTTTCTTGAACAATGACGTGCACTCATAATACAAAAGACTAGAGCACTCACAGAATGATTCTTTCTCAGCAAGCGCCTTGCCCTCTTATTTATAGAGGAGGTGGACATACTAAGGCAACTAACTAACTTAGGGAAATTACATATTAACCCTAACAAAATGTAATAATTACACTTAACCCCTAGCTGCCTAATTTCTTCAGCCAAGACTACTCATTCATGCTCCTTCCAGTTCTGCTATCTTCTAGGACAAAACTCGAGGAAAACATCAACAATCACGAACATATTTGGACTAATTAAGATAAAGACCAGTTTTATCTCTATAAGCTTCAAACCCCAAGAAATAATTCACTACTCCTAGAGTTTTTAGAGCAAAGGCACTACCAAGATCTGTTATACAAGCATGCAGAGCGACCAAACAAGAGCCAGTAATCAAAATGTCATAAACATAGACTAATACAAACATTGTATATGTAGCAATCCGTTTGATGAATAATAAGACATCTGACACTGATCGAACAAAACCCCAACACTGAAGTGTTGCCTTTAGTTTGTTATACCAGGCTCGAAGAGCTTGCTTTAGACCATAAAGAGATTTTTGTAGCTGACAAACATGCTGAGGAAATTTAGAACTCACAAACTCCTCTGGTTGTGCCATATATACTGTCTCACTCAAATCACCATTGAGAAACGCATTATTCACGTCAACTTGTTGTATTTCCCAACCAAACTGGACAGCCAACGAAAACAAAATGCAAATGGTGGGAGCCTTAACCACAAGACTGAAAGTATCACCATAATCAACTCCCAGATTTTGTTGCCACTAACCGAGCCTTATATTTAAGAATGGACCCATCGAAATTATATTTAATCCGAAAAATCCACTTATTTCCAATCAAACTCATGTCTCTTGAAAAAGGAACCAATTCCCAGGTGTGATTCCTCTCCAAGGCCTGATACTTATCCTCCATAGCCTTAACCCATCATGAATCTAAAAGAGCTTCACTCATTGAACTAGGTTCCAAAGAACTCACTAAGGTGTGTGGAGGAGGTAAGGCAAGAGACTTGGCTTTAAGCCTGGTGATCATAGGATGAATAGATGGTGCTGAGAAAGGTTTACCGGATTTAGGTTTAGAAGCAACAGTCTGAGAAATAGGCACAAGCACACTAGAGGTAGGAGATGTGGTTGACACAGATGTACTGGACGATGATACAGACTGAGTTGCTCTAGGACATAACAAAGAAGATGATGAAGAAGGAATAATTAGGTGAAGAAAGGCAATGGAAGGACCTCGTGAACTTGACTGTGAGGATGATGTAGATGATGAAGAAAACAATTGAAGGAAAGGAAACTCCAAAGGATTAAACTCCACATTACGAGAAACATAAACTCTACCTAAAGGATGAAGATACCTATACCCAGCTTGATTTTGATTATAGCAATAAAAACACACTTTGTAGAATGGAAATCAAATTTGTGTTTACTATATGGCCGTAAAAGAGGAAAACAGGCACACCCAAAAGGTTGTAATATGTTATAGTTAGGCGTGCGATTATATAGCTTCTCGAACGGAATTTGAAACTATATAGAAGAAGATGGAAGCAAATTGATGAGATACATAGCTGTTTGGAAAGACTCAACCTAGAATTTTAACAACAAACTAGCATAAGACAATAGGGTAAGGCCCATTTCGGCAATATGCCGATGCTTCCTTTCCACCACACCATTCTGTTGATGAGTGTAAGGACAAGTAAATCTAGATTGAATCTCATGAGCTTGAAGATAAGGAACAAGGGACTTAAACTCACCCCCATTATCGGTTTGTAATGCACACAGCTTGGTTTTATACTGAATCTCTGCAAGGTTATGAAATATGATGAATGCTGACAAAGTATCAGATTTGAGTTTAAGAGGATAAAACCATGTATAACGGCATAGGCATCAACAAATATAACATAGTATCGAAAACTCTCTATGGACAATATAGGGGCAGGATCCCAAAGATCGGAATATACTAATTCAAGGGGGGCATTTGCTGTGATATCATTCTTGGAAAACGGAAGCTAATTAAGTTTTCTAACTTTACAAGCATCACGAAAGGATAGGTCAGTACTGGAACACGGTATTCCAATTTTATGCATTACCAAACGTAACACATGTAGAGATGGATGACCTAAGCGATCATGCCATTGCTTACACACCATTGCTCTGTGTTTGACTTGAGTTACATTTATAGACTTAGACAACTCATAACCAAATGAGCACTGTCTATTACATTGTTGGCTAGTATAATTATTTTCACTGTACATGAAGAACGATGAGACACAGAAGGAACTAAAATGCAGGCTAGAGGATGAGCAGACTTGCTGTCAATAGCAGACATAGAAGCTGGTTCCAGCCAATATAGCCCATCTTTAAGGTGTCTGTGGAGCAGCACATGTCCGATAATTTTGTCTTTGATAAAACAGACATTAGAGTGAAATTCAGCAATCACATTATGTTCTCGAGTAAACTGAGACACACTAAGAATATTTTTCTTCATACTTGGAACATTAAGAATATTTGGAACACACAAAACAGAATTTGAGTGAGGAAAAGTTTGTAAAGAACCTGTACCGACATGTTTTATAAGTAGTTTCTTACCATTGCCTATGGTAACTTTATCTCCACCATAGTATGGAGAGTGAACAGATAGATTGTTCAGACTTGAGGTAATATGATTCATGACACCAGAATCCACAAACCAAGTCTGATCTGGAAGAATAGATGAAGAATTAAATTGATCAGAAGCCTGCAAATTAGGTTTAGGCTGGTTACCATAGTGAGAACTCTGGTTTGAATCATATTCAAGCATGAAAGCTCCGTTAGGTTCACTAAAGGAGGCAACATAAGCACGAGCATCCATTTGAGAACCATAACCTCGAGCATCCATTTGAGGAACACTCACGTTCCTCCTTGTGATTTGCCACTATTATAACCAGCCACTCTTTGAAAACTCTTATCAAAGTGGTAGTAGCACCGATCTACAAAGTGACCAGCCACAAAACTGACAAAAAATACGTCTGTTTGAATTCTGCCACAGCCTCTACCTCTTCTAAAACCATTACCACCACCTCGATTAACAAATCCTCCTCTATTATTATTATTTGATCCTCCACTGTTCTGACAAGTAAAGTACGATGCTACATTTGCACTCAAAGGTGTCGAAACATCAAAATTAAGAGTTGTTAGAGGCTAATTCTTAACAAACAATCGTTGTTCGTGCATCAGAAGTAGATATTGTACCTTCTCCAAGTCTAGGTCATCCTTTTGATAGGTTACGAGACTCATAACAGTCTCATAATCTTGATCTAAACTATTTAGAATGGCTAGCAATAATTCGTTGTCATTCACCGGTTCTTCTATGGCTGCAAGTGCGTGGCCTATGGTTTTGATCTTTAAAATACAGTCATTAAAAAACATACTATTCTTTTTAACAGATCTTAACTGTTGTTTAAGTTGAAATGATTTTGCTAGTGTCTGTCTAGCATATAAGTTCTCCAATAAAATCCATATCTCAGCCGATGATTCTAAATGTACCACCTAAGCGAGCATGTAATGCCCGAGAAATTTTAAAGGACTCAAGGGTAATTTATCTTGGGGAAAAAATAGAATTTAAGGATAAATAAAGGGTATAACGGTAATTTAGTACCGTATGAATGACCGAATCAACTGCCGGGAGTGCCTTGGAGCCGAGATGCCAAAGGAAAATGATGTGAAATTAATGAGCACCCCGAGATATGATTTATAGTATCGAAAGAAATAAGATCAGGAACAGTTTTCGGTACAGCTAAAATGCAGCTGCCAATTAGGCTGTAATACCGAATTGTTATAGACAACTTCTTAGAAGTCAACAAAAGCTTGAGGGGATTTTGATTTTTTATAAGGAACAACCCTTCAGTGGTTTCAGGAAGAAACGAAGAGGTTTAAAGCCAAAACAAAGGTTCGGACCTAAGTGTAATTTTCTGAAATTGCCAGAGAAAGGTCAAAACGATGATTTCCTGAAATCTTCAGGGGTCAAATTGATGTTTTAGGACTTGAGGATCTTGAAAACAATTATCAAAAGTCGAGGGGCTTGGTAAAAAAGGGCCAAAATGAGAAAATCAAAATTAGTGGGGTAAAAGTGCAAAAACTCAAAAATGGCAACATGGGCAAATCTGACCAGATTTCAACCACAGGGATGGCACGAGGGATGGTCAGGGAGCATCTTTTGTAAAAGCTTGGGTCGACAATGGCCTATGGGTTGCCAGAAAAAGTAAGAAAATCGACCAAAAATTAGGTCAGGTTATCGCGAGCCTGCAACTCGCTTTTGTGGTCAGGAAAGGTTGATTGGAGGTCGATCTAGGGTAGGTAAACCTTCCTAAGGCAATGGGTCGAGTGGCCAAAGGGGTTTCGAGGCTCGGATTTTCCTATAAATAGCAATAGCTTGGCCGAAAGTTTCAAGAAAATGGAGCTTCAAATCGAGGCCGAAATCAAACAAATTGAGCCTCGAAAATAAAGGGCTTTTGTTGCCTATAACTTAAAGATCATTTCTGGAGAGTTTGATGCATTTTGGTTGAAGTTTGGTGGCCGTTCGAGCATTCACTGGAGTTGGAGGCGGGTGCCTTGGCTGAGCCTTTGGTCGGCCGGTTGGAGGTCTTTCGGACCTTATTTCGAGCTCAAACCCATGCCATATTGATTGAATAAATGAGGGATTTTGAGGGGTGGAGCCATCTCAGATCACTGGCACGGCCGTCACCGAAGAAAACGACCGGCGCATCCCGGTCACGCACTGCCTCTCACACGCGCCCAATCACCCTAGCGCGTGCGGGCACGTGCGAGCTAGGAAAAAATTGGGAAAAATCAAGAAAATTATCTATTGGAGGTCCGTCCAAAGATATCTGGGTTTGGGATTCCCAATGTCTCGGTTTTAGTATTAAAGATCCTCATTTTGCGTGAAAATGCAACAT
Organism: Diospyros kaki; assembly: GCA_036245055.1. Lineage (NCBI taxonomy): Eukaryota > Viridiplantae > Streptophyta > Magnoliopsida > Ericales > Ebenaceae > Diospyros > Diospyros kaki. The sequence goes on along the minus strand of BSEG01000016.1, from coordinate 12,972,857 downwards.
CCGGGTAAGTTCAGTATTTTTCCTTTGAATTTCATAGGCTATAATGAATTTTTGTGGAATTAGATTTGAGAAAATAGTCTCGATAGTATTTATTGGGATTTTTAGAAAGGAAAATAGGAAAAAAATAGAATATCGAGATATTTAGTCAATAAATATTCTTTTTATGATTGAGGTGATTGAGATGATGTGATTGGTGCAACTTTTGAGAGTTGACACGAGAATTGAGGTTTGGCACGCATATCGAGGTGGTGCGCGCTTTTCGAGGTGTCCTAATCTTTTGGGCAAAGGTGAGTAATGTTTATCCTAAGTATGGTTTGTGAATGGTTTTCTCACAAGGACTTATGTTTATGATATGATTGTTATATATGCATGCTACTCATGAATGCAATGTTCATTTTGTCATACTGCATGGAAAGTCGTGATATTTGCATGGTACGATATTATTGTCATATTGATATTTGTGCATGGGAATGGGATGTCGCCCCTAGAGTGTAATCGTAATTCCCCAAGGGCGATGATGGAATAACATTAGGCTTATCCTGTAAAGGTTCAGGATTTGCCTAGGATTCTATGCCGGGCCGTCGGGCTAGGGAAGTTACACTAGAGCAATATGTTATTCATGTTACTACATCACGCGCATATGAATATATGTTTTAGACCCTCACTAAAAGTTTCATCTTGAAACATTCAATGTTTTAGCAATATGTTTTAGACCCCTGAAACATTCAATGTTTCAGTTTAGACTTGCAGCTTAGGCAAGGAGCAGGTTGAGATATGACGACACATGATGGCGTGGCCGATGGATTCAACAAGCCGAGTCGAATATGTTTTAGCTGATGCTTTATTGATGATTAGCCTTGTTAGAATATTATGGAATCTCCATGTATTTAGGCATTTCAATATTGAGGATATGATGTTAACTATGGTACGGATTCTTATGTTATAAATAAAGTAAATTAATTATGTACCATATCAGGTTTCGATTTTAAGCTTCTGCATTTATGATGATTACCTATCTTAGCTTATTGATTCTTATTTAGAATGCTGGGAAGGTAAAACGAAATTGTCGGAATATGGTTTATATTGAAAAAAAATATATTCTTGAAATCCATATGATATTTAACGCTCGGGAAAAGTGGGGCGTTACAGAGCACATCTTCACTGATTGTGGAGAACAACCAGCCAATCAAGAGTTGATCCGAACGGAGCCAATTCATGTACTCCGGATTCACCACGGTTTCACCATCCGAAGCGGTCACATTCTTCTGAGGAGCTGTCTTGTTCAGTAATGAAACAAGATCAAAGACGCGAACAGTTGCGAGAATTTGTGCCTTCCAGAAAATATAATTTCTAGTGCCTAATTTCAGATGAATGTAGCTAAAAGCCTTCGCAACTGTAGAGAAATCAGATTGCAAGGAGGTTAAAAGATTTGAGTTCAATTGACGAGAAGGAAGAGAAGAAGATGCGGTGTCAACAATTCGATCGGAAGCAATTAACGTGGCTCTGATACTATGTAAAATCTTAAGCTAGGGCAGAATCGAACAAGTAGTTGAGAGGAAACTAAGGTATCATTAATCTCCCAAATATCATAATGAATACAACCATAAACAGTTGAGCTATTTATAAGAATAGCTCAACATACACTAAAAGCAATACACGAAAGCAATCAAATATAAACCAGTGAGAAGATAGCGAAACATAGCTATTAACTAACAACTAAAAACAAAATAAGCTGAATTAATTATCTAATACTTCCACATTCTTGTGGGAGGAAATCTGATTTCTTGGAAAAGTATGAAACATAATGTAATACCTAGATCCAGTGCAGAGGCAGAGTATCAGGTTATAGCTAATGCAACTTGTGAGCTCATCTGGCTTAAGCAACTCTTAAAGGAACTCAAGTTTTGTGAAGTGTCTCCTATGAAGCTTATTTGTGATAATCAGGTTGCCTTGCACATTGCTTTCAATTTAGTGTTCCATGAGCGGACTACGCATATTGAAATCGACTATCACTTTATTAGAGAAAAGCTGGTTGACAGTGTTATTGTTACAGAATTTGTTAACTCCAGTGATTAACTTACCGATGTCTTCACCAAGTCTCTAAACGGTCCTCGGATAGAATATATCTGTAACAAGCTTAGTGCATACGATATCTATGCTCCAGCTTGAGAGAGAGTATTAGAATTATTAGTATAATTAGATATATTGCATATTGTTGTATGTGTTTTTTTTATTTATTTATTTGTTATAGCTATGTGTAATTAGGCTAAACCCATAGACTAAGCTCGTAGGTTATTAGGTCCGTTGTGCCTATTATAAATAACACAATAAGAGACTAATTTCTTAAGTTTTTTTCTCATAATTGTTTTCTCACAAAATTAAAGTTTATTTTCAAAATAGCCATGAACTGATTGTATTTTTTAGGGTTTTGATGTAGCCTAACTTTTAAACCACAATTAGAATTTTTCTGTGAACTTACTGCTCTATTTTTTCATGGTTAGGTGTTTTTTCGTTTTTATTGTTAGTGCTTGTAATTTTTTATCTAATTATTGTTTAATATATTAAATCATACTTGTAATACTTGTTAAGAGGGAACTTATGATTTAAAGTTTTAGAATTAAACACCATCAGTTGAGTGAAAGTTAAGAGATTTTTTACCGTAACTAATGTGACTTTGATTATAAAAATTCAAAGAACTCAATGTATCTTCAAATAATTAAATTCACATAGAGATATGATGCATTATTAGGTGGAGATAGTTTTAGTGTTCTTTGAGAAAATGCTTTGAATAATTAAGGGAGTTTTGTCAACAACTTGAAATATTAGATTTTCATAACTTGAATTTTAAATTATGTGAGATTAGATTGGTGAAATCAAAATCCCTAGATCTGTTTCTTAATACTTCAAAACCCAAATATCAAAAAAAATTTCTTTTTATTTAGTTTAGTTTTGTGATGCAATTTATTAAAATTAGTGATCAAGATTTTCTCAATTTTCAAGTCTTCAAATAGTAAATAATTTGGTGAATTTCTATACTCAATAACATAATTAGTCCTTGTGGGTTCAACATTTTTTATTACTTATCGTGACTTTGTACACTTATAAATATTCACATCAAGTTTTTGACGTCATTTACTACTTTGGATTTGTTTTTTTTTTTTATTATCTCTCAACCGAACTCTTCTGTGATATTTATTTCAGGACTTAGAAGTGTATGCCCAAATATAAATCATTAAAATCTACACTTTTAGCTCTAGGTCCTAGTGCATTAGATCCCAGATTTTCAGCATGGCATATAGAGGACTTTATGATTATGTCGTGGTTATGGAATGCTATGCAACCAGAGGTTTGTAGAAATTATATGTTTTTATCCACTGCTAAGGATATATGGAAGTTAGTTAGACAAACCAACTCTAAAGTCCAGGATTCTTTGGTTATTTTTGAAATCAAAATAAAATTTAGTAGTACTAAACAAGGGACTATAACTGTTATTGAGTATTATAACAAAATAAATGGCTATTGGCTGGAACTTGATCACTACCAAAACATAAAAATGGTATGTGGTAAAGATGCAACCACTCTCAATTCTATTCTTGAACGAGATAGGATTGTAGAATTTTTGCTGGACTAAACACTTAATATAACCAAGTGAGGGTTCAAATTCTTTGAAGAGAAAAGCTTTCATTCCTCAATGAAGTGTTTGATATGGATCATGCTAGATGTACAACAATTTTGTACATCTTGGGCTGCACAAGAGGTATAATTACTAAAATGTCATGCGCCTCATATGCGTCTCACGCACTTCTATGCGCCTCATGGGGGGCTTTTTTGTCATTGGTACACCTTTGTGTAGCCCAAGGTGTACACAAAGGTGTACCAATAGCATTATCCGTTTGCTATTGTTCGGAGTGAAGAGAATAGGAGAATAGCCATGCTAGGAGAAATTAGTTTCGAAGGATTTGCCATGTTAACTAATAGAAGAGAGGGATTAAAGTTCAAATTTCAACAAGGAAGAGCATATGGGTAATCTAAATCACAAGGGAATGAAGGCTTATGGTGCTTCTATTGAAAGAAACCTAAGCATACTCGAGAAACTTGCTTCAAGTTGCATGGGAAGGAAATTGTGTTGCAAAAAATATGAGGGTTCAAAAACATACCCTCCCAGAATCAAGTATATCTCTCCAACAAATAAGAAATGGTTGCAAAAAATACAGATGTAGTGGCTGAACAGGAGCTTAATGCTGATGAGATCAACAAACTAAAGGAGTTTCTAAAGACTGTCCAAGATGGATTATGTTCCATTGCCTAACAAGGTAGTCCTTTAGGTAACAACTTTCAATTTTGTTCTTTAACTACCACAAAAACTACTAAGGATGACATTTGGATTCTAGACTCAGGAGCTACTGACCACATGTCCCATAATTCCCATTTTTTTGATACCTATACAACTCTTGAAACCCCTAAACAAATCATCATTGCCAATGGGACATTTATACCTATAAAAGGCCAGGGCAGGGTTACTCTTAGCCCTAATCTTTTTGTCCAATGGATTTTACATGTTTCAAACTTATCAACCAACTTAATTTCTATCCATCAACTCACTAAAGACCTTAATTGGCATGTCATTTTCTCTCTTTATGCATGTGAGTTTCAGGAAATGGACACGGGGAGGATGATTGGCGTTGCTAAGGAAAGAAATGAGATGTATGTTCTAACGAGGAAGACTTTGCTGCCAAATGGGACTAAGCCTAAGCTAGCCTGCACATCTCAGTTTCACCCAGCTCTCACTCAAGTTTGGCTTCATCAATATCGGCTAGGACATCCACCTTTTCAACTGTTGAAATCTATGTTTCTTGAATTATTTAAGTACTTAAACTCTAGTTCTTTGCATTGTGATATATGTGAAATCTCCAAGCATCATAGGGTTTCTTATCCTATTAGCAATAAACTGTCTTCACACCCTTTTGCCTTAATACATTCTGATGTTTGGGGGTCATCTAGGATCCCCAATTATTATGGGGCTAGACGGTTCATCTCTTTTATCGATAATTGCTCTCGAATAACTTGGGTATTTTTTCTAAAGGACAAGGTTGCTAATAGTACAATTTTGCCTCAGTTTTATTCAATGATCTTAACTCAATTTGGCACTCCCATTCAAAAAAATTGGACTAATAATACAAGGGATTATTTAAATCAGTCTTTGCATAAATTTTTCCAAGAAAAAAGGGTTATTCATGAGTCTTCATGCATCAACAATCCACAACAAAATGGAGTGGCTGAGAGGAAGATGAGACACCTCTTAAATGTCACTAAATCTCTTCTACATCATCATCATGTCCCTAAGAATTTCTAGGGGGAAGCAGTCCTTACAGCAACCTATCTAATCAATAGAGTTCCTTCTAAAATTCTAAGTCATCAAGCAGTCTTTATAGCAACCTATCTAATCAATAGAGTTCCTTCTAAAATTCTAAGTCATCTAAGTCCTTTCCAGTGTCTTTCCTCACACTTTCCTGATCTCAATCAGCATACATCTCTACCCCTTTGAGTCTTTGGTTGTGTAGTCTTTGTCCACATTCCTAAGTAAAACTAAGACAAGCTGGATCCTAGGGCCTTTAGATGTCTCTTTCTTGGCTATTCTCCTACCCAAAAAGGCTACAAGTGTTATCATTATCCTATTACAAGATTTCTTGTTTCAAAAGATGTCACATTTGTTGAATCTTAATCTTTTTTTGGCTCCCCAATCCTTAGTCCCCATGGGAAGACTCAATTGATAGGTGACCAAGGCTCATCATTTCCTAGTTTAGAGTTATTTCCTCCTAAGACAGCTGCACCTATTATTTCTACAAAAGCAAATCCCATTCCTGACCATTTTGATCAATATTCTACCAATTCTTGATCAAGTAGGTAAATCTAAGGCATCAACCTCAATCAGGTTTAAAGGCTCTCCCTTTGGGTATCACAGAAGACAACAACCCATTTCTCAAGCCCAACAAGGATCAACATTTGATTCCTGGCCAAGTAACAAAGTTATTTCTCCCTTAATTCCTATTTCTTCTAATCTTGATCTTGTTTCTTCTAACCTAGATGATTTGGACATGCCTATTGCTCTTAGAAAAAGGGTTAGGCATTGCACTCAACATCCTTTAACCCGCTACATATCCTATCACAGGTTGTTCCAAGCACATAAAAGCTTCCTAACTTCTCTAGATACCATTGTCATCCCTAAGTTAGTAGATGAGGCCTTAAAGGATCAGAAATGAAAGCTAGCTATATAGGAGGAAATGAAAGCATTGGAGAAAAATAACACATGGGATCTAGTGCCAATACCAAAGGGGGTAGTTCTAGTGGGTTGTGGATGGGTTTTTAACTTAAAATACATTGTAGATAGGACTTTGGAGAGGTACAAGGCTCGTTTAGTGGCTAAAGGCTACACCCAAATGTATGGGATTAACTATTTAGAGACTTTTGCTCTAGTAGCTAAGATGACTATTGTGAGCATTATCTTATCCCTAGCAGCACACTATAGATGGAGATTACACCATCTAGATGTGAAGAATGCATTTCTTCATGGTGATCTAGAAGAAGAAGTGTTTATAAAACAGTTACCTGGATTTAAAGAAAGAAGAACAGATGAAGTATGCAAACTTAAAAAAGCCCTCTATGGCCTCAAACAATCACCAAGAGCCTAGTTTGATAGGTTCTTCAAAGCTATGAGACTGATGGGCTATCAACATAGTATAGGAGATCACACTTTTTTCTTTAAACACTCAATGAAAGGAAATGTGACTGCACTACTAGTATATGTGGATGACATCATTATGATAGGAAATGACATTAAAGAACATAGGGTACTAAAAATCAGCTAGCTCAGAATTTTGAGATTAAAAGCTTGGGATTAGTCAAATATTTTTTGGGAATAGAAGTTGCCTACTCCAAAGTAGGTATATTTCTATCCCAACGTAAGTATATATTGGATCTCTTGAAGGAGACTGGTTTTCTTGGAGGAAAAGGAGTGGTTACTCTAGTGGAACCTAGCTAATATCAAGTTAGGAGAAGAAACCAACAGCACACCAGTAGACAAAAGGACCTTAAAGGCTGGCAAGCCGGCTGATTTACTTCTTACACACCTGGTTAGATATTGCCCATGCGGTGAGTTTGGTAGGTCAATTTATGCATAGTCCTACTAAAAATCGTATGCATGTTGTGAGAAGGATATTATGCTACCTGAAAACTACCCCAGACAAAGGAATTTTATTCAAAACAGGTGGTTATTTGGATGTACAAGGCTATACAAATGCTGATTATGCAGGATCATTGGTGGATAGGATGTCTATTACTGGGTCTATGTATTTCTAGGTGGAAACTTAGTCTCCTGACAAAGTAAGAAGAAAAGTATAATGGCAACATCAAGTACGAAAGCCGAGTTCAGGGCTATGGCACTCAGCTTATGTGCATTGCGCTATGGCTACAAATTGTTATAAAATACCTAAAGATTGTTGTTAGTGAGCCAATAAGGTTATTTTGTGATAACCAATCAACCATAAGCATTGCTCATAATCTTGTGCAGCATGACAAGACCAAGGACATTGCAATTGATCGATATTTTATAAAGGAAAAGCTTGAGAAAGATATAATTCAAATACCCTATGTTCTATATGAGAAACAAGTAGCTGATATTCTAACAAAAGGTTTGGCAACTAGAAAATTTGGAGACCTAGCATCCAAGTTCGGAATGATGGATATTTATCCATCATCTTGAGGGGGACTATTAACATGAGAAAATCAAGAAGAAAAGAAGACATTGTTCAAGGAAAAATAGAAAGGAAAACAATGTTCACGGAGAAAAGGAAAGAATCCTTTCCCACATCTGCTTCCATCATGTTGTTTGGAAGTTTCTAAAAAATCTTCTAAATATTGTTCTTTTGGATAGTTTCATATTAATCTCAAATTATAGGATACTTTCCTAAATGTATTTTATGGTAATTAATTTTCTTTGTTGTAATATTTCCTAAAACTGTAAATATTCTACCCTATAACTAGGATTGTTTGTGAATAAGATTATTAAACTTTTCATCCAAAGTTTACAAATACTAATAACTCAGTCATAGAGAGACCACTTAAGTTTATATTGCAAGTCTAAGGGAGAAGTAGAATGTTGGACCATCCCAACTTGGTGCATCAAGTTCATTGGGAAAGTGCATTCACAACTAGTAATTTGGAGTGTGATTACAACCAACAACGATTATCCAAAGTCTTAATTCTATTAGGTGAAGTCAGCTATATGAATTCTAAACTTCTATTTATCTTAATCTATAGTCATATCGTTCGTGAATCCATTACTTTATGTCATGTCCAAGAGTTTCTCACCAAATTTCCTTCTTGGGTCTTCATCTTTCTCTTTTGCTACAAATTTTCTCATTTTGGAGAGAGATTAAAGTTTCAAAATACTTCTACCAAAGGAAATTTAAAAAGCCCCACATAGAATTCCTCCAATTTAATTAATTTCAAGGCAAAACGAAAAGTAGATAGAACAAGCAAAAAGAAAAAAGGTAAGTACAAAATAAAAGAAAAGAACACTAAAGAAAACAGAAATTTATGTTTATTATTCTTGTTGTCTTTTATTTTGGTAAAAGAAATGTTACTTGCGAAGCTAACTTCTAATCTATTATAAGCATTAGATTTATATGGTTGGAACAAAAATACATTGGTTTTAAGCTGGGGTATAACTGTAGCCCAACAATGTAGTTTGGGCCTAAGAGGGAGGAGGGGTGAGGGATGCAGCCACAACTGTTTTGCAAAATCAAGGTAAAAACTATACTATTATAAAGAACATAGAAATCAACACCATCAAAAAGAAAGGGAAAAGGCAAATAAAACGTTAAGACCAACACCACCAAAAAGAAAGGAAAAAGCAAATAAAATGTCAAGTAAATGACTTAGCCACATAAATGCCAAGTAAATAAAGCGCAAAGTATACTCAACCAAGAAGACACAATAATTTCGGATAGAAAGAAAACTCCATCAAGATTAAGATTTTTTTTTTTGGCTTGCTCTAAAGTCACAAATCTTTTGTTTATAATTGAAAGGCAGCTAATAGGCAAACTGTATCATTCATTACAATAAATATGTTTTGTATTAGGCTGTAATATTCCTTCAGGAAAAAGGAAAACAGCCGTTATTATGTGAACTATGGTTTTTTATATGTTGCAAGCATGCAAACACAAATTCTATCCCAGACTGTCGGAATGCATAAGCCTCATCGCTATTTTTAATTATGAACGTTTGTGTTTGTGTGGAAAGGCAGCACTTCCAGTAGAAATAATTTTCTGAACAAGAAAGAAACCGTTTGTCATCCATTTAACAACCTTCATCTTTTCCCATGATAGTAGAAGTGGCCATGGATAAACCACAGTATCCCTATAACTGCCTTAACCAAGCAAGAAAAACATTTGTAAAAAAAATACTAGTTCACACGTTATTACAACATCCAAATGAAGGCAATGAAAAGTTAGGGTTTTGGTATAAGTTAGAAGGCGAAAGACATAAGCACATAAAATTGTACTTCTAAACCGTATAGACGGAAACCGCACCTGAAAACGAAAGGCGCACCGGCATCTCATCACGGTCGACTTTCTTTCTACCTTGATCTACAACACTCCAGAGAAAGAGCAAACTGTTAAAAGCGAAAAAGTAATGTAGCACCACTACAGACGGACAAGTTAGTTCGTTACAACGACGAATCGAGAAGAAGAAGAAGAAGACAGGAAAATGCTACTGAGAAAACTGTAGCCAGAAATCTTTTCAGAATTGTTTTGGAATAGAATCCTTTACTTTCTCCCGTTTTCTCGATGACAACGAAATCAAAAGCATTAAAAATCGAAACAAGTTGAGCGAGTTACCAGCGGAAGAGATCGAATTAAGCCTGAAAGCTAGCAAACAGCGATCAAGACGTGGTCGTCGAAGACCGAAGCTGGGGCGTGGAACCGAAGGAGAATGAGAGAGAAGACAACAACCGTTGCGTGTTTCGCAGGTGAGGACATGAAATTACGCCAGAAAGACAGTGAGGAGCGAATAATGTGGAGAGAGAGAGAGGAGGGGGGAAGGGTCCACAAATATCTGCAACTTCACAGGGGGCTACATATAGTGGCGAGGGCGTGAAAAGCGTTATTGAAAATTAAAATCTAATAATAATCCGATAAAATTAGCATTTCGTTTATGCTTTTGCACAATTCTTCTTTCCACTACTTTTAACTTTTAATTAAGCCATAATGGGACAAAAATATTATACATAGCCACAAAATTTTCTCGTGTAATACGAAAATAATAATTTTTCGATTTGAATTTTGGATGGTCAATTGTTCGCTAATGCACATTCTGCCCACTTAAATGATTTGCATTATAGATTTGTTTTGTCATTATTTTAAGGCAATTACGTGGATTTTATTTAAATTCTCCTGGAACGGCTTTTTTGGCCTGGGGACAGCTGCGGTTTCAAATTGTCAAGCAGCAGATTAAAATAATTGTACCGATTAGGGCCGGGTTGGGTGAATGAACAGACCCCCTGGGTGAGCCTCGGCTTATCGGCTCATGGGTGGGTTAGGGACCGAGTTTACGAAACAAACAGCCACTAAAATCCCCCTTAATTACAAATGCCCGTGAGATTAACGACACCAAGTGTTTAGGATAAATTAGACTTGATCGTGAGTTTTACGGCTATGGTTATTTCTACTCACTTCGTAGATCTTTACCTGAATATGCTCAATTAAACGGGTTTTTCTCTGTTAAATTGTAATTGAATTACTCAAATCCTAGGAGGACAAGATTGGGATTGTCTTTTATTTTTTTTATTTTTTTATGAGTGAGTTTAGAGTTCAATTATGAGTTTAAAAATTTAACACTCTTCACCCCTATTGTCATTATTAGACACTTGGTATATGCATAGAAAGCATTTTTTTATTTTAAAAAATTATACCGATTGTATCTATTATTAAACAATTATTTCAAATTACCACAACGGTTATATTTACTCTGCGTACGGAATCTTTGAAATTTTATAAAATTACATACAACTTTTAATATCTCTTTATTTTTCAAAATTACAACGAGTTTAACATATTTTTATAATATGAAGATACTTTATATAATTTAGAGGTGTTAAATATAATTTACTCAAAATTGTATTTCATAGTTTATTATAACTCACTTGAATGTGTGACAAATTAATTAAAGTGGTGAAATGCTAAGTACGACCTTTATATTCTTACCAATTTTTAATTATGACACACGATACGTATTAAATTGAATAATTTCATTTGATCTAATAACATGATTTTCTCTTATCCACACTAGTACCAGTCCAATCCATTTTATGAATAAAATATAAACAATTAACCAACTAACAAAACTACTTGAAACAAATAACATATTATTATTGCATAACATAGAAATGTTGATTAATCAGACTAACTTTGAACTTGATAAAATAAAATACTTCAAAAATTGAAAAATAAAATTATTTAAGAATATACATTGAATGTTGAGATTGTGCATTAAATTTTGTTTGTGGTTGATAGTATTTTTTATTGTTTCATAAGAAATGAAATAAAAGATACGATAGAGATAGGATGGTTATTGTATATATAAGGTCTACATGTTAGATGCAAAAGTGCATGATATATCGATAAAAACATCATAAATTGTCTCGTAATAAAACTAATTATTGTTGATATTTTCTTTTTTAATTCTTTTTTTCACAAACAAAGTTTGAAAAAGAAAGACATAAGGAGGCCTAAAGAAAATGTGGTCAAAAATCCATAATAGAATCCAATCACAATGATTATTTTCATGCATAAAGATACTAAATGATTTTGTAGAAAATATTTAAAAATCATCAACCCCCTTTTATTCTCTTTTATATTGTAATTTATGGATTATTATATGATAACTTTTATTTACTATATTCTTGATAGGTAGAACTCTTATTTACTATGTTCTTGATAGGTAGAATTTTTTTTTTTCTAAAAATTTTCCCTAAAAAAATAAAAATTGTGGTCGCAAAGATTATAATAGCCAAAACCAATGGATTTTTTTTTTACATCCTAAAAGTCCGTTTTCTCATTAATATAATAAAAGGAAATAAAATAATTACACTGTTCAGTTTTAAATTTTGAATTTATTCTTAATTTTTTATTTTTATAGTTTATTTTCAAAAAATAAAAAAACGTGTTATATTTGTTATTCTAAAAAATTGTTTCTCAAAACAAAAAACTAAAAAACGCATTCTGTTTGAAATTTTGAAAATAATTTTTTAATGACATTTTATTTAATAAATTTGATTATTCAGTAAATTAGAACTATTTAATGCTAATATATTATTAAGAAATATATACATTTTACAATTGATAAATCTTGCAATATTTTTTTTCGTACAACAATAAAATATGAATAAATAAATAAATTGTCTCATCTTTTCCATGTTTTGGGTGAAAACAGCCAAAATAACAGTTTTTTATTTTGATTTTCTTATAATTTTTTTTATTTTTTAAAATACATTTTTGAAAACAACAAAATAAAAGCTTTTTTAATATTTTAAAAAATTAAAAATTAATAATAACTTAAAAATAGTAAAGATAACAGGTCCATAATTTTTGGTTAAAGTTTCATTTATTTGATTTATCAGAATTCAACAAGGATATATGTAGCTCATATACGTCAACAAAAATTTATATATCTGTATTAACCTTTTAAGAGACTTATTCAAGACTTAAACCATTACTCAATAGAAAATGTTAAATTATTTATTACAAAAAAATTAGTTTTAATTACTATGTATAAGTAAATACTCAACATCCAATTTCTTCCTACGTCAAAGACCCAATTTCTTCTCTTTTTTTCTTGACAGATAAAATGAATCAATTTTTCTTTTTTTTTTCTTTTTTCTCCTGACTGGAGTATTTCTTTTTCTATTTCTCCCAATCAACAAGCATTCATATATAATAATGGTTTTAAATTTAATTTTAATTGTTCAAATTAAAGATAAAATATCCATTTCACCTTTTCGTATAGTCTAATTCTAACACTCAAAATTTAACCGCAAATAACTATCTAAAGAAGAATAAAGAAGTTGCACACCTAGAAAGTTAAGTTTGTTTGGCTAACAACCAAACCTACTTATTTAAATGGGATTCAGGAAAAGGAGAAGAGGAAGAAAGATGAGAAGAGATAAAAGACTCCTTTTTGTTCTTCTTATTATTCTTATCAGACTTTAATCTAAATTAATATTATTATTGCATAAAAATAAAAAAATGACTTCATATTAATATTATTATCATGTAAAAATAAAATAATGGCTTCAATTTTTGATTTAGTTTTAACTCTAGTATTTTAATTTTTAACACATGGTTTATACCACAAAAATATTTCTAAAGTTTAATTAATTACTTACAAAATTATTACTATTATAAACCTAACTTCATTTTATCACAATAATTACATTACTATAATATCTAAAATTTCCATTGTTCACTAATGTTTCTTAACATTGGCTATTTTGATTAATTTTAATTATTTCAATAATTGAATTCCCAAATGATTTAATGCCTTATCAAAATTTCAATTAATACTGACGCAAACAATACGTAATTATAATTGTTTTAAGTAACAATGCGTATTTCAAAATTTATTCCACAGCTCGCGGCACAATATCACTGCGGTGAGTCTGATGTCGGCTTACTAAAATAAAAACCCCCTAAACCAAGCCGGCTAGAGCTGAAACAGGGTCGGCTCGGAAACTTTAGGAGGACACGTCTCGGCCGATGGAAAGCCCACGTTTACAAGCCTAAAACCACTTATAAATAGGTTAGTTTAAGATGGCCGCTGTTTTCAAATCGGAGGTCGACACGTTCTCTCTTCTGCTACCATATGCTTTCATCATTCTGTCCCCGAGGCATCGCAAAAAGTTGAGAAAATCATTGGAAACAGGGAAGGACGATTACCTGCTCCATCGCAACGACGTGTCAACTGTAATAATAATTAAGGCTTTCATTTTGCACGACATTAATAATTTAAACCGAGAAAGTAGTGTTAAAAGAGTTGAGATTCGAAGATATTTTTGAACCATGGATTCCCTGTTGTAGCGGAGATATTTTCTTCGGAAGCCTTTGATGCATGATTAATGATTATTTTAAGTTTGGTTCAAAGTAAAGTCGATACTTAATTAGCCCGTGCCAGAAATATCACAGGGTTGGCGATGGTGGCAAATTGGCTGGGCGTGGCGTGGGGCTTGCTTGTCTCACTGCAACCGGTCGGGCGGTACTTTGAAATTTATCTGCAGAATAATAATGGTATTATGATCAAAGATCTCTCTCCAAACGGTGTGATTCCAGACCACTTTTGTTTTTGTATTATCTTAAATTTTAAACCCTTCCGATAATTAAAATTATAATGGTAAAGTAGCTCTTTTTCCTATTTCGGCCCAATATTTTCATAGATTCTCGACCTATTTATAATGTAAAGAGAGTGTTGAGACATTTATATTTTATATTATTATATAAATAAATAAAATATTTTTGTACCATGAGGATTTGTTAATAAAGTTAATTTTTTAAATATTTTTACTTAAAAATAAAAATAAAAGTTAGTTTGAAAATTTAAAACATTAACATACTCAAATTTATTACCGCATTAAATCTAATCTTTATTTAACTTTCATCTAAAAAATATAAAAACTAAATTTTAACTATTAATTGTTATCTAATTAATCTTTATTTAAAATATTTTGTTTTTTAATTTACGCATATATAGTACGAACCACATCTCTATTAATTTTATACACGAAAGACAATTTTATCTTGTTTAATTTAGAATTTTCTTCTAATAATTTAATGTTAAAGGGAAAGAAGGTTTCTTATCTTTTAATAATTGAATATTAGATGAGTGAATCAAGCCCATGTAAAAAAATAAAAAGCTTTAAATAAAATTTATTGAATGTTGTTTGAAAGTTATAATTTACTTTTTATTTTTTTCAGTAAAATTTTAAATAAAATAAGATTTAGTGTGGCCATAAAATTATTTAATAAATTAGTTATTATTTAAGATCCATGAATTCAAAATTTATTATCATTATAAATTTTATTATTTAAAAAGAAATACATAAAAAATATTTTATTGACATAATTTTATAATATCAAAACATGATGTTTACTTATATAATATTAAAGGTGTGGTTCTAAAATATTTTAAATCTCATTAGATGACAATTGACACTAGCAATTTAGCTTTTAGATTTTTTTAGGAAAAATTTAAATAAAAACTATACTTAGTTGTAATGGTAAAATTGAATATGTGATAATTTAAGGATTATGAGTTCAAATTTTATTAGTAAAATTTAAATAAAATTTACTTTTATTTTTCAGATAATATATATATATATAATAATTTGGTATTCCTTTTATTAATATAACTTCATAACACTAAAACAAATAAAGTGTTTTTACCTTTTATTATATTGCTTAAAATAACAAAAATTAATTATATTAATGAAATTTGAACTTATAATTTCTAAAAACAATAACTATTTTTTAAAATAACTTTACCACTACAATAAAACTCATTTTATTTAAAATTTTATGTAAAAAAATTAAAATTTAAATAGTTACTATCAAATGTCTTCCAATAAATATTTCTTTTAACCTTTTTATTTTTTTATACATATTTAGTATGGTCCATCCTTTAGTAATAATATAGATAATAAATATTATTATACATAAATAAAATATCTTCCAATAAATATTTCTTTTAAATTTTTTATTTTTTATACATTTTTGTTACGGACTACCCTTTAGTAATAATATAGAGTATAGATACTATTATACATAAATAAATTATTGGATAGTAATTCTTAGACATTGAATACCAACTAAATTCCACTGAAGGTGTCACTAAAAGGGGACATGAAATATTATTTTGTGCGATACCTGATACAAAAAGTTTTGGTGTTCTAAAGTAATACTGTCATGTCCAAATGGTAAGATTAATTTTTAAATACATCCACTTTATTATTTTTTCCAAGAAAAATATTTTATAAATAGAATTAAATAATAACAAATAATTAATTTAAGTATAAAAAATTCTGTGCTAATTTGGACAAAATAATATCTCCAAAGATATTACTTACCAAGTCTCTCCGAGGTAAGTTAAGTAATGACGAACGTTTTATGATATATATGAAATTATATGTTTAAATTTTTTTATATTAAAAGGTAGATATTTATAATTAATTTTTTTATTAAAAATATAATCTGCCAAAACAATACGGGCTATGCCTTCTTAGGTATTTTGTTTTTACCACTCTCCGTTTATCACTTTATAATTAAAAATTTAAAAAATAAAAATAACCTGACTTAATGGTGAGACGAGAGAATATGAAAAGAAGTGATAAAAGAAAAGTGTAATAAAAAGGTGTAACTAACATGGCGAAGGTGGTGGGAGAAGTTTCAGAAATCTGCTGGTTTCCCAAAGTCGCCGTATTCTCAAATCTGAAAATTACTGTAGCACCATCGGGAGGCGATGTCGTGGCTCCACCAATGAAGGCATGGCATGTTTTGAGAGGCTTTATCGGCAGCTGGCCAAAAGTACGGATGTCACCACGCTAATAGATCATTACGGAGCATTTGGGCGAGGTGGACTTGAAATGTATTAAAAAGCATTGGAGAAGTGGAAGAACCCGGTAGGTAGGCTGGTATTGTGGACGTGGATTACGCTAATTGCTGGGATGGGCTAATTTGGTGGGTTCGAGAAGGCCTGTATTGAAGTTTAATTTCATCACGTAACTACAGATACGTAAACTTAAAACTTGGGGAAGCATGGTCATTCCCAAAAGCAAGTAATGACACTTGTTTGCAGGGCGAGAGTCCAACACAGCGATAATGGAAAAGTTGCTCCCCCGAGGACGGCATTTACCCTCTTGGCCCAATCAGTTATCTTCAATGTATCTACCTACCTTCGTGCATTGGATCTGTAATCTGACGAAGCCGAGCACGTCCCACTGGCCCAATAAAATATATTTTTAAAACACTTGATTAAGGGTGAACAAACTATTCGGCAAACAAGTGTCCAACACAGCGATAATGGAAAAGTTGCTCCCCCGCAGGACGGCATTTACCCTCTTGGCCCAATCGGTTATCTTCAATGTGTCTACCTACCTTCGTGCGTTGGATTTGTAATCTGACAAAGCCGAGCACGTCCCACTGGCCCAATAAAATATATTTTTAAAACTCTTGATTAAGGGTGAACAAACTAATTGAAGCAGGGTGACAAATTCAATCAATTCAGTTTCATTTTTTATGGAGAGCAGTTTCATCTAATTATTTATTGTTCATAAAATTGATCATTCAGTGAACCGAACCAAACCATACACCATATGCATAACCCCCCTCCCCCGAACCGAACCGTGCGCTATATGCATAACCATGAGCCCTTCCCCTCGCACGCCCAAGTCAGAGAGTCACCCCTCGGCCCCTACCCCAACCCAAACCCAATAAGCGACAATTCGTCGGTTCCTTCAATTTTTCCCTTTCGTCCAATTTCTAACTGAGCCTTATCTTCCACCATTCATTGTTGTCGTTGGCTTTTGTCGTTCGCTTTCGACCTTTCTTTCTTTCCTGAGCCATCTTCTTTTCGTCCATTCTTGAGAGAGAGAGAGAGAGCCAATTCAAAACCCTAATCCTAAACCTAATCGTCGGAAATAACTTTTATTGTTGTCATCGTCGTCACCTCTCCTATTCATCCCTTCTCTCAAGAGAGATTAAGAGTGAGCGATTTCTAAACCCTAACCTTATTTAACTTGTTTTTTTCTTGTTTTATCGATGACAACAAGTCAACGACTGAGAATGAGTTTTTTGTTTTAGATTCAGTTAGGTTTTTCGTTTTCGTATGGTTTTCCTTGTTTGTTCATTAGATTCAATTAAGTTTTCGTATGGCTTTTTCTTTTTCAGGACACTATTATAGTATTCCTTATTTCATTCAAAACGGCCTCAACGTCTTCATCTTGCAATGTAAGTAAAATCCTATATAATTTGATTTTCTACCAATTTTATTGGCAAACTGAAGTTATTTTTTAAAAAGAAATTGAGGTTAAAAGAAAATATTAAGATATTAATTAGATTATCATATTAGTTTCATTTATGATTGTGTTTATTGTTTGGATTTGTCTAAATTAGATTATCTCTTAATTACATCAGGTTTATATGTATTTTGGAATTAAGATCAATTTGTTAGGTTTAACTCTTGTTTGTTGTGTTTTAGATTTAATTAATTCTGAAATTGATATTCATGATCTACTTCAATTATTGTAATTTCTCTTGTGCTTCTTAAATTTAAATCCATTATTTTCTCAAGAGTAAATTCAATATTTTCTCAGGTGCCCTTGTTGTTCAATACAAGGGCAAGAGAGGTTTAATGGTGGTTGAGAACTCAATTTCTAACGGGACTGATAACCTCTAGTTTTCAGTATGTTCATGTGAAATCAAACGTCCCAATTAAAGAAAGAGAAGAAGAAGAATGCCCATAACAGGCCAACAAGAGCTCTAGTGTAGCTAGTCTAATTCCTCCTCATCCGGCTTGATGGGAGTTAGCTCATCTTATGCTAATCTTGTTTTTTTCTTCCTGGTGGTTGGTTTTAGTTTCTTTGTTATTGCTCGGGAGATGTCCTAATGTTATCCATAGAGGCTTTGCGGATTTTGTTGATATTGTAGCACCCCATTTTCTTCGAGCGTGTTATAACTTAGGATAATTGTGGGATAGTATTTATTTTTCTATAAACTACGACTAATCATATCATTGCTCTTATCCATCCCAAATTTTCATACATTTATCTCAAAAGAGAATCAACATAAATATTGAATGCGGAAGCTAGAATCGAACCTCAACATACCTCAAACGCTAATAATATTACATGATTGTCTTAACAAAATTAATAATACAAGATTATCATAACAAAAGTCTTCCAAACATAACTTGTTACATGATATAAGTTTTTCAATATGATTTTAAACAAACATAAATTTCTCAACATGACTTCGAATATAACATAACTGGTACATATTAGAATCCTCATACGGAAACTAAATGCAGAAAATAACTTCATAATGTCTTGCATCTTTATATTTCGTCCACTTCTATGTCTTCGCTGCAAACCTCATCTGGAACGTTTGAATGTTCCAGGGGCAAGGCCCACATTAGATGATGAATCATCTAAGTAAGAGTACATCATAATGCATATGTATGAATGCAATGCACATAACATCATAACTCCCATGTTTGGGTCGACTGCACCTTAAAATTACCCGCCATTTTTCCAATCTCTCTGCCAGATCGGGGTGTATGGGTGCACCCTTGGCAAAACAACAGTGCCAGTACCTAATCCCAAACCCATGCACCGTATGACCGTGAATCTCATCATGCTCATATGCATACTTTGTCATCAATACAAGTAAATGCAATTCACATGACATGTTTACATCAAATCATGACAACATGATGAAAATATTTACATAAAATCAGGTTTTGGTGGAACCACTTACAAGCCATTTTCATAAACTAAATTCAGTTGAATAGTACCACTTACCTTATAAAAGACAATTTTGCCCCTAACGTGATTTTGCTTCAAAATTCGCGTCAAACTTTCAATTGTACTTAATTATGAATCTTGACGTATTCCTGACATCATAATTACTTAAGAAAATCAGATTCTTAATTTTTTTCTAATTTTTCTAATTTCTCCAATTTTCTCCTATTATTTCCTCAAGATTATGAATTAAATACTTTCTCATAAAATTTTCTCAATTTATCTTCACAATAATTCCTAAAACAATTTTCCCAAGCCCTAGAAATTTTCTCATAATTTTTAAAATCCATATTCTATTTATTTCTTATTTTCTCTTTTATTTTCAAGCACCTATTACCTCAAAAATCCATAATAAATACTAATCATGTATTTTCTCTTTCAATTTCACTATCAAAAATTCTAAAATATCATTCTAACATTTTCAAAATTTTTTAAAGAAAATTTTAAAAATAACTTACCTTCTCGTGGAGTAATTCGGTATTCTTCTATATTGTGATGAAGCGTCGTTTTGCGTATCCAACAATGTCTTTTGTCACAAATCTTTGCACGAACTACTAAACCCAACCTATAGGATTTTTCTAGAAATTTTTGGTATTTTTCTCTATTTTTTCCTTTCTCTTTCTCAAATCTTACTCTCAAATCATTCTTTCTTACAACCTTTCTCTTTCTAATTCAAGTTCTCAAACCTTTCAAATTTTCTCTATTTATAGAGGTTGAATTAAATTTAGTTTAATTGTAGTGATCCACTATCTTTTATTATTTTATCATTTTTTTTATTTAATTTTTCACTAAATCTCACTCATAATCTTTAATTATTTGTCCATACACTACTTTATCTTCCACATTTCTCCATTAATTCACCCATTATCTTTGATAATTTGGCCACATTCTACTTTTTCTCCTACATTTCTCCATTAATTCATCCTTTATCTTTGATTATTTGTTCACACCATATTTTGTCTCCCACATTTCTCCATTAATTCATCCATTATCTTTGATTATTTATTCACACCATATTTTGTCTCTCACATTCTCCATTAATTCACCCATTAACTTTGATTATTTATTCACACCATATTTTGTCTCCCACATTCTCCATTAATTCATCTATTAACTTTGATTATTTTTTACTTTAATTATTTTTAACTAAATCTTATTTTGAATGGGCTATTCTTTCATTTAGTCCATAAATTTAAGCCTACTTTCTTAACCTACTAACTCTAACCCATTTACTTAACCTTTATTTTCTCAACTTAGCCCACTAACTATAAGCCCATTTACTTAATCTTTTTCTTTTTTTCAATTTAGCCCACTAATTCTAAACCCATTTACTTATTTATTTTTTTTCAAATTAGCCCACTAACTCTAAGCCCATTAGTTTTCTCAATTATAATTTCTAATTGATGTCAAAAAATATTTTAAATACAAAATTAATTATTATTATTATTCTCAAAATACTGGGATATTACATTCTCCCCTCCTTACAAAAAATTTCGTCCTCGAAATTTGCCATATATTATAAATCCCAAAATTTCATCATCGATATTTAGCACAAGATTGGTTGAATAACTATGGAAAAAAAACTACCTGATTACCTATCTATGTTGCTCCATGGTTCGAAACTTAAAGTTGAGATTATAAATATCTAAATTGTCCTGAACTCGATTTTTGTGTTTTCAGATATATATATATATATAATTTTTCTTCTTCTTGCCAACATCTTCGGGATAATAAAACACGTTTTGTTTTTTTTTTTAATAAAAAATCTATATATATATTTTTTTTCTTTTTCTTTTATTCTTCTTCTTCTTCTTCTTCTTCTTCTTCTTCTTCTTCTTCTTCTTCCGCGACCGCCCATCGCTGCGCGCACACCCCGGCCACCACCGCAGCTGCCGCGACCGCCTCCAGCCGACTCCACCGGCCCTGCAATCGCCACCATCGGCCGACGACCGCTGCTGCCCCCTCTGCAACCGCCATCGGCGCCTGCTCCGTCATCGGCTGCGAGCCACCGCACGCCCCCAGTCGCCGATCGTCATCTCTGACGGCCCAAACGGTCCCTCGTCGACTAGATCCGACTGCCTCCGCTGCTGCTCGCGTCCCTTTTCGACATCGATCGGCCCTCCGATCCCCTTGTCGCAGTCGCCGAGTACCGGACCTCCCTCGCCATCGGCCGCCATCACTCGATCGGCCTGCACCCCCAGCGTCCATTGCTATTCTCTTCAGGTCTGCTATTTTTCCCTCCTAGCCTATTTTTGAATTCTTCACATTAGATTTAATTTGACCCGATCCACTTAGATCCATCACATTCATTTAGATCTGCCCCATTAGATTTGTCTCTAGATCTAATTAGATCTAGCTACTACCCCAAATCCATGTCAGGACCTAGGTTTCCATGTGGTGCTTGCAAAATCCTAAGAAGGAGATGTACCCCATTGTGTGTTTTTACCCCTCATTTTAGCCATGAGGATGCATCTTTTCATTTTTCTGCCATTCATCACGTCTTTGGTGCGAGTAATGCTGCCAAAATTTTGACCCAACTTCCGATAGGTGATCGATGTGGGGCAACTTTTTCACTCATTATGGAAGCTCTAGGTCGGCTTCAAGATCCTGTTTTTGGCATAGTATCCCATATTTTTTCCCTCGAACAACAGGTTGTTGATCTCCAGCAACAGGTTGTCGACTTGCATGCCTATGTATCTTTATTGCATAGTTTATTACTTGGAAACCATTCTGTGTATCTTCCATTGGTTCCAAATTTGTCTCAACCACAACCTCATTCAAACCCTATTCCTGCACCTGACCCGAGCTTTGCTGACATTTCCAGTCTTATTTTCCATGGATCGCTACCTGTTGGTGATCCAAATCCATTCGAGAGCTTTGATTATCCCATTATCTTAGAGGATGTCTCACTTCCTAGCTTCCCAGAGACTTTTCCTCTAGTCCATCCTGGCGAGACTAGTGGTAGCCAGTGGCCTGGATATCCCATCATACCTGAACATGTCACACTCCCTAGTTTACCAGAGACTCTACCTTACCTTGGTGAGACTAGCGATAGCCAGTGGTCTGATCATCCCAACATACCTGATCATGCCACACTCCCTAGTTTACCAGAGAGTCTACCTTACCCTAGCGGGACTAGCGGTAGTCAGTGGTCTGAATATCCCAACATACCTGATGATGCCACACTCCCTAGTTTACCAGAGAGTCTACCTTACCCTGGCGAGACTAGCGGTAGTCAGTGGCCTCTTTATGACGACGTTGATGAGATTGGACTTGACATTTTCGGCAGTCATCCTCAATATTGAGTATTAGCGACATTTTGGGGTTTAACTCCTACTCTCTCTCTCTCTCTTTTTTTTGGATTGTATAGCTTGATCTCTTGTAACTGTATTGAACATATGTAATGAATGTTATATTTTTGAGTACTCTAATGTTTCATTCGCATATCTTTGTCCTTAATCGTGTAAAAGTATTTCAGCCTCTTGCAGCTGTTTAATAATTCATCAAGTATCGGCTCTTAACTCTTTCAAAATCTGATAGTTCACGTCCTTAGTCAAGCCACACACAGTTAATCATCAGATAACCTCAATTTATTAGTGGCAACTTCAAACCTATCATTTAAAATTAGGTCCAATAAATCTTTCGAGAGCACATTCTGGTATTTCTCTCACTCACTTTCGCACTTCTGTTATTAGTTGTCTCTCTCAAACACGCTAAAAGTTTTCACAGCTATCGAGACAACTCTATATAGTCACACTACCAGTTTGAGCAGGTAAGTACTTATGTCACCAACGGTACCCCAATCCTCACTGAATTTTTCTTCCTAAAACTCAGGACTCTTTAAATTCTCTATGGTCCTTAAAACATCATTTATTTTTTAAAAATTTCCTCGAAAATCCCAAACTGATTTATCCTTGAAAATCCCAAATCAAATCATGTTAACTGGCTCCAATCATTTTCTATAAACAACCAGACCTAAAAAACTTCCAATGATTCTTTTTCAAATGATACTTTAAACCCCTAATAACGATTCAGGTTTCCATGCGTTTTGCATAAGGCATAACTTATTCGTGTGTCCTTTCTCACCAATTTTTTTGAATCCCCAAACTCACTTGGCACACTAAATCGTAGGTATAAATTCCGTCACCTAGGTCTCCCATTAATCATGTCACCATATAGGTAATGCCTAAACATCAAGTTTATCATGTCTATTTCACACATCGAATAACTCTCACTATGCAACCCAACCATATCCTCATGGCAATTACAAACACGACCCGATCCTGGATATTGAGATTAATCTATTTCTTGAGCCTCATAATGCTCGTCTCATTTACCAACTCACAAAATGACTATGAAACCTAGATGCTATAGAACACACTGTCCTCATTCAAGACATCACACGCTTCTTTCTTTTTAGATCGTGTCTCCACAAATACTATCCATCTTATTCTGGATTGATTCCCTAGGCTTCTATCATTTTTTCTACCAGCTAATGGCACACCTCGCAGTCCAGTTCATTGAGACTTGGACTCCATTATCTTAGTCAATGTTATTTTCCTATAATAGAAGTATTTAAGTCTGACATCATTTCTATTTGCTTTGACCCAAATCCTAGGGTTCACATATTATTTCTGATATTCCAAATGATTCTCGAAAATTCTTATTATTTGATCCTAACTCAACAGCTAGGTTATGCCATATCAAACTGATCATCCATGATTCAATCATTTTTTATAACTACTAGCTATCGCAATGATTTTAACTAATCACCTCAAATCAATAGTCTCTCATAATCATGAGTCAACCTTACACTCAAAACTCATCATCGGTCCCTAACTTTAATAGGTAGATTATTTCACTTGCCTCAGCTTTCGTCAGACTTCCACTATTTACTGAGAATAGTGGTCGTATACTGGAATTATGTCTGTTCATGAACAGTACACCAGGTAAGTTCCCAGGAAAGAGAAGTGGGTCACAAACAGACACACTTAAATACCAAGTCTTTTCTTAGCCAAAACTTTCCTAGACATGCACTTCCACTGCACCACACTTAAATCCAGTATCTTTGAGACTTTGATTATCCATCCCTGAATCTCTAAAAAGAGATTTCTAAATCTAAGTATTTCTAAACCTCAAGTTCATGGATTCTTAATGATCCTTCATAAGTTTTCTCATAGTTTGCTCTGATACCAATTGTAACACCCTATTTTCTCCGAGCGTGTTATAACTTAGGACAATTGTGGGATAGTATTTATTTTTCTATAAACTACGACTAATCATATCATTGCTCTTATCCATCCCAAATTTCCATACATTTATCTCAAAAGAGAATCAACATAAATATTGAATGCGGAAGCTAAAATCGAACCTCAACATACCTCAAACGCTAATAATATTACATGATTGTCTTAACAAAATTAATAATACAAGATTATCATAACAAAAGTCTTCCAAACATAACTTGTTACATAATATAAGTTTTTCAATATGATTTTAAACAAACATAAGTTTCTCAACATGACTTCGAACATAACATAACTGGTACATATTAGAATCCTCATACGGAAACTAAATGCAGAAAATAACTTCATAATGTCTTGCATCTTTATATTTCGTCCACTTCTATGTCTTCGCTGCAAACCTCATCTGGAACGTTTGAATGTTCCAGGGGCAAGGCCCACATTAGATGATGAATCATCTAAGTAAGAGTACATCATAATGCATATGTATGAATGCAATGCACATAACATCATAACTCTCATGTTTGGGTCGACTGCACCTTAAAATTACCCGCCATTTTTCCAATCTCTCTGCCAGATCGGGGTGTATGGGTGCACCTTTGGCAAAGCAACAGTGGCAGTACCTAATCCCAAACCCATGCACCGTATGACCGTGAATCTCATCATGCTCATATGCATACTTTGTCATCAATACATGTAAATGCAATTCACATGACATGTTCACATCAAATCATGACAACATGATGAAAATATTTACATAAAATCAGGTTTTGGTGGAACCACTTACAAGCCATTTTCATAAACTAAATTCAGTTGAATAGTACCACTTACCTTGTAAAAGACAATTTTGCCCCTAACGTGATTTTGCTTCAAAATTCGCGTCAAACTTTCAATTGTACTTAATTATGAATCTTGACGTATTCCTGACATCATAATTACTTAAGAAAATCAGATTCTTAATTTTTTTCTAATTTTTCTAATTTCTCCAATTTTCCCCTATTATTTCCTCAAGATTATGAATTAAGTACTTTCTCATAAAATTTTCTCAATTTATCTTCACAATAATTCCTAAAACAATATTCCCAAGCCCTAGAAATTTTCTCATAATTTTTAAAATCCATATTCTATTTATTTCTTATTTTCTCTTTTATTTTCAAGCACCTATTACCTCAAAAATCCATAATAAATACTAATCATGTATTTTCTCTTTCAATTTCACTATAAAAAATTCTAAAATATCATTCTAACATTTTCAAAATTTTTTAAAGAAAATTTTAAAAATAACTTACCTTCTCGTGGAGTAATTCGGTATTCTTCTATATTGTGATGAAGCCTCGTTTTGCGTATCCAACAATGCCTTTTGTCACAAATCTTTGCACGAACTACTAAACTCAACCTATAGGATTTTTCTAGAAATTTTTGGTATTTTTCTCTATTTTTTTCTTTCTCTTTCTCAAATCTTACTCTCAAATCATTCTTTCTTACAACCTTTCTCTTTTTAATTCAAGTCCTCAAACCTTTCAAATTTTCTCTATTTATAGAGGTTGAATTAAATTTAGTTTAATTGTAGTGATCCACTATCTTTTATTATTTTATCATTTTTTTATTTAATTTTTCACTAAATCTCACTCATAATCTTTAATTATTTGTCCATACACTACTTTATCTTCCACATTTCTCCATTAATTCACCCATTATCTTTGATAATTTGGCCACATTCTACTTTTTCTCCCACATTTCTCCATTAATTCATCCTTTATCTTTGATTATTTGTTCACACCATATTTTGTCTCCCACATTTCTCCATTAATTCATCCATTATCTTTGATTATTTATTCACACCATATTTTGTCTCCCACATTCTCCATTAATTCACCCATTAACTTTGATTATTTATTCACACCATATTTTGTCTCCCACATTCTCCATTAATTCATCCATTATCTTTGATTATTTTTTACTTTAATTATTTTTAACTAAATCTTATTTTGAATGGGCTATTCTTTCATTTAGTCCATAAATTTAAGCCTACTTTCTTAACCTACTAACTCTAACCCATTTACTTAACCTTTATTTTCTCAACTTAGCCCACTAACTATAAGTCCATTTACTTAATCTTTTTCTTTTTTTCAATTTAGCCCACTAATTCTAAACCCATTTACTTATTTATTTTTTTTCAAATTAGCCCACTAACTCTAAGCCCATTAGTTTTCTCAGTTATAATTTTTAATTGATGTCAAAAAATATTTTAAATATAAAATTAATTATTATTATTATTATTCTCAAAATACTGGAATATTACAGATATACTCTTATTTACAAATATATATATATATATATTGATTAATTGTTACACAAATAAAAATTTGCTAATTGTGGTTCAGAACAATCATTTTAATTTATTATTACAACCTACAGGTATGATTACACAAGATTCTATCTTATATTTACTATTAATTTACCTTGAATTTATTATTTTTCACTTTACTAAACAAATAATTATTCTAACCATGATCGCTTCACTCTTGATTTGATGAAAATTATTTTAAATATTTTTCCTTTATTAATTATTCATATGTTTTTTTATTTTATTTTCATAAAAATATTAAAAACTCCTCATAATAAAATACGATTCATGCTCCGCACTAATTATATTCTAACAAATTTATAGAAGTAACGAGATAGTTTCTCACCTAAAATAAAATAACATGTGAACTAATTAATAGGAAAGGCACGATAAAATTTTGACATGGCAAAATAATTCCCAAGAGCGGTGTCACGTGTAACGCCCCACTCCCACTTATAGATGTTACTCGTGAATAATCGATTAACCATTCACTCGCTAAGGTAATAATGAAGAGACAGGTTATGTTTCAATAAGAAACGTCTTAGGTGGGAACTAAGTTTCGCCTTCTCTTCGCTTCACTCAAGATTTCGGGAAGATTGACCTTACAGAAATAAACCCGGCACCTTTGTCACAACCCGAAATCTGGTATGTCATGACTGGCACTAATCCCTAGGCCCAGCGGCCCCACAATGGACTAGTAAACCTCTTCTCTAGCTCGATTTGAATAAGACAATACTACTGACAAGATATAAATCATGAATAAAATACCAATTCACCTTCTAACATAATATCTCAATATTTCATATACAACAGTTGTACAAAATATCTATCACACTGCTGTCATAAATACATATCTGTTCCCGTACCTCGGGCCCTTGGCACAATTATGTGCCAACAAAAATAAAAGACAAAATATCAGACTCTACAATACGTGAATGTCTCCACAGAGCATCCTATATCACACCCAGAATCAAAAAGAGGGTATGCTATCATACCAGAAAATCTGCTGGACCAATACTCAAAAGGAGAATTCCCTGAAAATATTTTTAATAAAAAGAGGGTGAGTCTTGTGGACTCGTGAGTATAAGGTATGTCATGCCCACTAGGAGAGTATACAATAAAATGCTAAGATGATTATCAAGAATGCAATAACATAATAACAATATAAACAGCAGTGATATGTACCATAAGTTTAAATAATTTGAGGTTTCGAAGAAAAGCATAATGTAGGAAAAATAGGTGCCTAAAGACAACCCCCATAAGCTGTTCCCTAACCACCTAAATCTCCTATACTTTTATATGAGATGCATGCACTGATTTTTGAGAACACACTAGTAGAAACTGGCCTAACGCCTATATACACATGCACACAGGTATATATATCATCACATACATCATCATCACACAATATCACCATAATGACCTACGTGATAGCAGTGCTAAAACATACTATCCGTGTCTCTCATGGCCTTGGCATGCCAAGCCTCACAGTACCATGATCTTTTCCTGCTGTGAGTCACTAGTGAATCTACTAGATAGTCCTCTAATAATAATGCAAATGATATCTTAATTTATGCACAAATCATAATCATTTATCATTTCATGTGGTGCCTAAAATACACCATTCATGCAATATTTCATATTCTCAAAACAATAAATCAATTAGGGTATATTTCAATTTATGTCTCTCCCAGTAGGATGAAAATATTTCATGCAAGTTCGAAGCATTTAAAAGTATTTTTCTACGATTTGCATATAAAAATCATATACAAGTTATGCATATAAAAATCAGTACAAGTTATAACATTTATGCATGAAACAATATATATGTGCAGAATATAAAGTAAACATAATATATCCTGTCTACTCGCCTGGGAAACGATGACTCAAGTCCGAGTCTGGGGAGAAGATCAAACAAAATCCTAAGAGTCTGAGCCTACAATAAATAGACTGGGTGGTCATATTTAGGTGACAAGAGTAACGATGAAATGAAATTACTAAAAACCCTAACCATTACCTAACACCCTGAATAAATTATTTTATACCTTGGCCCGCGTAATATTCAAATCTAGCATCATGGAATTCGTCGAGCTAAGTCATCGACTACGTCATCATGCCTCACCTTGCATGCTACACGTAGGTGTATAGTGGAGCTACACACCCACTTATAGGCTGCAATTTCGTAATATATATATATATTTACCCATAAACTAGTTTTCTTTTAATATAGATAATATATTTTTATTTAAATTCCTTCTTTATCAAAAATACATATATACTTATATTTATAACTAAATTGATAAATTTTCTTAAAAACTTAATAATTAATTAATAATTTAATAAATTATTTAAAAGAAATAAATTGCAATTGCAATATTCTAGCCTCAGAATCAAAGGAATCCATCAGAAATCAGGATTCGAAATAAACCCACGTCATCATTATAGGCTAGCCTAGAATGCACTCGGGGTCAATCTTACTCGGCCTCGAGTCAGGTAATAGAGCTTCGTCTTTAGGACTCCGATCAACAAAATGACTCGCCAATCACATTGCCAATTCTAGGAGACCTAAAGAGAACCCAAATTAAACCAACCTCGATATCCTGAGTAAGACCAACCTAACCAAGTCATCCTAGGTCCACGGACAAGCGACAAGGGAGAACAAGCTGAGTGGGCTAGCCCAAGGGCTGCCACAACTGGGTCAGTCATGCCCAACATATTGGGCCATCCTAAAACCCAATCGAGCCCCGCCATCCTAGGCCAAAACCTAACCCGATATGCCCAACCCCAAAAAGTCCACATTTCCCTTTCTTTTTCTTTTTTTTTCTTATATTTTATTTATTTTTATTTTATTTCTTTTTTTATTCTTTTCTTTTCTTCTTTTCTTTTTTTTCTTTTTCCTTTCTTTTCTTCTTTTCTTTTTCTTCTCTTTTTCCTTCCCAGCAACCTGCCACCGCCGACGACCACCGCCGGCCAGCCAAAAACGGCCGATCTATATACCAATACGAAGCCCTCGCCACGTATAATAACATACCTTAAAATGGAACCCATTGGACGGTCAGATCTTAGTAGATCTAAGAGTTTATTTTCGGCCGAAAATAGGGGCGAACCTGGCCGTTGCCGTTCGCCGGCCGTCGGCCATTTTTTCGACAATCAGAGGGTACCGCGAGGTGCGCAGCACCAAAGAGAGCAACATATCCGAAAATGGGAGAGATCGGACGGCTAGATCTTTGTAGATCTAGCGTCAAACTCTTGGCCAAAAATGGGACAAAACACTGCCAACGTCGCCGGCCACCGTGGCCGGCGATTTCCGGCGATCCAAGACCGCCATCCAACTCCTTCAAGCAAACTGACCATCATATCCAAATATCAACGAAATCCAACGGTTAGATATTCGTAGATCTAACCTCAAACATTCGGCCAAAAAGCCCCATCGCGCCTCAAGCCACATTTCACGAAAACAACGAGAAAAACAGAAAAGTTGAAGCCAAGATACTTACCTCCTTGTAGATCAGGGGCACTTTAATGGAGAAAACGAAGTTGGATCGAAGATTGAACGGCCGGATTGCTCAAAATCGCCGAAAATCCGAGAGGGGAAATGAGAGAAATATGAGAGAGTGAGAGAGAGAGAGAGAGAGAATATTGTTTCTGTTTGGGGGGGGCTGCCGAGCGCCTCCCCCTTTTCTTTTTATATTTTTTGTTTTTTTTTTATATAAAATTTTTGGATCTTTACAACCTTAGTGAAGCATCACCCTCCTCAAGCTCTTAATAAAGAGACAATGATGATCTTTCCCAAGATTCAACAAAAGCGAACCACACTCGTTTAATTTATCTATGTCTCAAGGCCTTTACAAAAAAAAAAAAAAAAAATTGGTTTAAGTAATAACCCATTTTCTCACTCTCATTAGCCTTAGGAAATACTTGAGTTAAACTTCTTTTGAAAATTTTAATGAAATTTTCCTTGGCCAAATCTTCACTTATTTTCTTTAATTTATTTCAAAAATACACCAAGTTTATTCATCCATTTTCCCCACATTCAAGGAAATACTCTTTTGTTTTATTTTCCAACATATAGGGAAATTTTTTTTAAAAGTGCTGAAATTTTAAATAATTTCATAAATATTTTAGAGGTTTAATCTCACATTTATTTTATTAAATAAACCTGATTTATTTCCAGAATTTTGAGAATTTAAAAAAAAATTAAAATAAAAAAAAACACAGTGGTGGCAGCGGCCCAGCCGCTCCTGCTATGAGCTGGGGCCACGTTTATTGCGCGTTAGGGCCGCGCGCGCGCGGGCACGGGCCGTCCGCGCACGGCTGCACGCCAGCAGCGCCCAGTCCGACTACCAACCCCTTTTTTTTTTTCAAAAATTCCAAAATTTTAATTTACAGAAATTAAAACATAACCCTCACATTCACTCCCAAAATCAAGCCATACAACCATTAGGTACTTACACCACATGTACCAAATTAAAATACATATTGAAATTTAAACTCCATCAAACTCTCAAACACCATAACAACATATAAAGGGTACACAACTAGTCTTCCATACTCATAGACCTTACTCCTTCTAAAATGTCTTTTCCTTTTGAGCTTTCACCACCTACAAGGAGGTCCAAGATGATCTTATGAGTTATTGCTCAGTAAGGGTGCAATGCAAAGCAAATGAGAGTATAAATAATCATGTGATGCGAGATGTAATGCAAATATGGGTAGTCTTGATAACCTTCACAACCTTTCAAGGTAGTGACTTCAACCAATCCCTTTTCCGAACTCCTAGTCCTCCTTATGGCTAAAGGTCTACTAGAGTACACTAATACATATATACTTGCAAATACATGAAACTCATAACAAACATTTGCTAAACAAGCAACACCGCCACCCATGGGGTCATCCCTTACCTTAACTCTTAGATGCTTTTCAAGCGATTGCTTCCAAGTACCTCTTTGGTTCCAATAACCTAAAGAGAATTTCTTCGAACATTAGAAAATTTCTAAAATCAAGAGATGAGAAGGATTAAAAAAACTTCTTATTTTCTTCTCTAAGAACAACAAAGTATAAGAATCTTACCTTTCTTTCTCTTCTCCTACTCTTCTTCTTCTTCCTCCTCTAATTCTATTCTTGGCCAAGAAATTTAACCTTCCATACCTTCTTCCTCTTTATATCACCTCATTTTCTATTTTCTTTTAATTATCTTAATTTCAAGATTTACTTTAAACCATTAGATTTTATTGGTTTGAGAGAATTAATCTCCACCATTCACTACAAGTACAATCCATGTGCTAAATAAACTTTTAATCTCATCCTTTGATCACTTAGAATTCAATCTCAACCCTTGAGAAGAAACACAATCCATGATTAAAAAATCTTTAATCCTAACCATTAATTTAAAACGGAAATTAAATTTCCACCCTTCAGAGAAGTACAATCAATGTGCCAAAGGATGATACCATCTTAGCCATTAATTCTTATCCAAGATTTATCCCATCCATCCATTCTAATCTCTCAAAAATTAATTTTTAATTATATTGGCAATCCATGCCAATTTTTAAGACTCATTTGTGGCCCTTAGATCAACTCCCATTCCAAAGCCATATCTTATCCATTGGATCCATCTTAAACTTTTAATTTTTCTCCCATTTATTTAATTCTTCCATTTTCAACCATAATTGCATGGCCACCTTCTATTTTACTTTTCATTTTCTTTATGCAACATAATGATGACTCTCATTAAAGACAAGAATAACACATTTTCTTTTTCTTTTCCTTTTAATTAAATCTCACTTCTCTTTTAATGAGATTTTGCCAAGTGTCACTCATACACTTAATTTAGCCATTTCTTATTTCTTTAATATCTCATCTTCTTCATTGAAAATTTGCCAAGTGTCACCATTTGATACCTATTTGGCTCCCAATCCATAATCTTGGTCATCCAATATCTTTCAATAAATTAATCAAAATTAAATCCTTTCTATAGGATTTATTACATATTTTTCACCCATAATAATTCTCTTTTAATGGGATAATATCCAAATTACCACATTGTCCTTCTAGAGACATCTCAAATATATATACTTCTATCGGCCAACCTAGGACAATTTTGGAATGCCACGTACCTCTATTCTCATAATTTATTTAATTAAATCCACACTCACAACTAGGATGTTACATCCCACCCCCCTTAAAAAGAATTTCGTCCTCGAAATTCACTTTCATTAATACACATGATAGGTACAACATGGATACACAAGTTCACACTTCCATTACACATTATCAAACAATTCAGGAAATTGTTGACTCAACTCTTTCTCCGGTTCCCAAGTCACTTCTCTATCAGAATGGTGACTCCACTACACCTTTACTAAGGGAATTGTCTTATTTCTCAAAGTTTTCTCCCGACGATCCAAAATCTTTACTGGTTGCTCCGTGTAAGTTAGGTTTCGATGAACCTCTACTTCATCCTCTGATACCTCCAATCTTGGATCTGGAATGAACTTTCGTAATTGGGATGCGTGGAATACATCGTGCACTCTTGCCAAAGTTTCGGGTAAAGCTAATCGATAAACCAGGGGATCCACACGCTTAATGATTTGATATGGCCCTAAATACCTTGGACTTAACTTTCCACGTTTTTGATCTCTCATGACTGGCCTTTTAGGCGACGCTCGAAGGAATACCCTATCTCCCACTTGAAACTCTAAGTGTCGAGATCGATGATCAGCGTAATATTTTTGACGATCTTGAGTGATCTTCATACATCTCCTTACTACTTCAATTTTCTTGAAAGCTTGCTGTACCAAATCAGTCTTAGCCAATCGCTTCTCACCTACTTCGAGCCAACATAAGGGTGATCGGCATCGTCTCCCATACAGAGCCTCGTATGGTGCCATGCCAATGCTACTTTGGTAGCTATTATTATATGAAAACTCTACTAGAGGCAGAAATTCATCCCAATTTCCCCCAAACTCCAAGACACATGCTCGAAGCATATCTTCTAAGATCTGGTTCACCCGTTTAGTTTGACCATCCGTCTGAGGGTGGTACGCGGTGCTAAAATTCAGTTTCGTTCCCATCTCCTTTTGCAAACAAACCCAAAATCTAGACAAAAATTTTGAATCTCTATCTGACACAATAGTAACTAGAGTTCCATGCAATCGTATGATCTCCTGGACATAAATCTGCAACAGCTCTTCAACACTTTGACCAGTTCTAACAGGTATAAAATATGCTAACTTCGTCAGCCTGTCGACTACAACCCATATAGAGTCTTTCTTCCTCAATGTCTTCGGCAACCCCACAATAAAATCCATCGATATGTGCTCCCACTTCCATTCCGAAATTTCTAATGGTCAAAGTAGCCCTGCCGGGCGTTGATGTTCGATCTTGATACGTTGACATGTATCACACTGTGCCACATGACGAGCCACACTTCGCATTATTCCCGGCCACCAGTAGACTTCTCGCAAGTCTTTGTACATTTTGGTTGCCCTTGGATGAATAGTGTATTTCGATCGATGAGCTTCATCTAAAATCTTTTGCCTCAATTCCTCACAGTAAGGCACATAAATTCTCCCGTTCATCCTCAAAATTCCATCTCTATATTCAAACCCATCCTTTATGGGTCGTCCATTTTCATCCACCCATTTCCGCAATCTTCGGTCCTCCACATTTGCTTGTCGTATTTCTTCCCACAAACTCGGCTGAATTCGCAGGCTTGCTATCATGGATGATCCGTTCCCAGGCACTACACTCACCGTCAGCCCACTGAACATCTCAATCAGTTGCCATTCCCGCATCATCAACCCAGCGAGGACTGTCAAATCCCTACGACTAAGGGCATCAACCACAACATTTGCCCGCCTCGGATGATAATGGATAGTGCAGTCGTAGTCCTTTAAGAATTCCATCCATTGACGCTGCCTCATATTCAGCTCCTTTTGGGAGAAGATATACTTTAGGCTCTTGTGATCCGTATAAACTTCAAATTTCTCACCATAGAGATAATGCCGCCAAATTTTCAAAGCATGGATAACTGCAACCAATTCTAAATCATGAATGGGGTAATTTTTCTCATGGAGTCGTAGTTGACGCGACCCATAAGCTATCACTTTACCATTCTGCATCAGCACGCATCCCAATCCTGAACCAGAAGCATCGCTATAAACCACAAATCCACCTGATCCCTCAGGTAGAGTTAATATCGGCGTCGTGGTTAATCGCTTTTTGAGTTCCTCAAAGCTCTTTTCACACTTGTCATCCCAGACAAATTTCACATTCTTTTGCGTCAATCGCGTCAACGGTAAGGCGATATTTGAGAATCCCTTAACAAATTGACGGTAATATCTAGCCGGTCCCAAGAAGCTTCTTATTTCAAATACCGACCTCGGTCGGTGCCAATTTTTAATGGCCTCAATCTTAGTTGGATCAACCGACACTCCATCTCCTGAAATTACATGGCCTAGAAACTCCACCTCTTTCATCTCAAAATCACATTTGGAAAATTTCGCATACAATTGCTCTCTACGCAAGGTTTCCAACACTATTAGAAAAATTCACACTCACAACTAGGGTGTTACATCACACAAGTTTAGCAGGATACTCTTTATACATGTATGCAAATGTCATATAAAAAAAATTAAGAAACTGAATTATACTGAAGATTTTGATTCGGCTCAATTTGACTTGTTTATTGATCGGGACTCAATTTTGATTCACATTTAAAAAAAAAAAATTTGAGGGCTTTGATTCAATTTTTGTTTTTAATGTTGAAAAAGCAAATTGAATTAAACTGAAAAACCAATCAAATAGAAGGTTTGAACCAAAAAAAATCCTTTGATTCGGCCTTGTATATTCATATATATATATATATATATATATATATATATATATAATTGGACTTGTATATAACCTGCTTGAAGGTTTCTGCAAGTTTATGTTCTGTATAAAGACGTTTAGCAAGTTTGGCCTCAGTGTGCTAATTCGGGGTACGATTACACAATACAAATACACATATGTTATTTATTAGTTATAGATAATCTCTCAAGTTTATTTCCTTTTCATTTCACTTTTTTTTTTTTTTTGAGTGTAAGTACTAAATAGTAGTTTTGTTGGATCTAGTTACACATTTGGTTTAATTTCAATTCAAATAATTTAAAAAATCAAAGTATAAATATACATGTTAAATAAATAAGTTGACTCTTTAATTTTGACGGCACCCAAAATGTCTCTAAAAGAATATAATTGTCAAACTTAAAATTAAAATTAAACCTATTTGTATTAATAATAATTAAATTATTATTACTAAAAGTAATAGTAATTAATAATTACTGTAAAATTAATAATAAATTTTCTAATCATGAGTCTTTCAATGCTAATTATGGGTTTTTCAATGCATTATTATGTATATATTAAATATTGAGTTAATATCATTATATATATATATATATAAGAAAGATAGTCATCAGAAAAAATTAACCTCCAAACTGTTTTTTGCCTCTAAAATTTGTATTAAATTTGTATGTGTTTTTCAATATTATAAATTAATCAAAAATAAATATTTTATGTTATCTTCTCATCAATTAATCCATCAATCAATTAAAATTAAATATTATTTCTGATGAATATGAATAGACAACTTAAACTATTAATTAGGTCATAAAAAATTATATATTTATATAAAATCTTATCTTTATATTTTTATATCTTAATCTTTATCTTTATATATATAAAAGAAGGATAGTCATTAGGAAAATTAAAAAATAAATATTTTTTATCAAATCTTCTCATCAATTAATCCGTCAATCAATCAAAAATAAATAATATTTATGAGGAATATAAATAGACACTTAAACTATTAATTAAGTCACATAAAATTGTCCATTTATATAAAATCTTATCTTTATATAATATATATTAATTAATATATTAAAGTAGAATAGTTTGCAATTTTTTTTTTCCAAATCTGCCAAGTTGTTTTTTGCATTTAAAATTTGTATTAAATTTGCATGGATTTTTTGAGAAATATTAATAGACAACTTGAACTATTAATTAAGTCAGAGAAAACTATCAATTTTGTATAAAATCTTATCTTTATATCTTTATCTTATATATATATATATATATATATAATATTAGCCAAAGTATTTTGCCAAGTATCAATCAATGATAATTTTTTTCTCTCCAAAACTTGCATTAAATCAAAGATAGTGATTAATTAATTATTGATTTTACTTTAATAATTATATTATAGTCTTAAAAATGTGATATCTTAACAAATTCATAAAGAATTATTTAAGGTTGTCAAATGCTTGGGTTTTTCAATGTTAATTAATATTTAAGGTATCACATTTTTAAGATTATGGAAGAAATCAAAATCTATAATTTTAAAGTTTTGTTATCATTGAAAAACTCATGGATTAAAAAACTTATTCTTTCTCACATTTAAGAGTTTTAATTTATATTTATAAAATTTATAAACAAATATAATATATTAAATAGAAAATAACGAATGTCTTTGAGTGGATATATTATAAATTTTATAATATTTATTTATAAATAAATATAATATAACAAATAAAAAATTTATAAGTATTTTGTCAAGTGACCTATTTAATGTGTTAATTATTTTTTAGCACATTGAATGGCGATACATTGAATTAAGAGTGTTCTCCATTAGCATATTGAATAGTAGATAATTAATTAAATTTAAATTTTGATAAGAAAACCAAGTATTAAAAAAATTATAATTATCAGTTCTATTATAATTATTTAAAATAACGAGTTTAATCTTTTATTTTTAAATTAAACTCTTCTGTGCATTGCAGTGGTTTACCTCTAGTAATAATAAAAAGAACTCATTAGGTGGGATTGCTATATGAATTTTAGATTTTCAATTATATCTGTTTATATTAATCTACTAGTTGACAATTGTTGGATTTTTGAGTCTCTTCCTATGCGGAGAAGCCCAAAATTTAGTTGGCCCATAAGGAAGAAGTTCAAGACCCTTAGGCGTTTATAAAATTACAGTATAAAAGGAGAATGGTGTGTGCGACAGATTTTAACAAAAAGATGAGAGTTGGAGAAAAGGTATGTGGAGTGTACAAGTTTAATTAAATGATTGATTAACACATTATTTGTAGTTCGATCTTGTTAATTTTTGATCAATTTGTAGAAGACATCTGGTTCTTCATTATGAAAGGTCGAATAAACGTTTTGAAATTTGCAACTCTAGTTATTGATTTTTGAACATAGAGTTTGCTATCTGAAATTTTTTGGGTTGAAGAGTAGCAAATCATTTTTGATCATTTGCAAATTGGAGGGTCATTTGTGGTTAGATTGAACTGATTTTTGGGTAGAAGATAGAGAACATTTGAAATTTCAACCTTAACGGTTGGATCATTTATTTGAGGCCTACAAATCTAGTTTTATAAGAACAATAGTTAAGATGCAATAAATATATATATTAAAGAAAATACATTTATTATACCTTATTTTTTGGTACAAATTACTTCTATTAGTTAATAATAAATGCATAGTATTTTGTAATAATTTATCAACTAATATGGGTGTTCTGTAACTTAAAATAAGATGAAAATAAAGTGTATTTACTGCATTTTAACTATTATCCTTTTAACAGTAATTAGGATTACCCTTATTTAAATAATAAAATAAATTATTAATTTTAACTCTAAAATAAGAAAAATATGGAAAATGATAATACAGAGGCAGGCAAAG
The DNA here is from genome assembly GCA_036245055.1 of Diospyros kaki. Taxonomy (NCBI): domain Eukaryota; kingdom Viridiplantae; phylum Streptophyta; class Magnoliopsida; order Ericales; family Ebenaceae; genus Diospyros; species Diospyros kaki. The sequence continues at coordinate 12,933,910 of BSEG01000016.1, read as the reverse complement.
GGAACCAAAATCTCGGATCATTAGACTTTACTGCTTAATCAGTGCAAAGCATAATCCAAACCAAGATTCCCTTTGATTGTCAAAATCAGACCAATTAAGATGCATCTCTACTCATTCACTCATACCCCATCCCTCTTCTCTCCTCTCATTTTCCCATAATTACATCCGATATCCATCCTCTCATATATATCCCCTCTCCCGCGACTCCTCTCTGCCATATGCTCAAGTTTAACTAGAAAACAAGACGCACACACACACACGCTCACGCTCAGCACCATCATGTCATGTGAACACCAATTATAATCATTTATCCATCATTTCAGAACCAGAAATTAAGAAGCTCTATCAGCTGGATTCATGGAAAGATCAGAGAACGATGATCGTGGCGGAGTTTTCTCATGCTGGGGCCGTCTCAAGCTGAAGCTTCCATGGCGTCGAAGACGACCAAGCACACGGAGGAATGCTGGGAGCAGCTGGGAGATGGCGAAAATCTTCAAATCCAGAAGACACAGACGGCCGGCTTGCGGCGGATTCAAGTACGATCCATTAAGCTACGCTCAGAACTTCGACGAGGGCTGCTTCGATGAAGACGACGAGGGTTCTTCCCGCCGCTGGTTCTCGTCTAGATACGCTGCTTCGTCCAAATCGCTTGCTGTTGATGATGACAAGTAGTGTGTCAGGTGAGAAATGATCAATTTCAGATGGCTAGTGGAACTGGAACCTATAGATTATAAGTTGATAGATGTTCTTGAACATTTTGTAATTCTACATTGATGGGTTATAGATGTGCATATTCATATACCATATCACATTCTTGAATGAAAACTGGAGGAGAAAATTATATATATGTATACATATAAATTTCAGGCACACACAATACGTGTGATGATTGTGCTTTTAAATAAGGAAAACGTACGGTGGCACACAGTAGGCATTAACTTAAGACTCCCTCCACGATTGCCATTACTATTAGAATCCAGCACCAGTTTACTAGAACTTGTACAATTGGCTCTAGATCCTCTTTGCAAAAATTAGTACAATTGTTAATAAACTAAACATACGCATGTTCCTGTTGGAAATTCCGTGACAAAACTCACATTTAAGACCATCATCAAACCAATCTCTCTGTCACATTAAGTGAAACAGACTATATAGTTTATAGTTCATCATTATTCATCTCTATTTATAATTATCTTTTCCATAAGGTCATTGTATTTGTTTTTTTTTTTCTTTTTTTTATCTTTTCATAAGACCATTATATCTTCTATTATGTTTGAGATTCCTTTAATAAGTTTTTATCAATTTTTCTTTAGTTATTTATTACAATTTTTTTATTCCGTTCACGTTATTAATAAAGTGGTGTTTATTAATTATTTTCGTACACAATTAAATTATCTTAATTGGTTTTTACACATATCATTTAAATCTCGAACACATGAATAAGTCTTGCATAACCCATCCTCCATAATTCTAACCCAATATAGCTGGGAACACTTGTAATACGAGAGATTGGGAGATTAGCAAGGGGCTCAACACAGATGAGATGAGTATCGTCAAACATCAATATAACGATGCTAAAACTAGTATTAACATGTCAAAAAATAAAAATAAAATTGCTCTCCACAAATCTAACAATAAATTTCCTCAAAATAAGAAAATGCTTAAATACATTTGGTATGGGTGAGTTGATACATTTTTTAATAATCAAAATTAAGTCACGTCACGTCACTTAACATTTTTAGATTTAGTTAAATGACTTGCTAAATCAAAATAAAACAAAAAGTTACTCAGCCAAATCTAAAAGCATGAGATAACGTGATCAAATCTTGACTTGATTATTAAATGTATGAGTTTACACATTATGATGCATTTATATTTTTTCCATGTGCTAGTCCCCTCACAATGTACAAAACCTTCCCAAACTTTTTTTCCCCGTCGGGCAAAGAAAAGGTAATAGAGAATTTAACATCATGGATATAAAAAAAAAAATACAACATAAAATAGAGTCAAGAAAACTTAAACATCGCTATGGAAAGTACATAAACATTGCTCCCAGGGCGTAGATTAATTAGCGAAGGAAGAACTCGTTGGAGTGTTATTCTTTAGGTTTTCAGGTCCCGTGTTCGAGTTTTGAGCAGAAGATAATTCAATAGGTAAGAAATAACCTTGAAAATAAAAAATACTTGTCGTCCTCACATTTATGATTGTGTTAGGGGTCAAAACCTACCTACTAGATCCCTTAATTTACCTCTCCTATTAGAATCGTGGAGTCGAGCAGCAGGATCTCAAGTGATAACGCATAATCTAAAAAAAAAAAGTACATAAACATTTTCAGGAATAGACTGCATGAATTCATCCAAATGACCCACGAAATCTAGAGAAACCCCAACCAAGACATGGCCACTCTTAATCTCCAATCAATGTATGTTGTAAAATAACATCATATTAAAGTAAAGTCATAACTAATAATTTTTAAAAAATAATAATAACGAAAAAAATTAGACACGTAAATTTTACATGAAAAACTCTCAAATAAATCAAGGATACTTATTATAAAAAAAATAAAAATTATAACTTTTCCTTTAAATTACAAGAAGATAATAACAATAATTTCTTTTGAAAATAAGAGGAAACACTTTTAATATTTCTAACTCTCTGACAATAAGATATTGGAGGATGGAAAACAATTGAGCTAGGCCTCTCCTATGTGCTTGGTATCAACTAAAATTTCAGTTATTACAATTATTAAAATTACGACTATTACTTTAATTGCGAGTGCTATATAGAATGTGACTTATAGCTTCTTTCAATTTATTTTCTTTCACAAATGTGAAAAAAGGCTGCCAACTTTTTCCTTCTTTCCTCTTGTTTTCTTCCTTCACAAATGTAAAAAAGGTGTTGCCCCTTTTTGACTCCAACAATATCTGCTATCCCTCCCCAGATCTCTTGTAGATGGTGACTTTTGAGAACTCGGTCAACTTATGCAGCCATCATTGCCATTAATGGTCCAAAAGGATCGATTTTATTAAAGAGAGTCTGAAACCAAGCCAAGCCAAATGGACAATGGAGTCAAGAGTTTGAATAGAGGCCAGTGCTTGGGTCCCTTGTGCAGTGGTGGAAGTCTGTCAATGTTCCACTCCCCTTGACTATGTTCAGACGCATTATTGGTCATTTTTAGACATTTATTTTCCTCAAGGATAATAAGATTGACAAAGGCTGTGATTCAAGATTTGTCACATGATTGTTATCAATAAAATTCCAAACCACATTTACATACACCATCGGAATGTAATCGGTGATGTCTGATATTTCAGCATTGTAAAATCACTCGAATTTATAACTAAGACATGTTTGATTCTTGAGGTCAGATGATTTTGATGAAAAATATACATGGAAAGTAAAACAACCAATCAGAATAGACCAAACCAACTACACAAATGGATTGGAAACTCAAACTAAATCATTTGACTTTATGATTTATAATCAAACGTAAATGAAGCTGGGTAATATTGGAATTTTACAATAATACTTGCCATGTCCGGCTGTTTGTTTTTATATGAACAACTTGCCAGCATTGGACCAAGAGCACCTTTTGAACAAATACTGGCCTTAAGGTGAAGCATTATCAGCACAATTATATCAACTATATATGAAATCTTGACAAGTTTTGAGAAGCATGGATCACACAAGTACATGGAAATTGATCATTAGAATGGAGGGCAGCCATCCACTGAAATACCCTTTGCTGTGGGGCAAGTTGCCAAGTCACAGTGCTCAGAATCAGTAGTACCCCACCAAGATATGTTTCTGTCCTCCATTCCCACACAGAAGTAAATCAGAACTGCCATGAAAGCGACCCCGGCATCCAGAGCTGCTGAAAGGACATAGTTATACCTCTGCCACCAACCTTTGCGATACTTGAACACGAAGTAGTTGAAGATCGTCCCCACCAATATCCAAGAGTTGTAGTTCAAGGCTGTTGCCGGTGGCATATAAGCAGTGGCTCCGAGGAGGACTGGAAGGTTAATGAGGGGAATCCAGGATTGCCGGGGGAATGCCATGTGCAGGAGCCACACCACAAATGGTCCTAGCAGGCCCCCGAGGAAGAACCAGTTGAGTGCCTGGTAGTTGCCATAACGGCCGAAAATTCGCTTGGGGCTGACCAAACCCCATATAACAGATGCATCGAAGAAGACACGGTCTCCGGGGCATGTCCAGGGACTGTTTGATTTGGGATCCTGATGGCATATGTTAGGGATATTGTGCAAAAGCCACCATGCAGTACCCAAATTGATTGTCCCTGCTAACATGGTTCCTATAAACTGGATGAAAATGAAAAATTAGACCAAATCAGAGCCGAGCTCATTTATAACAAAACAGAGCAGCCATTTTTCAGACTGTAGGATTCTCAGTAAGTAGTTTTGTTAGACTTGAAAGAGAAATGGAGACACCTGAACCAAGAACATTGATCTTGGAGGAATCTTCATGTAATGGCCTAGCTTGAAATCACTGAGAAATGAGATTGCTTGAGTCATGCTCATATAACCATATGTTTTGAAGCAAACATTGGCTATCGGTTTTCCAGGCAACATGACTCCCATGATGTACTCGGTGATGACATTCAGGCCCGGTGTCTGCAAAGAAAGGATAACAATGTCGCGTCATGCAAGAGTTTTGTTTTTCTTTTTCCTCAGATGAAAGCTCTGAGTCCTTCAGAGACGACAAAGTGTAAAAACGGGATATAAGTTTTTTCAAAATTTGAATAAGAACTTTATCATCATCATTACTAGGAAGATAAGAAGGTTTAAAAGTGTAACAAATATTCGATAATGACTGACTTGATTTGTGGTGGCAGTGATGATGCTAATGGGGAGTGTGAATACGAAAGCGATGACAGCTGCAAGTAGGAGGGCCCAAAAAGGCATCTGTATCTCCTTTTTCATGAAGATGCAGAGTGAAAGTGCGACTGCCATTGTTGCTGCAAGAAGTACATAAAACCACCAAGAAGGTATGTCCTTGTACCTCCTCATTAATTTTGTATGAATATCCTGCTTTCCAGTAGAAGAAGCTTTGTATCTTCTGTAAATTTCCCTGCAGTATTGAAATCAAACATCATGAGAATAAATGCAGACATTAGCACTATCTGAAAAACAAGCCTAAATTAATTCAATAAGGACTGACTTTTCTAGTTCATTATTGAGTTTGCCCGTGATGAAGATGATGTTCCTCGTCTCATTGTGGAAGAGTAAATTCACTTGCTCCTTGAGAATTTAGAAAGGTCCAATTAAGTGTGAACTAATCTTAAACATTTTTCATTACAAAATGGCAGGAACTTCTGGGTACTTAAAAACAGAATTAGTCAGACAGTAGTGGCTGGACAAAAAATGTAAAAGGAAAATAAAGGGGGGGCGGGGGGGGGGGGGTCTCTGGGGTGTTGGATGTTGCGGTATCGTCCTGCATATAAATATAAAAGGAAAATAAATAGAAAGTTATTGCAATCTTAACAGTTTACATGATGAACTATTCTGCTGACAAGCTGTTAAAAAGAGTCACCTAGTTTCCATAGATAAACTGTGCCTTGAATTGTAGATTAACTCTTGGATACATACTTCCACCCATTTAACAATAATTAAAGGTAATGATAATGAGAAAAGTCAAAAAGTTGGAGAGTAGCAGAGTCTTAGAAATTAAACTAAACTAATACAAAGAAAGAACATCATTGTCTTTGTCTAAATAAATAAACAAGAAGAAGAAAAGAAATATTCCAAGACAAGCTCCAGACGCTAACAGATTTAAGTTCAGTAGAGGAACAAAAAGACCAATGAAGAAACACGGGGAGATATACCTTCCATGGAATAATGCCACATGAGAAGCCGTAGAAGCAATTGTAGCAAATGCAAACCCATAGGTTAGAGCAAAGAAGGTGCTCAAGTTTATCCGCCCTTGCTTCTGGTACTGGTCCAAATCTAGCTCAAACTTATCATTAACAATTGCTGTGATATTGTATGGTTGACCTTGTGCAGTGAACAAATCTGCTGAAAATATGGGGAAGTTCTTCGCTTGATACACATTGAACCCCCAATAGGATAACGGCATAACTATGTAAACGATCAGGACATAGCCTATGAAGACATTGACAATGGCAAAGAAAGGACTTATCAGAGGGCTGAATAAGAATGAGGCAATAGCCGACCAGTCGAGGCTGAAGGCTCCAAATCCTAGGCCACTGAAGCCGGAGCCTAGCTGGTGGGCAGTGACTGAGTGAGGGAATGCCCAGCAGACCCAGGAGATGCTTTGCAGGGTCTGGAAGAAGTAGCCAGGGACCAAGTACCATAAGAAGCTGCAGGTCATGGCAATCACGAAGAACTTTGCACGTGTCACTCGCTTGCCATCTGTGTCTTCTTTTTCATGCAGTGTGCTGCCAAATTCAATCAAATTTCTCCAGTCATTATTCAAGTAAAAATTATTTTGAAGTTAATATTGCTGATCATGCATTTCGTACTACATTGTCATGTTGTTTGTGAGAAAGCAATTCTTAATTAGCTTTCAGATATATAATTGTCCGTGATAAAAAGATCCAAATGCTACAAAACAAAGTCAATATTTATGTTCCAACTGTATGTACCCAATAAATACAGTACTTTCTTCTCCATCCCACAAAAATAAGAAAATGTCAAAACACGAGGGTTGAGAACACAGATAATCGTAAAATGGATGAATAACCTTCCTCTAGTATTATACTAGACAAAGTCTGTTCTTAATGATTTTTACAAACCCATCTCTGTCCACTAGTAGCAGCAGCAAGCCAGCACCTCGTTGTGTGTAGTTCGGTTACATAAATTTTAAATTTTAATAATTAAAAACAAAAAAAAAATAAAATTACCGGAACAAAGAGATCTGAACGAGGGTACTGGGCCACCACATGTGTGCCGGTTCCACTACGTATTTCCTCAATAGCCCGGCCCAACCGTATCCAAGAACCTGGCCCACCACCATTTCAAATGGAAATCATCGTCATATATATAAACTATAAACAGAAAACAATACACGAATAGAGAATTTGCAATGTCGATGGAGGGTATCGTAACTCGCTCACTCAATATCAATTCATAAGTATAACGTGACCTCTATAATTACATCATTCAAAAAGTAATGTTGTTGAATTATTATTTTAATAATATTTTACAAGCTCCAGAACCTGGCCCACCACCAGTTCAAATGGAAATCATCATCATCATAAACCGCAGAAGAAAACAATAAATATGAATAGAGAATATCGTAACTCACTAACTCAGTATCAGTATCAATTTATAAATATAATATGACCTCTATGACGACACCGTTCAAAAAGTAATGTTGTTGAATTATTTTAATGATATTTTACAAGCTGCAGGACGGCTTTCGGGAAAATGGAAACGAACAAAAATGAGCAGACTGAGCCAAAAAAAACAAAAGAAAGAAAATTTCTAGAAAGCCCGTCGGTAAGGCGAACAGAAATGAGCAGACTGAGCCAATAAAAACAAAAGAAAGAAAAATTCTAAAAACTCCGATGACCTTATTGACGGGTTTATTGAAAAGAAGTAAAAAGATAATTTTGCTCTCATGCCCTATAATCTCCTTTCCCCTCTCATAAATTGCACTGTCCCTGCTGCTCTCGTCTCTTTTGTCATGACCACTGTCATCGCCTCACCTCACCTCGCTAACAGTTGATGCAGAGAAATAACGGAGACTATAGCGAGGCAACAGCAGCAGCCATAGCAGGGAACGAGAGCAGTAGCGGCAGAGACAGTGGCCCACTTTATAAATTTACAAAAAAAAAATAGGACAAAATCGTCTTTTCACCTTCTTTTTGTGAGCCAGTCAGTAGATCCATCGATCCTGTAGAACTACTCCAAAAGAAAATAATGTACCGCAGTAGTGATAAGATAAAGACCAACAAGCAGGAGCAGCAACCCACTGCTCCTGCTTACATGTATAAAGCTACTTTTTCAATTTCACCCCACCCAACTGACTCTTTGCTTAATTGCTTATCCACATTTAGTAAAACGAAAGTCCAGTAAAATAAAGAAAAATATTATTTAAATACTTAGATTAGATTTGATATTTATAATGAGACTTACATTCATGTATTATAATATATATATATAAAAGAAAATATAAAATACTAATAAAAAATGTCAATCAAAATATCAAGTTTACTATTTAAATTACATTTCGTAAAATATACGCGTCAAACCTCAAATCTTTTTCCCTCTACCTTTTATTTTTTTTCTCAGCGGCCAAACAAACTTGCTGCGAAAAGCAAAGTAATAAAGGGAGAACTGTAACCTGGGTAGTGATGATAAGAAGCCAACCAGTCAAAAACGAGATCTTCCGGCCGTAAAACGCCGTTATAATGTTTACGATCCCAACCGCATAAGCCGACCCGTTTCCGAATGCAGTTCCCGCGTTGGCGAAAATGGAAATCAGAGCGTGCTCCTTCATGTTAAATGGACCCGGGTTGAGCGAGAACTCTCGCTGCCCGAACCCAGGGAGGCGGAACTTGGTGTCAGGCAGGACGGCGGCCATGAAACGTCCGATTGGGAGGGTGGCAACCTGGACGGTGATCTGGGTCACGATGAGTGGCTCCTTCCGGTAGGCGAAGAACTGGTTGAGAAAGGAGAGGAGGGAGCAGGAGAGGATGCCCAAGATCCACATCCGGAAGGTCCATACAGGTAGGGACGGGTCGTCGGAATTCGGCACCGTTAACCGGACTTGCTCGATCGGCGAGAGCTCTTCCTCGTCGATTTCGTCTTCCGGCTGTTTCTTGTCAATTGATGCCTCTTCTGCCACTGTTCCCATTGTGTGCGCGTGAGAGAGAGAGAGAGAGAGAGAGAGAGATCCTTCCAATATAGATAATGTACGTTCCGGTTGGTAAGGTGGCTGTGTCTGTTTATATAGAGATAAATGAAAATTTTAAATATTTGATTAATTGTAAATTCTATTAACATATTTTGTGGTTTGGTTAATTATTTGTGTGAAGATTCTTTTTAGTTTAGAAATAATTCATGTGATACTAGTCTAATTAATTTGAATTACGTTAATTAAACACTAAAATACTTAAATAAAATTGATTAAATATTAATTAAGATAATTAAAATTAAAAAAAAAAAGAGTAATAGAATGGGTTCCGCTAGACTTGGCCAAATGTACTTGGATCTTGTCGAATTTGGCTAGATTTCATTAGATCTTACTCATCAAATTGGTTTATCTCATAAATCTTCATTCTCTATAAATCCAAGATCACCTATCAATCTCATTACTAACACTTAAAAAACGCATAATTTTGAAAGCCATCATTGGAGATGACTCTGACAGGCCGGCTCAAGGGGTAGATCACAAGAACCTCTTTAACAACTAAACCATAAAAAAATCTCTATCCAAATGACCCAAATAACAATAAGTGCAATCTATCCTTTGATTAATTATAATGATGTGCTTGCATATTTAAAAAAGATAGATGTATAAGTTAGGGTTTTGGAATATTAGTTTATTGACAAGATAAAAGTCGTAAATTTTTTAAGTAACAAGTTTGATATCCTTTGTTTATAAAATTTTAGTGATTGATATATTACCTTTATACTCATAAAAAAATGAAATAAAATAAAATACAAACAAATTTGTCAAATTTAACTTACGTTTTCTTTAAAGGTTGATTCAATTTGTAAAATGTTTAAAACTAAAGAACATTATATGTCATTACAAAAACTAAAAGGGTGTGATTATATATCAGTTTCCTTGTTTTTTTATGTGCCAACACATAGATAGTTAACTTACTGTAGCTCACATGGGCAACTTGCCATGTTTGTTCTGATTGGAGACTTTTACAGTATGTGGACCCTCCATTTAAGGATCACAATATTATAAATGTCAAAACTTGCATTAATTATTTGTATTATATACACCGAAGTTATTTGTATTATTATAACATAATATAAAAGATTATGTTCATGGTCTCTCTTTTACTTTATGAGTATCTTGACGTAGAAATCAAATCATGTTCTAGTGACAATTTAAACATCGGAATTATTATTTAATTAAATTTGTTTTTTTTTCAAAATGGTGCACCCGATTGTCATGTCAACTTGGTTAAGCCTGTTACGCAAAATCATTTAATCAGACATAGACATTATAAAAGACAAAAATTACTTTAAATTTATATATGGGAGAGTGTGAAATGAATTTATTTGAAGCTTAAACGTCGACGCACCTTTCCGGCGGCACAATGATGGAGGGAGACATGGAGGTTTGGCTTTTCCTTTCCCTTGTTTGGTAATAGTGACTTCCTTTACTCTCATAATCCTTCACCTACCAAGATACCCACCCCTCTGCTAGACTGGGAATCTTATAATTGCTTACTATTTAAAATTATTTCATCTTAATTTCTCTTAAGCTTCAGAGAAGACGCCTTTGCGAGAGTAAGGCCCAATGTCAATGAGCCAAAAGTTTTGAGCCTTTTTCAACCTTTGATGCTAGAAAAAATAAAAATAAAAAGGCTTAATAAAATATAAAAAAATGATATCTAGTCTGATCGAGGATGGTGGTCCGTCAAATAACAGGTCTTATTTACTCATTTAAGGTTAAAATAATTATAAAAATAATAATATTTTGAATTAGATATAAGATTTATTTCAACATTTACTAAAATAAGTCTTAATTACCCCTTTAAAATTAAAATAAATTTTAAAAAAATATATTTTAATAGCTCAAACATGAGACATATTTTGAATATTTATTAAATATATATTTAAATTAATAAATAGGTGACTCATTCTCATCCTTATTCTTGTCAAATATCACTGCCCTAAATTATGGATAACAATAATTCACTTGTTTGAAACATTGTTATTAGTTAATAAAATATAATACATTGTTATTAGTCTTCAAATATTTGCATCAGTTAATAAAATATCTTGATACACGATATAATTATTACCAATCAATTAATATAATATCCTTCAATTTAGAATAAAACTATTGAAAAAATAACATAATTACCATAAATTGTGGACTTTTGGTATATTTATTAAAATTCTAACTTAAGAAAATTTCAAGGACAAAATTTCTTTAAATAGTATTTGTTAACCAAGATATAAATTAAAAAAAATACGATATGAAAAGCATTACAAACAAAAATAATTTCTATTGTGTTTGTTAAATTTATCTGAAAAGAAGTTTTGTGACTTTTTATGTTAAATTTTTTAGATAAATTTATCTCTTTCCTCTATTCGAATAAATTATCTTAGATCTTATAAATAAATTATTTTGATGTAACTTTATATTATTCATTTTAACAAACACTACTTAAGGGATATTAGATGTAATACATGGGATTTTTAGAAAAATCAAAAAAATAAAATATGGTGATTTTTCTATCCCAAAAAAAAAATTGCCTAAGGGTGTTCTGGTAATTTGGATTACCATCTCAAGGATATTTTGATAATTGTTGAATATGGGGTCTTAATGTAATTTATCAAAACTTTTTGAAGTGCACGTGCAATTTTTCCAAAGATCAAGGTGCAAGGGAACACTTCAAAGTAATTTGGGGTTTAAATGTAATTCTAAAAAGATGAAGGCCTAGGAGAAATTATGAAAAAAAAAAAAAGCAATGTGAATGTGACTGGCGAATAACAGTTGCACTATCGCTGATTGTCTTCTCTAACAAATCTATGGCAAGACAGACGAAGGCCATTGATGGCCTAGCTAGACAAGCTTGGTCAAGAAACAATGGCTTGATTTGGTGCGTTGATGCAGTGGGTCAATAATCTTCAACTATGAATAAGACTAGGGTTTGACCAAAATAGAATCACAAATCGATCGATCCTTGGGTAGATCTAGAGAGTTTGAGCCTGGGGCTTTTTTTTGGTGTTAAAAAAATAGTCCAGGTAAAGTTTTGAAGAGTTTATTTCATGTGTTAAAAAAATAGAATCTTCAAAATAGATTGGTGAAAGTTTGGTTAATTTCTAGACTTTCTTGAAGTTTGGTGAAAGTTTGGTCAATTTCTAAACTTTCGCAAGGAGAAAAGAGAAAGAAACACACCAAAAAAAAAAAAAAGATAATAGGAACGCAAAAGATATCAAAAACGTAAAACCATACGCCATAAAGAGCAAACGAGAGGCTTTGTGTATGAGGTTGGACATGTACCCCACATGCCAAAGAAAAAAAAAACCAAAAAATAAAAGAAAAATTAGAGGAACATTCTAGTAAAATATAGAAAAAATTTAGAAAATTATTTTAAAACAAGAAATACGTGTCAAACATGCAAATCAAGAACGAGAATTTTAGTCACCACTTAATGAATAAAGGTGAGTGATTTTTTTCTAGAAACTTAGTTTATTTCAGTGCATTGTTAATTATTAAATATATTGTTGATTGCAATACATCAAAATGTTATAATCTAGCTTAATTGTTTGTGTGCACATTATTTGATCGTGACAAAAATGAGAAGTTAGCCTAGAGGGTTATTTATATTATCACTAATGTGATGACTAATGGATGATCGTCATAATCACATCATGACTGAGAGTAGTGCATTAGACATTAAATCTCTATGACTAGATTGAGCCACGTCATACTTGGGCACCATATAGGAAAATATTTTTAAACTTTTATTAAATGATTCAATATTTAATGTAACATATTTAAACATATTAAGTAACAAGGTTAAGTCAACAACAACAAAAGCATGGAGAAAATACATAACTAGCTTGTTAATAAGGGTATTTTTATAATTATATCATTCTATATCTAATTTATATTTCTAATTTTAATGATGTAATTCTAAGACTTATATGTCATGAATGTATTTTCAAATCTACATTTTGAATGAATGTATGTTCAAATGTATGTAATTTCGTTTACGGCTTAGATTATATTATTTGTGTTATTCTTAATAATTCTTTTATCTTTTAATTTTATTTAAAATGTATGTCAAGAGTAAAAAAAATTTGAAATATTTTAAAGCCTAAGTATAAATAAAAAAAAAATAAATTCTTAACACGGTCGAAGAGTGTGATATTACAATAAAAATACTAAAAATAATATTTAATATACACTTATTTAGAAACAAGTTATATTTATATCTCCTCGACAATAAGATTCCTTCCAAACTTTCTATTATGAGAACACAACAAACAAAGAGATAAGACTCATTTGTCTTATAGTAATTTATAGTAAAATAATAATAATAATTTATTATTATTATTTATAGTAATATTCAAAAAATATAAAATTATATATATGTATGCATGTATGTATGTGGGGGGTTTGTAAATAATAAAATTATTTACATTGGGGGATGACACGTCCGCGTCGGGCATTTCTCAGTGCTGGCAGCTTGGAGGCACCTGCAGTGGTCAATTTTGAGGGCCATTGGGAGGGAGAATGGTTCTCCCAGTTGCCCAAGATAGATGTATATATTATATATATTTATGTATATATAGATTACGCACAGCTTTCCTCTCTTTCTCTCTCTCGGCAGATTTATTTTTATATATATATATATATTTATATTTATATTAATGTATTAAGATAGAAGCAGAAAAGCGTGCGTGGCCATCATCTTCTTCTTAAAAAAGCGTCCTCCTCCGTCTCTCTCACTCTCTCGCGCATATATATATATATATATATATATGATATATATAAAAGGGGAGTGTGTGTGGTCGGTGGAACCAACCTTCCTTTTCTCGGCATTCTTTATTTATATATAGAAGATATTGCTACGATTTTAAATTGAAAACAAACTAATATCAAATTATTAATTACACAAATAAATATATAATTTAACATAAAAAATTTAAATAAAAAATAATAAACAAAAAAAATAAAATATCACTAAGTAGATATTTGCATAACAAGTGATATTATCATACTAATTTTAGTGCATTAAACACTTATTTATAGATCTAAATTTATCTATACATATACACAATATAGGAAATTATATACTAATCATAAAATGACTCAAGAGTATATTTCTCTAAATGAGATAAATTCCAGTCAAAATTAAATTTGATAACATTATAATCACAGTCAAATTTTTAAAACTCTAGAATGCACGAGTTTTGAAAGAGTTTGTTGTATCTAGGGAGATAGTCACATTAGTCTCTTTATCTTATTTTCTTCTATTTGTTTGAACTAGTCTTCTAACCTATCGATTTCCACTCAACATTGGCATTCCTCTACTATAAAAGCAGTCTCTTACTGCACTTGTGATGCACAAAAAAATCATTAGCCATTTCAATCATTCCTTCTATTGTTATTTTGCTGGGTTCATCTTTAGTTTCTTACTGCTCCTTTTATCCCCAAAATCGTGAGTATACACGAGTTTTAGAAGAGTACAAGTTTTGGAAGAGCTTGTTGGATCCTAGGAAATAGTCACCTTAGTCCTTTTATCTTATCTTCTTTTATCTGTTTGAACTAGTCTTCCCACCTACCAATTTCCTCTCAACATTTGCATTCTTCGCTTATAAAAGAAGTCTCTTGTTGCACTTATGATGCATGAAAAAACCATTAGCCATTTCAATCATTCATCATCTCGTTACTTTGTGTTGAAGGCAATGGACAATAAGCAACTAAAACCCGATGTATCATAGATGTCACTATCCTTAAGGGTATTTTCCACCTCTCAATGAACGGTGCAAAGGCTCTGGTGGATAACGAGTACTTCCAAACCCACGTTCACTCGCGGTATTTCGGAAGAAGAGAAAAACCATATTATAAACCCAACAACAAGCTGACAGTAGCAGCAATTGAATGAAAAGAAAGAAAAGCATTGGCAGAAATAAGAAGCAGTAAAAGAAGACGTAGCAGGAGAGTACTAGTAGAAATAATGAAAAACGAAAGACGTAACATGAACAGAGATCAAAAACAAGCTTTGTGGTCGTGGTTTACAAGTGTAGCAAGGGCTGCCTTTGATAGGAGAATAAAGGTGAACATTGGAGGAATAATCGACTAAAAGAAGATAAAGGAAAACCAAATCAAGGATAAAATGATAAGCAAACAAGAGGTAAAAGCATGGGAGACATGGTTAGCAAGACCTAGTCTTCCTCAACTATTGGAGACCAATTCAATGGGTTTTCAGGTAAGGCAAGAGAAACAAAACTAAATCCGAACAAAAGGTTTCAACGTGTGGTCTACCTCGCGCGCAAGGGGGGCAAATTAACGATTTTGCCTTGGGTTGACCCGTTCTTATGCACACAAGGCCCAACTCTCTATTAGCTCTCAAAATCCAAAGTGAGTATATAAAGATGATGGAATCCTTCTATTCTACCAATGTGAGAGAAAGGCACTTTAAGAACCCTTCGAAATATCATTGTTTTACAACAATCCTCAACATATTTCAAATGGGTTTAAATTAGAGAAATGCTTGTTGTTGGGTTAAGCACTGTGTAACACACCTCGAACCTGGTGTCTTTGGACTATGAACCAGATTTAGAAAGAATGAGACATTACTTACATAGTCACTGGTGAAACTTATAATTTCTATGAACCAATAACATTCTTGTAAATTATGATTCTCACCAATTATATTACACCCCTTCAATTCTTGTTACTCATCGTGGTTTTGCGTTAATAAGCCATGAGTTTGCCTGGTTATTTCATGAGTACTCTAGAGATTTTGTCACAAATCTCATAAGAGTGACCTCACTTCAAACTCATATAAGTGATTATATCAAATGTATACTGCAATGTAATACATCACCTATAAAGGATATGTAATTCATTAAGAGTTATCCTCTCTAGATATGCAGTCTGAGCACTACTCACACATCATAGGTGGGTTTTAAATTTTATATAGTGTTATACAGTGTTGACAAATGACTTATTATTAGCCATATGAACCTATTTCATGAGATCTCCAATCACATAGGTTAGGTTCCTATTATTGTCCACATTTTAAGTTAGCTTTAGTCCCATTCCTCTCAATGTTTCTAATATTAATTTCCTTCCAAAGAGGTTTAGTCAAAGGATCAATCAAATTCACTTTTGACTTCACATAATCTATGAAAATAATTCCATTTTTAAGTATTTTCTTTATCACATTATGTCTCAATCACATATGTCAATTTTTACCATTTAAAGTGTTGTTCTTTGCAATGGCTATTGCTACTTGGTAATTACAATGCATCGACTGTAAGCACCCCCGCCCGGATATCCCAACCACCCAGATTACCTGAACGGGAGCACCTACGGAAAAAGAAAGAATGAAACACGAGACAAGAACTACCCTGACATACATACATAAGAATAGAAACAACGGAAGCTAAACTATACACATGCATGCACTATGGGTACCCCGCTAGCACAGGGGTCACATAAGAAAGAAATATATACAGACTCCTGTGCCGACGAACATGAGACACGAGGAATGACTTAGCACAGTTAAAAATAATAGAGAGTCAATCCCTCAAAAACATCAGAGTTGACTAGTGCTGATGGGGGAATGACAAGGACTGACGGAACTATCTGTACACTGTACCGACTCTGCCGCTAGATGCTGACTTCCTTGCTCTTGCCCACGCTGACACTACCTGGAATGATGGAAAGCAAAGTGAGTCGAGAGACTTAGCAAGTATAAAGAAATAAAGGTTGCAAGCTATACAAATCCAATAAACTCTCCCCAAAACACTAACCCCCAAGCACACACAGCCATGAGACGCACAACACAGTATAAAGCGTAAATAAAAGCACATATCGGTCATTGAGGCCCACACAAGACACACGGTACCCAAATCTCATACCAGCCTGTCACTACCCTGAAAGGCAATATATATCTCCAACAAACTTGTACGCGCCATCCTGGGTTGGTGCTCCCATCACCCGTGTGCTCGCATTAGTCCTCCCGACACCCAAGTTGTAAAATAACGGAGCTGTAGACTCCCTCGGAACGGTCCTCCCGTCTGAGATCTGTGAACTAATAGTAACCATGCAATGCACATAAAAATTCAATGGCATAGTAAGTATCAACGTGATACACTGGCGTCCATACATCCAAGCATCAGGTCATGCTCCACCCACATAGTAAATCACACGCGATACATATGCCCGTGCCAGATGCAATCTAACCATACTAGAATGTCCGTGTCCAAACATACTCAATAAATGAATACCCCAACATGCATCTCGTACCCACGTGCATATCAAACCATGAACAGTAATACAGCATAATGAATCATGCAGTAAATCACATAATGACAGAGTTGGTCAGCAGTGACCAGCACCGGTCAACGATCAGTGACTAGGAGCGTCCGTTTGACGGTCCACTTCAGGGCCGTATAATAGTCTACTCCACGTCACCAAACAGCCGACTCATGCCCCACTACTCGATAGATTTAACTTATCCATACCCAAGATATCCATAAATAAATCCGTACCACTAAAAACCTAATCCCCAACTTGGGTTCAACATCATTCCCAAAGGAATGGGGGCGGTACAAACCCCTGTAGGTTCACAACAAATAAAATTCTAGAAATCTCGAATTTAATTTAAATTATACCAAATGAATGATAACTCAATAAATAATGCTAGACGCCGATTTAGAGTAAGGAAGATGACGAAATACAAGAAAACGCGAGGTCTCTCATGGGAATTAAAGAACACGAGAAGAGGGTTAAGAGCTTACCTTTTAATAGCAGATTCCCACCTCCTTGCTCTACTGTTACACAAATTAATAAATTTTACTAATTAAACTAAGCTTCGATATAAAACCCATATGCGTATCTCGAATAATCTAACTAAATCGGTATAAAATCGAGACTATTACGGGTGTAAGAGGTCACTAAAAATTAGAAAGTGAAGAGGGTTTGCCTTAATTCGCAGATTTTTAGCCTTAAATGCCCACGTACTACAAAATAATAATAACACTAAAATAAGTCAAAATATAGCCTAAAAATAAGATTTAATCCGTAGAAAATGTTTAATACAAGCTGATTAACCTATCTCACCCTTCAAATCTTCAATTACACTAAATAAAAATCAACTTCTAAATTTTTCCCTCTAATTTCTCCCTGCTTTGCGCCCTTTTTCTTCTCCTGAGTTCTCTGTTCTGCTCCCAATTTAACCTCAATTTTAGCTTCAATTGAAGCAATAAATAGCAGCGAATTACATAAGAAAAATCGGCCAAAATACATGGCCAAATTGGCCTTAAAATTCGTGAAATCAGAAGGCGTGGGAGAGCAGCAGCGCAGGCGCACCAGCATGCGCCACGTGACCGCGACTAGCTGCCCATCACTTTGCCCCAAAATGACGTCATTTTGGGGTTGGGCTTGTTGATTAAAAATCAGCATTTTCTCCTAGCCGCGCGCACCTCCTCGCGAATCGAACCCACGACCCCCCGGCTAGCCACCATCCTTACTCATATAAGCACACCAAATTAACTTAAGGTGACCCCGCGATAGTTCCTGAAAATTACAGGAATACCCCACAACTTCCATAAATCACCACATGCACCCCACATCCAATTTTCCTCTTTTACACTTATACCCCAAGCATTCCTAAAATTTCACCAAATTAATCCCATCATTAATTACATAAATATTCTCAAATAATTTAATTAATTACCCTTAATTTCCTATTTTCTCAAAACAACATAAATTATTATTTTTCCTTAAATCTTCAAATACCCAATAGATAATTATTTTCACCTACCATTAAATAATTCAACATTTCCTATATCACCAAAATAAATTATCACATTCTCATGTATCCCTAAAAAGTTAGAAATTAATTACCTCAAGCCCTATTATGAGGTTTATTATTATTCTCACCGGAAATAAAATATATTAACATACCATTTAAACTAAATTAACTCTATAGCTTAATATCTATTTAAATCCCGAATAACAGGTCGTTACATCGACACTGAAGGTGTTGATTTTATTTCTAATAAAATATTCGCTAAGAAGTTTTTTAACCACTCAACCTCATTACCAACCAACTCCAGAGCTATAAACTCTGATTTTATGGTAGATCTGGCAATAATAGTTTGCTTACCTGATTTCCAAGACACTGCACCCTCACCAAAGGTGAACACATAACCACTAGTAGATTTTATCTTGTCTAAATTAGAGATCTAATTAGCATCACTGTATCCTTTTAATACAGTGAGAAATTTACTATATAGAATACCATAATCCATTATACCTCTCAAATATCTCATTAATCTAATTTAAATAAACCAATGATCATGATTGGGACTTTGTGTGTATCTACTCAGTCTACACACAATATAAGCTATATTAGGTCTAGTAAAGTTCATCAAATGCATCAGACTCCCAATAATCTAAGCATATTTAAACTGAGCTACACTTATCAACTTTATTTTTAATTAAATGGGTATTAGTGTCATAAGGAGTGCTCACAAGTTGAATATCAAAATGTCCAAATTTTTTTAGTAGCCACTCAACATAATGCTCTAGAGTCAGTATTAGGCCACTTTTACATCTTATGATTTTAACACTCAAAATTGCATTAGCTTCTCCCATATCTTTCATATCGAACTTAGAAACTAAAAATTATTTGGTTTCATTTATAATTTCAATGCAAGTTCCAAAAATAAGCATATCATCAACATATAAACTAATGATCACATACTCATTATAAACACATTTTGTATACACACATTTATCTACTTCAACAAAAGAAAATCTATTTGAAATTAAAAACAAAATCAATTTTTTTATGCCACTGTTTAGGAGCTTGCTTTAAACCATATAAGAACTTAAGCAATTTACAAATCTTATTCTCATCACCAGGGGCAGCACAAGCTTTATGCTAAACCATGTAAATCTCATCTTCTAAATCACCATTTAGAAAAATAATGTTAACATCAATATGGTGAATAATAAGGTTATACACTGAGACTAAAGCAATTAAAACACAAATAAATGAAATTCGAGTAATTGGCGCAAAAGTATCAAAATAATCAATATTTTGTGTTTGTGTAAACTTTTTTGCAACCAATCTCGCTATATATTTATCAATAGACCCATCAAAATTAAATTTTCTTTTAAATATTGACTTACACCCCATAGGCTTTGCCCTTGGAGGCAAATCAGTCAAAACCTAGGTTTGATTTTGTAAAATAGACTCAATTTTACTTTGAATAACATTTTTTCAAAATTAACTTTCGAAATAAGTTACAGCTTTAAAATAAGTTAAAGAGTCGTTATCAACAAAATATGTATAAAAATCATTCCCAAAAGAAGACTCTTTTCTTGGTATTTTACTTCTTCTCAAATCACACTCAAAACATTTTTTAAATCAACCTTTTCAGAAGATGAAGTAGAAATACTATTAATTTTCAAAGAAAAAATACTTTCAAAGAATTTATCATTTTTTATTTCAACAATAGTGTTGTATTCAAATACATCACTTTTCAATACTAAAAATCTATATGTATCACTATGATCAGTTGGTGTGGCACCAACTAAAATTATTAGAATACCCCTACGCGCTAATAGTCTCCCTCACCACGTGGATCGCCTGAGAGACTGACACGTGACAAGTCAATAATCCGGAGTGGAGCCCGAAAAATTCAAGCTGGGCCGCAAGACCCGTTTCAACTTGATCGGGATCCTCGGGAGCTATGCCCATTCATCTCGGGTACCCCATAACGGGTCCACCTATAAAAGACAAGGGTTCTCTCCAGGTATCCCCAAGCTCTACAGCTCTCACATTTATTTTTACTTGCATTTACTCTACTAATTTGAGCGTCGAAGTCCACCTCGGGGGATCTTAGCCCTGGCCTTCCATTGTCTTGCAGGTTCTATACCCGAGGTCTGACATCGCCAAGTCCTGGTATTATTCTCGAGGTCTAGTCGTAGAGGTGACACGTGGTGGTCGGTCCTAAAAACCATCATCATCAGTATAACCAATAAACAGACAATCAAATATTTAAGAGCCTATTTTTCTCTTCTTAAGTTTGGGAAGTACAACCTTAGTAAGATACCCCCATACTTTTAAATATTTCAAATTAGAAGAGTAACCCTTCCATAACTCATAGAGAATCTTACCAGTTTTGGAAGAACTTGTTATGTCTTGGGAGATAGCCACCTTAGCCTTTGCACCATTTATTGAGGAGTAGAAATTATCCTTAAACTTTGTAACGTTTATTGTCATGCCTCAAACTTCGTACATTTACTTTTAAATCAGGGCCAATGGAGACGTGTAATGGACGAAAAAGAGAAAGAGAGAGGGTAGAAACTGTTGCAATAGAGGAAACTTGATTACAATAGAGAGAAAGAGAGAGAGAGAGAGAAATAGTGGGGGTAAGAAAGAAGCATGGGAGTTAGTGAGACAAAGATAGATGAGTTGAGAGTATATATATATATATATATATATATATGTGGATAATGCTACTTGCAAAATCCATTACACAATTGATTTGACAATTTGCTTCAATTACAAAATTATCATCTGTTTCAATTACAAATCTACCCCCCAATTGCTACCTACTTCCTCTTGTTTTTTCCTCATACTTGTACTCTCACACTCTTTTCTTTCTCTCTCTCTCTCTCTCCCTCTCTTTCTCCTCATAATTTAAAGTTATGTGTATTTTTTAAATAAAAATATATACTAATAGTTTGATACAACTTTACATATAATTTGACTTTTTATTTCAAGTAATATAAATAAATAATAAAATAAAAATATATAATTATTTATATATAAGATAATTATAAAATTATAAAATATTTTTTTTAAAAATAACAAGCCAACTCTTGAAAGTTTTAGTATGTTACAAGCTATAATTTTTAAAAGTTATCAAATAAGTTTAATTTAATTTAGATAATTCTTATTTAATATGTTTATAGTTTATAATTATATTTAAAAATATATTTATATGTACTTATATATATATATATGTAAGTCTTTTGTATAATATATTCTATCTAAATATATTTATAGTATATATATTACACAAACTAAAATTTACAGAATATACAATTTTAATAAACAACGATGGTGAACGGAGAGAACTTGTCAGCAAGAATGAAAATATCTAGAGAGAGAAAAAAAAGGAAGAGAGACTGAGAGAGTACGAAAAAAAAGGAAGAGAAAGTAATAGCAAATTGGGGATAAATTTATAATTGAAATAAAAAATAATTTTATAATTGAAATAAATTATCAAATCAATTGTCTAATTAATTGTGCAAGGATCACTATTAATTCCATAACCCATGAGGGCACACAGTTTTTGAAGAGTTTGTTGGGAGACAACCACCATAGCCTTTGCATCATTTATTGAGGAGTATTAATTATCTTTAAACTTTGTAACATTTATTGTCATGCCTCAAACTTCGTACATTTAGTGTCCGTCCTTACCAAATTTTTTCCAACGTTATTTGTGTAAACCTAATTGAAAAACTATTTCAAAATCACATCATTATAACAATATTATTAATACAACATTCTATTTGATTTTTATATAAAAATTTAAAACTATTTCACTAATATGATACAAAACTTATAAAATATAGTTTACTGCTATGGTCATGAGCCTTGTTAACATTTTGACAAGGAAAAAAAATACGAGGCGGTAAAAATATAAGTATTATTCGGTTTGACATATTTTAAATACGATCATATATTCGTTATACGAAAAATATTTAAAATATAATTAATTCATATTTAATACATTTTAACTGAATAAATTTAATAATAAAAATTTAACATATTATATATAAAAATATATTTTTAATAAACAAGTAAATAACTCATTAAACACAAAAATATGACTAAGATTGAATTTGAAAATACAATTGAGGTCTGCATATGGCTTGCGTGGGCACACAGAGTCGCAAAGGTGCAGCAGGGGCATGGGATGAGAACAGATGTTGTAGGTCTGCAGCCTACATTTTGTAGTCGAATAGCTTATTAGATAGATGACAGAGAGTGAAGAGATATGTATAAGAATGGATGAATAATAACATTCATTAATATTTGATAAGAATAAAATGAGATATGGGAATCGTAGTGGACATATTTCTGTAGTGTCGGATTATAAAAGTATTGAATAATGGGGCTATCATGGGAGTAGGTAATAAATTTTTTTGCTGATTTTTTTTAAAATTCGGTTGATATACGTTTTATACTTTTTAAATTTAAAATATATGAATTAATTCAAACATTTTAAAAGTATGTGAATATAATATTTTTAATAAAAATATAAAATAATTTATGTACACGAATAATTCGTCGAACTACTAATAAGGGTCATGAGAGGTAGGTAACCCATAAAGATTAGGGCCATATTTGGAATTAAATTTTTTAACATAAAAAATGTGAAAATAAGGTGAAATTTATTTAAATGCTTGCATTTTTATATAGAAATATTTCCATTTATCCTTCATACTATGAATGAAAAACACACGATTTTAATTTTTATATATTGCTAATATAAAAGAATAACCACAATCAAGAGTTATTTAAGAGATTGAGTAAACCATTGCTAAGTTTGAATAACAGTAGTATACATTCCTTCACCTTTTAACTTTAATTAGTAATAATTGAGTACTGTGTGATACTGACACCCAAAAAAAATTAATATGGTAAAATGCCGTTAGGAATTTTGAATTTGAGACATGATCGGGAACAACCAGTGCTTATTGGATGGTTGGTGTTAATTTTAATATATTTTAAAATAACGCGTTACCCTATTATATTTGAAACTATAGGTAAAATAAAAATAAATAAGCTAAATGTAACGGTGCATATATTTCAGGTGTTAAATTTTTTCGTATATTTAATACAAAAGAGGCTTATATGCAATTTCTTTTCGTTCCAAAAGTATAAGAAGTTGACAAATCATTTAAAAATATGACATTGTGCATGGAATAAAAAGATAACTACTAGTTGTTTATATATATTGACTTCTTATTATATATAATTACTTTCATTCTACAAATCTTGACTTCATACAGCGTAAAAGTCCTATGTGCTACGAAATCTATGGGCGGTAGATTTGACGGACGCGGAGTGAGGCTTTTGATTCAGTGGAAGGAATTTAAATGTAAAAAATATAATTTTAAAAATAAAATAATAATAATAATATTATTAAAATATAAAAAAATAATTATTTTTTATAATTTTTTATATTTTAATAATGTCATATAATGATTTTATGATCAATTTTATTAAATATATTATTTTTAACATACATAATTAAAATATTATTTATCCATTAATATTTAATCTTATCGATTCTCCATAATATTCATTATAAAAAATATTATTTCAACTATTATAGTAATAGTATTTGAAAAAAGAAAATCATGTAGATATTGAAAAAAAAAAGTAAAAAATAAGATAAATTTGAAAATAAAATGAATTAAGATTTAAGAATTAGTAGATTTGAACCATTTGATCTATTCGGACTAAATTTTAATTTAATAATTTTTAATTAATTTTAAGAGTTGGATTTGATTAAAAATAATATAAAATAATAATAAAAAAAAAATCTGCCCTGTGGGGGCAGTTACCCCCACCAGGCCTGACTTGCTCCGCCCTTGGATTTGACTAATCAGTTCAACAACCAATTGTCACGCTTCCAGTTTTGTCGGGTGTTTTTCTTTTCTTTTGTTTTTTTTTTTCCCCAGTCTCTATTCTTAAATCATATCAATTTGTCAACTTCAATATGTGCACTCTTACCACCAAACATGTAACATTAGCATTGACTTCAAATTATAACAAAGGAATCTCATTACTTATCTATCTCCTAAATTCACTTCATAACATAACAATGAATAATAATCACACAATATTTAAACAGTCAATTTAACCATTCCTAAGGCTTAATCACGGCCATGGGTACATTACATACTTCAAACCACTAATTACGTGATTTGTCGTGTCGTGTAGTATTTTGTTATAATTTTTTCTGGTAACAGATTTGCACTAGAAAATTAACCTTTATATTAAGGGTGTGTTTAATTGTATTATCAAGAATTTAATTTTAAGTAATATTGTTTAAAAAATAAAAATTACCTCACTCCTTTGAAAAATGAATTACATGAAAATAAATTTTAAATACATGTACCATATATATTTTTTTATAGAAAAATTAAGAGTATATGATTACTTTTCATAGAAAATGTGTAATGATTACAGATTTTTTATAATAAATATGTACAATCAAACACACTCTAATTTTTTTTCTAAATTAATTGCTATTAATTAATTTGCAGTGTTTTAGAGACGGTTTAGTTACCATTTTAGACCCGAAAAGTCTTTATCTTGCCAGCCGGCCCGCCATGGGATTGCAGCTGATTTCCACGAGAAACAGTGGATTCGGATCTTTGGGCCCCGCCCCGACCCGACCAAATGCCATGGAATTCCACGATTAAGCCGTGATACATACTCTACGCGTCAACAAAAACGTCGTGACTCGTGAGTCGAGACAAATATCTCTTTCATTCGAGGAATCGTCCCCACAAATTGACAACGCTCGGCTGGACGCCTCAAATTAAACGTCCGCGTTCCCAATTTCCCATAAATGATGACGTGCCAGCAAACTTTAAGGGACCATGCTATCGGCCATGACCGTTATGCGATTTTTGATATTTGTATTTTTTATTATGTTAAAAAAATAATAATAAATGTGAGAGTTTGTTCCACTGTATAAGAGAATGATCAAAGTTATAACTCATCGGACTGACATTAATATATTGTTTACTCGATCGCTTGATTTATGTTTTGGGGTTTTAAGGGACCATGTTATTAGTACTCTATAGATTACACCATAAATTACACAATATATCATAAATAATAAAAATATTCATCGCACCTCATTGTTTCGTCTCACCACCTTGGGTGAGGAGTACTTTATTTTATTCATACGTCTTACCACTTTACGTTGTCTCACTTTATCATATTGAATGAGAGATATTTTGGGCATTTTAGATACATGATATAACCCATAGTATAACCTATGAAATACCAATAACATTTTCGACTTTAAATAAACTTGTTGTACATGATTTTGACGTGGATTGCTATGCTTTAATTCTTATAATTTATTATACTCATTATTAAAATTAAAATTTAGGTATTCTTTTGTTTTTGTCAAATCTATTAATAGAAATTGACATGATTTATGTCAAAAACAAATTACACTATTAATTTTTAAATTTCATATCCTATAATAAATTAGTCATTGTATTTTAATTTTGATCATTGCATACATTAAATTTTAATTTTTGTTAACATTTATTTTCTTTTAATTTTTTTACCAAATTCTATTTGTGGAGAGAAACCAAACAAAACAAGTGGAAAAGCAAGTACAAAGGAAGCCCAAAATTGCACTAAATTGAGAGCTAAAAATGGGCCAAAGAGGTTCGACTTGTAGCCAGAACTTGGGCTTTTTATGAGATCTGCAAATGAGTGGCTCAATGGGCCAAGAGTTAGGTGAAAATAGGCCTGAAAGATCTTTTAAACTTGGACTCTTCAGTGGTATGAGAGTGAATTGGACTTAAAATTGGCCCTAAAAAAGGTATTTGTTGGGCTTAAACTATAGTCGACTATTAAAAGCTGAAAATAGGATTGAGCAATAAAAAATCAAACCAAAAGCTCCAAATTGATTCAAAATGCCAAACTGTAGTCTCACAAAATGAAGCATTCGATTATAAATTATCAATTTTAAAAATCGTTCAAAATGGTTTTGGTCTGAATTTTGAATTACCGTTCTAATAAAATTAAGTTTTTTTATGATTTAAATCTTATGTTTAGTCATAAAATTATAAATTTTAATTAATTATCAAATAAATAAAGTTGGTAAATGGGTCAAGCAGCCAATGGGCTGGCCCGCCTCTTAGCCCTGCCAAATACTATAACAAATGGGCTGGGCCAGCCCGATACTTAGCAAACAGGCTGGCAGGGCTAGTGTTAGTGTTTTGTGGCCCGCAACTCGTTTTGGACCACCAAAAATGGGGTTATCCATCAAAATGGCCTTGTTGGGCATGGCTTTGCCCCTTTATAAAGGGCCATAGGACCGTATTGGGCCCCCGTTTCTTATTGTCCAACCTAGCCCGCCTCTCTCACAAGCCAAATTCTGCTCATTTGCCAACTCTACAAATAAAGCAACAAAATCATAATTTTTTATTTAATGATTTAGGGTAAAAGCCATAAAAAAAATTAGATTGACATAGACTTTTTTTTTTTTCATTTTTACCTCCCTCTTAACTATATTAATTATTAACTTGGGTGAGTGGGTTAGTTAAATTGTTAACTCCCAACTCTTTTTTTTTTTTTTCATTTTCCTTATTAGTTGTTGCTAATTAGTGTAGCTCAAATTGATAAAATCTGGCAAACTGCCTAAATCATCCAAATCTGAAGTCTCTAATTCGATCTATTATGTTTCGGAAAATAAACAAACAATTCATAATAATTTATTTTAAAAAAATATTTTTTTAATCCGACCAAACTACTTACCGTACATACCCCCCCCCCCCCTCTGCTGAAAAATGAAATTTAACCATGCAATGCACCAAACTTGAACCTTTAATTGGACCTGGCCTGAGGAAAACCTGCCACCAAAATAAAAAAAAAAAACAAGAAAATAAATAAAAGCGCAAAGTAGTCGTGCTAAAGGTCCAAAAGAAGACCCAACCAAAATAATTAGGTTAGTGTCCCCAAACTTGAAATTATTTGAATACTCTACTTCCTATTTTCTCTTTTTTACCCTTGATCTGAACATTTAACATACTGGTCTCTAATTTTTTATAGCTAAATGAGTTACACAGTGGAGAGTTTTTGGAGAATTTCTGAGTAATCCTAATAACTGCTGAAGTTAAAAAGAACTTTTTAATGACATTTTTTGGCATCATAGTAAAGAAATTCGAATTTTAAGTCAAATAGCATCATAAGTATAGTTATTATAATATAATTTTCTGCTAATATATTAACAAAATGTTATTACAATATTATTATATTTTTACAATAAATTATGTAATGATATTATTATATCCTATAATTTTTAGACCAAAAAAAAAAAAGGTTCCCAACCTAAAATTGGTTATAAACTTAATAATCAAACAATTGAATGGTGAGAAAATAATAATGAAAAGTCAAAAAGATAAACCATCTTTGGCCCAAGAGAAATGGGCAAGTCAGTCAAACAAATTAAAAAAAAAAAAATCAAATCTTCAGTCTTTACCTAATGCGATAGATGGCAAGACCTAGACCTAGACCTTGCCAAACTTAAAAATGTAATTTCTCTTACTATTTTAGCCAATTTATCTATATTTTTATCATATCCTCAAAATGTGTGTCTATTCCTTGTAAAAGACTGTTTTTACAAAAGTTTCCCTTGGTCTCATTCACCATTTAAGAGTAAGAAAAGTCTTAAAAGGTGAGTTACAAGGTGAAACTCTTATAAATTAGGAATTTTTTTTATTTATTAAAACATTAATTAAGATCTCAAGAACCCATATTAACTAGTTGTGAAAAGTTAAAAATAAACATATCAAATCTTAATTTGTAGTGACCTTTTCAATTTTATTATTTATAGTTTTACTTTTTAAAAAGTTGTCTACAACTCATATAATGTGAGAGTGTTCCTTAAATTTTTTAGTCTTTTTTATTTCTTTAGAAACTTGTTCAATTTTGTTCATGATATCATCTACACTTATGTTTTCACTAAAATTATATTTTATACATTTGATTTTCTATATGTTTAAATAAATATTTTGAATTTTAAGTGTATTTTCTTATCTAGAGTTTCATGTCTTATAAATCGTTTGAGTCTATAAAAGATTAAGTTTAATGGTTTAGCATTTTATTGGGTTGAGTTTGAGCTCAAATGTGATGCAAACTCAAATTTAAGACTTAAATTTCTTTATTTAAAATTTATCAAGTTTAAACTTCACCTCACTTCAATTATGTTAAAACATTTTTATAAATTTTAAATTTAAAACTCATTTTAAATTTAATTTTAGTCCGTTCATATAGAATACATAAAATTAATGTATTTTAATATATATTTAAAATTTAAATAGTATCATAACGTGATGAAAAATAAGTATACATGTCATTGGAAAATATGTATATTGACATATACTAATTTCAATATAATATATTGAAATACATTAAGTATTTAAAAAATAAAATTTATTTTTGTCATAAGAATAGTATCTAGTCTGACTGCTTTACTTATTTTTATTTTTTAATATTTCTTTTATTTTGCTTTGATATATATGTGTGTGTGTGTTTACCCAAAAAAAATAACTCTCTTTTTCCCCTGTTGTGTGTGTGTTTTTTTTTTTTTAATTTCGAGGTGATTTCCTAATTTATCAATAGAATAGAATAATAATAATTGTTACATTTGTTCCAACATTTGCGTCACCACCAACCCCGCGACCTCGCAACCAACTACAAAATCCAAGACCCAGACAGAAGAAAGTGGGGGATGCATATGCGTTAGAGAGAGAGAGAGAGAGAGAGAGAGAAGGAGAGAGCGAGAGAGATCGAAACGGCAAAAGCAAAAGAAGAGAGAGGGAGAGAAAGAGAGAAGCAGAAGGCTGCAATGGCTTTGGCACTTCGTAGACTCTGCTCTTCCATCAAAAAACCTCCTCTTCGTTCCCTGCCTCATGCCGGTTCCCTCTATTACATGGTCTCTCTCTCTCTCTCTCTCTCTCTCTCTATATATATATATATATAAATTATATATATATAAGCTCATATTGCCTTTGCGAATTCATTGCTCAGTTGATTTATTTCATTTTCAGTCGCTCTCTTCGTTGTCTTCGTGTGATCTTTTTGATCTCTTCTTTTACAGTCATCCCTACCAAGCGAAGCAGTTAGCGAGAGGGAGAAGTCTCGCATCACTGTAATCCATCTCTGATTCCTTTTATTTCTTTCCACGTTCCGTGCATTGAAACTTATGGATTTGTTAGCCAGATGTATATATTTATTTTTGTTGGCAAGATCTATGATGAGTTAGTGGATCCTGTGCTGGTTGTTTAGAAAAATCAATTCATGCTCTGACGTATTTGGTTGGCAGTGGACGAAGCAGTTGAACGCTCCGCTTGAGGAGGTAGATCCAGAAATCGCCGACATCATTGAACTCGAGAAGGCCAGGCAATGGAAGGTACATATTAGTCACTCGGATTGTGCACACTAATTTTAATGTTTCTCATTGGTTTTTACATCAATATGTTGGTGTGGGCTTTTGTGAATGTGCATTTTGGTCATGGTTGTATCTTCCACTCTTTAGGACATTAATTTTGTATTATAATTGGAAATTTTATGCACTTTTGGTAGGGATTTGAACTCATACCTTCCGAGAACTTCACATCTGTGTCAGTGATGCAAGCAGTTGGGTCAGTGATGACCAATAAGTATAGCGAAGGGTATCCTGGTGCTAGATACTATGGAGGAAACGAGTATGCAAATCCCCTTCACTTTGCTGATTTGGCCATATTATGATAATGATTTGCCAGATGCTGAACATATGGGTCTATTTTGTATGGAGCTTTTGCTTGTGACATAGGTTTTATGTTTAATAATGAACATATATTTCATACACTACTTTTAGGTACATCGACATGGCTGAGTCCCTTTGTCAAAAGCGTGCTCTGGAAGCGTTTGGGCTGGATCCTGCAAAATGGGGAGGTAAATGCATTACACAAATGATTCTTTTTAGCAGAAGGAAAGACTTTTTATATTTCATTTGCAACATCTTTATCTACTTTTGCTTGTCTGGGGCCTTTTGATGCCAGTACATTTTACATTCCTTTGGATACAACTGGGCCGTAGCCCCATTAGCTGAACAACAAATCAACAAATCTCATGCATGAGGACATGATCTGATCTCCCAGTTCTTTTGATAGAACAGAATCCTCAAATCTCGTGCATGAGGAGAATATTGATATCTAATAATATTTTGATGATGTAAATAAAGGATTGTGTTTGGAATTCGTTGCCTTCAACTAAGAGGAGCATCATAGGAGTCAGTTGTCTACCGCAGTATTGGTCTACTTGAATTCAATTATCAAGTGTTTTGTGCTACTTCCAAATTCCAAGTCTGAGTGGGCAGACACACTTATCAGACATGGGTAGTGGGGGCTAAAAAGCTAGAATGAGTGGGTTGAGTGTATCTCCATGATATCTCTACTTACAAATCCATCTTCAGGACTGACCGCTGATAATAGTATGGTATGCCTTACTAGTTGGACAAAGTTTGGGCACACATAGCACCCGTTAGCTTGGCCATAGGATCCATCCATTGGAGTACTGTCCACTCTCCATATGACTGCTCACAGTACCCTCAGCTTGCCATGGTAATTCTTTGCCCAAGCACCTTATTACTTGCCACTTGGAGCTATTCTCCTTAGAGTACAATTTCCATGCATACTTGATGTTTCCTGCAAGCTATTCCCACAGGCTGCTTCAAACAGCCTGATCTTGTAGGACACTCCTGCAGGCGTGGTAGGAGCATCGCATCCTATATCTCCACTGGCTCTGACAAACTAGGCTGAGGGAAGGCCTTCTAGACTTCCACCCATCTCTATCCATGACTATATCTTCTATAAGGCTATTTATCCTATCTCATGTTTATGGGTTTCCCATAAAATTTTCTTTGGTTTTCCTCTTCCTTTTGTGACTTCCTCATCTAATCTTGAATAGGCATCACTCCAACCTTATCACTTATGATCTCATCTCTTGCTTTGTTTTTTTGTATGGATGCACATTCACTGTAACGTTCTCATCTCAATAACACTCAACATTTTTTGCATGTTGAAGCTCAACTGCCCAATATTCTAAGCCATACAACAAAGATGGTCTTGTAGCTGTCTGATAAAATTTCCCTTTTAGCCAAAACCCTAATTATCAAAAGAAAAAAAAAAGAAAAAAAGAACCAGACTTTTGGCAAAGATATCCTTCTTTAATCAAGTTGGTTTGCAATTATCTGATTTTAGTATTGGTGTCATTTTCTAAGCTTTTTAGAGGCATATCTCTCACCAGAGATACTTAATTGTTTAGTAATACCGTCGGTATACAGTTTCATGCAATTTGAGTCACTTTTGCTCAGAAATGGGCAGATTGTGGAAAAGAGGAGAACCAAGAGGGAAATCATAGCTTAAAAATCAGGCAGTTTTCCCCCTGATTCCACATGTTACCGAATGCTGATTTGCACCAGTTGGTTGGTCTGGAAATGCTGTCACTAAAACCTTGTTATCTCTGTTGTGCTTCTAGTTCGAAATAGGAGGTTCTGTGCATAAAGATGATTGTAGTATCACTAATCATTAATTTAAAGTCGTTTAAATTATTTGGTTTCCCCATTGTCATCCCTTATTTCTTGCAGTCAACGTGCAATCATTATCTGGATCCCCTGCTAACTTTCAAGTTTACACTGCACTACTGAAACCTCATGAGAGAATCATGGCTCTTGATCTTCCTCATGGTGGACATCTTTCACACGGATATCAGGTTCTTAGTTTTATGGTTATTTACCTTCCTAGTTATTAGAGTAAATATATTCAATTATTTCTATTTTATGGCTTATGCTTTTATTTGCTTGCTATGGAAGTAGAAATATTAGGAACACAGTATGTTGAGAATGCTTTTGTTACCTTATAATAAAAGTTGTATGAACAAGCATTTATACTATGCCCATCTTATTAGTTTTTGTTGTGGAAAGTCATTTGGCATTAATAAAGGGATCTAAATTAGAAAATTGTGGTGGCCAGTAAAAACTAATTTGGACATTATAAAGTGTTAGATATGCTAAACATAGACACTTAATTCCATTCTGTGGAAAGAGTGAACCTCATCTTATAGCTTTATTTATCTTCATCCCCTATTGAAATTTTAGTTATTGTTTCTAGTTTCTTGTTTTGCGATAAGCTACCTAATACCACTTCTTGAACAACCTCGAATGCCAGTTTGATATTAACTGACCTAAATATCTTGTCAAGGTCCTTGTATGTTCTAGATAAACATCAATGATGGGGGCTCTGCATTCTTGTCCTCTTCTTGGTGCTCTTGGTTTATTTTTAGCAATAGAAGTTTCTTTTCCTAAAGGTCGTTAGAGTATGTTGTGAGCTTAAAACTGAATCCTTCGTTTGGTTTGAAGTGTTTTGATAGCACATGGGGCATAACTTTTGCAATTGCTTTGTTTTGATGGAAAAATTCACAAGCGGCAATCCTGATAGACAATTCTTGTCAAATGTATTCCATTGTGCAGACTGACACCAAGAAGATATCTGCTGTCTCAATATTTTTTGAGACAATGCCATACAGATTGGATGAGAGCACGGGTTATATTGACTATGACCAGGTAATTTCTTATTCCCCTTCTAGAAGGTCATTCTTCCAATTGATCAGGATTGTTATTTCCTTTCTAGATTGTTAAGATATATTCATCATATACATATACATATATATATATATATATGAAAGGGTTAGCCTTGGTAGCAACGGTAAGGTTACTCCTTTGTGACTAGAATGTCACAATTTGTGAAAAGTCTCATTTGTGATGGCATGGCATTCATAATCTCAATTGAGTTCTAAAAGTCACATAGTAATACAAATACATGTAACAGACATTGTGGCTGAATTTTAACCCAGATGCCCTTCTTGATGCAACCCTTTTTCAAAAAATGAAAAAAAGAGAAGGCATGGGTAAGGCTGCATACAAATATGACCTTTCCCTGACCCTTGCAAAGCTAAGAGCCTCATGCATTGTGGTGCCCTTTATGCGTATATGCTAGAAGAGACATTACAGAAAAGATAAATTTATAACCTGTTAGATAAATTGGTCTCATTGTTATGTAATTTGTGAATACTTAATTTACCAGATTGAAAAGATGCTAAAAGTATGCACTCTAAAATTTCCCCACTTGTTTTGCATAACCTGATATCCATTCCTATTAACATGTGGCCTGACAAGTTGCTGTTATGGAGGGTAATGTTGCACATTGAGTAGTAGTGAAAAATTGTTGAGTGCTACCATGACAAACACAATTAACACTTGTGTCTTATCAGCTATCCTGCAGAAGCAATGCCACATGGCAGAACTTTGTATTTGTATCCACTTTTAACACTGTATTTGAGGTTTGAATTTTAAATGGATCCTTTTTATTTTTTCAATTAACAATGAACAACTTCACCTGTCCTGTTTATATTTGGGCTCTTTACGAAACCATGTATCTGTTGTGTTTCCATATTGTACTTGTTGGTTTCATCATATCAACTAAGTAATGGAACACAACTATATCAATTATTTTCATTCACCACCATCTCATGAAACTTCTCCATATGAAGATAGTGTTGAAACTTCATTTTATCATTACTCCGCCATGGGATGTTTATTCATTGCCAGTCCCAAGCCAAAATAAATGAGGAGGGTTGCATTAGGTAGCCGACAATTAGCGTAAAACCTAGTCGGATTCAAATATGAATTCTAGACAAACTATCTGTTGGGGCATAACCCACATAAAAGTCTAGAATTCATGTAGCCAACCCCACATAGTGGGATAAAGGCTGGATATGTTGTACGAAACCATGTATGTTTTGCATCTGTCTTTGTTGCTTGTGTATATTTGGAGTTTGGAATATGAGGGCTCTCTCCCCCCCCTTCCCTCTGGTTGGTGTGAAAACTGAATATTACATTATTACATTGTCACAGTTGGAGAAAAGTGCCACGCTCTTTAGGCCTAAATTAATTGTTGCTGGTGCAAGTGCTTATGCACGACTTTATGATTATGCGCGTATCCGGAAGGTAAACTCCTATTTCACTGATATTATTATATCTCACATCAGATTTTTTTATTTTCTCTTTTCTTTTTCTTTTCCCTTTTCATTTGTTAAATATGTAGAAATCACGAGATACCTTTTTCCTATTTATTCTTCAGGTTTGTGACAAGCAGAAAGCTGTTATGCTGGCTGACATGGCCCACATTAGTGGGTTGGTTGCCGCTGGCGTCATCCCTTCTCCTTTTGAATATGCTGATATTGTGACAACTACAACACATAAGTCACTCCGTGGCCCACGTGGAGCTATGATCTTCTACAGAAAGGGGGTGAAAGAGATTAACAAACAAGGGCAAGAAGTAAGTTTGAATTTAGTACTTGGAAGTAGAGTGAAATTTTTTACTTAATTTTGGTATCCATCACTTGTATGCCATTTTTTCAGTTAATTAGGTTGTTTTGCTAGCCTTTTGAAGTTACAAAATGATTCCTCAGATTCTTTCAATTTTTTTGCTCCATTTATAGGTGAGGTATGATTATGAGGACAAAATCAACCAAGCTGTCTTCCCTGGACTTCAAGGCGGTCCCCACAATCACACTATTGCTGGTTTGGCAGTCTCCCTGAAGCAGGTTGAAATCTTTTTACAATTTTAGTGTCTTGTTTGGTCTATTGGATTTTATTGTATTTAAGCTTATGTTCTTGACTTACGTTTGACTGTAGGCTATGACACCTGAGTATAAGGCTTACCAAGAGCAAGTTCTCAGTAATTGCTCAAAATTTGCTGAGGTACTGCTAATAGGCACCTATCTAACTTGGCAATCGGCAGTTAGCTTAAAGACCATTTTTATATGCATTGTGATGTTTAACTATTACTCTGTTCCCTGGATATTTCATTCGGTCTCGATTTTGCTCTAGTATTTTATACACAATAAAATTCCACCAACTTTGCAGAGTTTAGTAGAGAAGGGCTATGAACTTGTGTCTGGCGGAACTGATAATCATTTGGTCTTGGTGAATTTAAGAAACAAGGTAAGAGGATAAATTTCTTTATTTTGAACTAGCTGCATCCCCTTACAATAGAACTACTACTTCCAATATTATGAAGAGCTATTAACAATGGTTCATTTGAACTCAAAACAAAAAAGATGACATTATGTTCCACATACCAGAGTGGTTGTCACGAAGAAAATTTCTTTATTAGTTTATTTGTAAGATTATTTCTAACTAGACTTATGGGTAATACTGTAAATTTTCCAATGGAATATCATTGTGCAATATAAGCTCCCTGAGAGGGAACATGCTGCTAGGATATCGTGTTTCATTACAGAATATGAGAGTGGATGTGTACTTATACTGGAGTTTGTCAGTTAACCAGTCATCTGAAATTACTATTTGAGAGAAACTGATTAAATAGCAGCATGTAACGTATAAATGGTTTCAACAAGAGTTACTGTTAGTCATTTCTTACAGAAGTGGTTTGTACAGGGCATTGATGGCTCTAGAGTTGAGAAGGTTTTGGAATCTGTGCACATTGCAGCCAATAAAAATACTGTTCCTGGGGATGTGTCTGCTATGGTGCCTGGTGGTATCCGTATGGGTAAAAGCCTTCTAATTTCATCATTTTGCATGTACCAATGATAATTACGTCATAGTTGAGTGCTTCTTATATGGTGATGCAGGAACTCCTGCTCTCACTTCTAGGGGATTTACTGAGGATGATTTTGTGAAAGTAGCTGAATTTTTTGATGCTGCTGTGAAGTTGGCCTTGAAGATAAGGGCTGATGCCAAAGGTTCTTGACTCTATTATCTTTGATGCAAGTTAGAAATAAGTGCAACATTCCTATTCTTACCCACACAAATTTTGGGTTCTAAAATCAGGAGCAAAGTTGAAGGACTTCGTATCCGCTATGAAATCAGATGTCTATGTGTCTGAGATTGCAAAGCTCCGTCATGGGGTCGAAGAGTATGCCAAACAATTTCCTACAATTGGTTTTGAAAAGGACACGATGAAATATAAGGACTGATTGATCATCTTTACTAGCCAGGTATGTTCTACCTATTGGGGTATTTATTTGAACAGCCAGTTCAGATTTATTGCTTTACTGTATGATTGAGTTGTCAGAAACTATCATCTGGCTTATGGTTTTCAAACGTCCAGAAAGAATATTGGTAGATATGCTACTATTTCTAGTATATAGGAAGACATTGATTATCTATAATTGTCTATAAGAAATATAAAATGCAAATTGATAATCTAACTGAGTTCTTCCAATATAAAAATGTCATTCAATATGTTGAGCTATCCTATCAACTTTTTTATACATTGAAAACATAAGCAATATGGATGCTGAAGTGTCTTGATATATTGTCTATATGCCATGTCTTTTTTACTCTCTGGTTCACTATGCAGTTTCCTGTGGTCGAGTCTTGTTCATCTGTTATTCTGATGTTGATGCTAGATTAAGGACCTAACCTGCACATTGCTTTAGTGTCAATTTGTGGGTTTCTTTTGGGTACTTTGATGTTTTATAGGACTTCAACTATTTGCTTATAGTTATGCTTATAGTTAGCATTTCTTGCACTGTGTGTCCTATATGTATTCATTTTTTTTTTTCTGTCGTGGGTTGTTCTCACCTTTTTGCCTACCCGTTTGTTGCCGAACAGATTTGGTCGATAGGATGTCTTCATATATCAACACAGGCTTGGGAGAGTTGAAGTACGGAGAATTATAGTGCCGGTCATGAAGAAAGTATGTTGTTGAGCTGAGATTCATAGCAGCAGCATGCAGCAAAAATTGGGATGCATGTTCTACTTCTCTCGAGGAAAGGGAAAATAACAATAATATAAAACGGAAAGGCAGGACTGCCAATTTGTTGCAGATGTGTAAATTTTTTAATTTCAATTAATGCCCACGCAATGTATAAACATTTTGGTGTTTGGCCACCTAGCCTTGTATCTTGGCTTTTTGGTTGATTCTGTTAACCGCCATTGTTTCCTTCCCACGAACGGTCTGTTGGTCCATTGCCACATTATATTCATTTGGCTGGAAGCCAGGTAAAGTACACCAGCAAATTGTTCAATTCTGATTGAACTTAATTTGGCGGATCAACAGTAATTCGGTCCGTTAATTATGTGTTTTTCTTTAGGTTGTTCAAATGGGGTTTAGAATATTTTAGTATTTCAAATTTGTGATTGTATGCAAAGTGCAGACTTGAAGCAATTTAGGCGTGTCTATATTCCAGTAATAATCAGATTAAAGAGCAGAGAGGACTTTGCTTTAACAAGTCGGTAATGCGCCAAATGGGATAAGGCTTTTGACCTTTGCTTTGCCTTTCTAGGAGCACGTTCAGTATTCAGAGAGAAGGCGAAGTTTCCGGAACGGTTAGGTCACATTTTAGTATATTTTGATCCAAATAGACAAGTGCTTTAGTTATAGAGTGACAACATATGATTAAGGATTGCTATAGTTTTTGTCATTCATTTCAGCACTGACCATTAGAGAACTCATTATTCTAAGCAGCTGCACAAATTTGTAATGGGCATTGCGCATGTAGGATTTCACGTCTCCTTTAGTACGTTTTGAACCAAAAGGGCAAGCCAACATGTTGCTTTTTAACTGAACAGCACATGGACCCACCAAAAGAAGCAAGAGAAGTTAAGGGTAAGGAAAGAAGAAATTTAAATAAAATATACCAATCTCATCAAACCCTTAGCTAGATTGTAATCAGCATATGCTTTTCAATCCGGTAATAAATTGTACTAGCAGCAAGAACTGTAACGGTTTGGTCAACTAGAGATTTACAACTCTCAATTATACAACGAAGGTCGGACCTACTTCTCACTTTCTTGTTATCCCCAGCCTGTAAACTCCGGTTGATGCTACAAACTCAATGTTACAAGACCTAAAGGCGGTCGCTGAAACAGACAGAACGAGGAAGAGCGAAAACCTGTATAAAAATACATATAATTTACTGGATAAAAGTTGCAGAGAACTAAATTAACGCCTTTTGCTCCTAGTCTTCGTACTCCTTGATTTGCTCAAATCACTCTGCGGCTTCCAGATGATATCGTCAAGGTTGTCACAGAAGTTCTTATAAAACTACAACACATAAATGTGCAAAGACCTAATTAGCAGCAGTCTCATTGCAAAAACCAAAATAGCCTTAGTTTTTACATAAAAAAAAATAAAGAAAAGATGGGGGAATAAGAGGAAGATTCGATAATAATAAGCTCTAACAGGTAGGGATAGTTAAAAATTGGGATGAAGAGTGTCTATAAGCAAATATATTCAGATGTTGGCAGTGAAAACAGACCTTGAGGTATTCACCAGCATCTCCAGCTGCTTTCTGAATGTCAACCATGAAAAACGTTGGAGCAACTTCAAATACCTGTTTTAAAAAATAAAAAAATAAAAAAAAGGTAACTGCAAAGTTCGAGAGTGGCCCAGAATGATCATCAAGGTATGGGGCTAAGAACATACTTCCAGAATCACAGAAAAATGTGACATCTTATCTGGTGAAAGGCCTTCCACCCTCATCTGTGATGAAAAAGAAAGTTTTGAGTTAATGTTTTAGGACTACATGTGAGGCTGTTTTCTGTAGAAGCAGCAGGAAATGAAACTGAAAAATGAGACAGTTCAGCAAAAATGTCTTATATTGAGCTGACAACACTCAGAGGAAAGAAGGAAATCACCCAATCTCCCAAAACTCTAACAAGGTCATTAGGAAACTCCATAACGGTCTACCTTATAGTTGCGGATATGTGTCTTAAAACCCATTGATTGTGCAACAACTTCCATACTTGACAAAACCACCTTTGCAGGTTTCTGTGATACAAAGCGTGTCTGAGGCTTCACAGAGTCCTGTCAAATAGTAAAAAAAAATAAAAATCAAATATGTAAACAAATTATTAAGCTAGGATAAATAATATTGTGATATGAATGCATGATGAGGCGTTGATCATGGAAACAAAGATGCATAAGCACAAGAAAAGTGAGGTGGCATGGCAGCATGCAGCTAATGCAGTAATGAATCTGAGGTTTGCTTGGTAATCAAATAGAAATGACTGAAGAGTACTGTGCAATTAACAAGTTTATGACTCATACCTTGCGGCGATCAAACAGTGCTGAGAGATTTAACCCTTGAGATAGAATAATTAGGTCAAATGCATTAAGAGGCAGGGGACCCAGATGCTCCTCCCTGTATTGCTCTTCAGCCTTTTCTTCCTAGAAAACATCACATATGTGTGGAAAATGCAAGCAAAATCTTAATAAACTAGCTAGGAATGAAAAAAGGCCTCGCATCTAGTGGATGGGAGAAACAATGGCTTTAACAGTAAAATTTTCTCCTTTTATAACATATTATCAGGTAAGTCATGTTTCCATATTATACAAGTTAGTTTAATATCAATTGTGTGATGAAACATGACTATCAATTATTTTCATTTACTGCTCTCTCGTGAAACTTTTCCATATGAAGATCGCATTAGAACTTTACTTTTGAGTGTTAAAATTTTGCCACATTGTTCTTTTGTATGTATTTATATTGTCAATGTAACTTTTAGAAGTCAATTGACATTATAAATGCTATGTCATTAACCCTAAAGGTGTAACAGAAGGGCACTAATTCACCAGCTCAGAGAACATGAATTCTAGCACAAAATACAAAGTAAGCGATGATGTGATCTGTTTAGAGAACACTCAGAAGAGTTCTGAAGCCCACATCTATATGTGCATGTAAGCTGGTATGTTAACATTTTATATTTTGGCAACTCAAAGGAATGTTCAATTTTGTAAGGTTTTATGATCTTTCATGTGCTTATACATGTCTGGATATGTGAGACAAAGACCAATATAGGCACACCCCTAAAGCAAGTAGATGGAATGGATGAAGTTTATAACAAAAGAGGTAGGGGAGAACTTAAAAAAAAGTCTTGGTGGGAAACCCTAAGACATGACATAAGGTATAATGACTATAGAATATATAGACATTGATAAAGATGGCGAGCTAAAATTAATGTAGCGGAATCCACCTAGTGGGATTAAGGGTTGCGATAATGATGATGATGTGCAAATATACATGTATAACTAAATGAAAGTTCATTCTGCCTTGTCAAGGCCAAAACTTGTAATGTGAAGGGCTATGGGTTGGTCATTGCAGCTGTTCTATCACCCAAGATTTCTGTCCAGACATCCATATTCCATAGTCAGAAATATATCTGGGTTCAATCCATAATCTTTTAATTTTTTAACAAAAAGCTGAACAGAGAAGACCTGGATTGAAGAATGATTAACCCCTAATCAGCACAAGCAACTTATAGTGTACAGTTCATGACCACAATAAAATTACTGCTGCCACCGGTCTGACCTTAAAGCATGAGTTACGGCACTTAGTAGTATTCATACGATACAAAATAAAATAGATAGATACCTCAGGATCATCAAAAGCAGCATTAATATCATCCAGGTTAACATCTTCATATTCAAAAAGTTTGACAGGAACATAACTCTTTTTAAACCACTCATCATTCCTTATCTCTTCAACTCGAATGCGCTGCAAACAGAGAGAGAGAGAGAGAGAGAGAGAGTTCTAAGTGAGTTTGAGAAGTATGTACCAAAATAGAGGAAGATTAATTCCAATTATGAAGAGTGACCGTGTTCATACTTGGTCAGTATATCAGATTACCCGGTGCAAAGAGAACTCAGGTCTACATCTTCCGGAGAGAGAAAACAATATGGATAGGTGTAAATATTAGAGAATTAACCTTTTTTTTTTTCTTTTTAATTTGATACGTGATACCCCTGAATCAAGTTTTGTGATATGTATGCATTCATTCACAGTAGCAATAATAGCAGTGAAATGCAGCAGAAGAAGAATTATGAAGTATAATCCTCTTTATCAGAAAGACTAAATTATAAAGGATAACTAGATTGCTAAGTGCAATCTATTTAGCATTATGTGACTGATTCATAGTCAACTACAAGCACAGAAGTTCAGTACAAAAACAGATAATTATCTATGATAAAGCCAATATATGTATTACCATTTTTTTTTATGCAAGTTGAAGCTAAATGACAAGAATTCTAAAAGATAATACAAAATCTTGTTTTGCACGTGTAACCAATTCTTTTCCAACTATCAAACATAATCTAGATATTTCAGTGACTGCAAGAAAAATTCTTGAAGATATAAAAGTAACAAGAATCATTTTGAACAAACATTTCTTGTTCAAAAGGTTTTGTGCATCAAAGTGCTAAAGGTAATGCACTGTTATGTGTTTGCATCAAGTCTAGCCTAGAAGAAGTCAGTGAAGTCAGATTGATTCAAGCGGCAGTGTGTGCAAGTTACTTTGAGTTTAACGGTAACTTAATATATGAGAGGCAAATTAGACATTGTGTAGTTTTTTATAATCCTTGTATTGTCCGCCCAAATGCCTATAAATATAAGGCATAGGGCAGTCACTTGGCATCATTCATTCTACATTTTTACGAGTGTTGTGAAATTGAGAGAAAAATCTAGAGCAGTTAGCCTTTGTAATCTCGGTTGTGATTGTACTCTGTGAGAGGCATTCTTGTACTGATTTCATTCAAGATTCTAGTGGATTGGCTCTTTGGTACAAGAGGTTGGATGTAGGAACATCATTGATGATCTGAACCAGGATATATCCTTGCGTACACGTGTGGTTTGCATGTTTCTGCTCTTACTTTAATTATGTTCTTCTTGTGTTTTCTGTTTTGAGATCAAATCAGTGTGTATGTGTGTGTGACTGTAAATTAGCAAGAACGAGTGATTTCCAGTGCTCTCAATTTCACATGAACTATAAAGGATATACTATTTAAAATTTTTTTGATGCGGTTATAGTTGCACCTTAATTACCAGACATGACCAGCACCTGCTATTCCAGTCACACCTCCAGCCTACATGGCACTATGGTCAAAGGTAGCAGATAAGGTCGCCCATAAGGCAACCCCCAAAGAAGAATGAAATGACTATAATCCCTGTGGGCAGATGGGTTTTATCTCAACCTATTAGAGATTTGATTCAATTTTGGCTAATTTGATTATCAATCAGAAAACATTTCAGCAAAACCAGGGATCCATCCCCTATCGTATCGAAGACAAGACAATGACACAGAAATTCA
Source organism: Diospyros kaki (assembly GCA_036245055.1). Classification (NCBI taxonomy): domain Eukaryota; kingdom Viridiplantae; phylum Streptophyta; class Magnoliopsida; order Ericales; family Ebenaceae; genus Diospyros; species Diospyros kaki. Next base: position 12,891,041 of record BSEG01000016.1, on the reverse strand, counting down.
AAAGCTACAGACTCCTAATGAGACTGTTACTAAGAGTATATAAATACCAACCATTTTCTGCTTATAATGGTACACTGATCTCTCTATCTCAACAGATCTGAATTTGTTTATCTCTTTCTCTTATATCTGTTATTTTATTTTTGTACAGCAATGCGGCTGGTTTTTGTACTTGTTGGTTTCACCATGTCAACTAAGTTATGGAACACAACTATATCAATTATCTTCATTCACCACCATCTCATGAAATTTCTCCATGTGAAGATGGTGTTCAAACTTCATTTCATCATTACTCCGCCAGGGGATATTATCCACTGCCGGTCCCAAGCCCGGATAAAGGAGGAGGGTTGCGTTAGGTAGCCGACATCCAGCGTAAAACCTAGTCAGATCCAAATATGAATTCTAGACAAACTATCTGTTGGGATGTAACCCACATAGAAATCTAGAATTCATGTAGCCAACCCCACATAGTGGGATAACGGCTGGATATGTTGTTGTATGTACAGCAATGCGGCTATATTTTTCCCCCATTGCCTCTTTGACTTAAACATCATATGGCTCTTCCAAGAACGGCCCTGGGTAGCCCTTTGTCATGATCCTAGGGCTTAACCTAGGATCAGTTTGAGAATCGGAAGAATCCGATTCAGCTAAGCCAAGAACAGAAGGGAATTAAGGAGGAAATTGGAAGAATGAGGGAGAGATTAGAAGAAGTGTTAGGGAGATTAGAGAACAGAAAAAGAGGGAGATGAAGATCCAGAAAGGGGAGAGAATTTGGAAGAGGAGAAGAACAGATTCGATTCATTAATTTCTTGGATAAAGAAACAAACCATAACAACAACCTTTTATAGGCATATTTGCCTTCTAACAGCCTAACACATGCTCCCATGTACTTCTAACCACTTGTTAAAATATCTAAAATATCTTCTAACAACTATTATCAACCTATTACTATATTGCCCTCTATAGATTCTTGGGTCATGACAATTCCCCCCTCCTTGAGAGAGTTCTTGTCCCAAGAACTTACAACAATTTTGCCATTGCTCCTCAACCAATACCAACTCTCTCTAGCTTGGTTGTTCTTTCTTTTATCATTCTCTTTCTAAGCCGCCTCTTCTTTGTTCTTGGATACTCCTTAGCTGAAACAATAATGATAATCAATGCAATCAAAGCTGCATCTTCCTCCAAGGAGCGACATACCATTTCCTGTGGGTTGGTGATAGCTACCAAATTAAGATAGCTTGTACCCATAGATTGAGGATCCATTATGATGCCAAATCCAGTCAATATATCCTCATCTAGTGCCTTCATTGAATTTAGCTGCTTCTGGTCACAAGCAACAGCTGAAACTTGCAATCCTTCAGCCTTCAATTGATGTTGCTCCTCAACCTCAAAATTTACAGCAACATTGTGGCACATTTTAGGATCAATTCTACACACCTTCACAACATTGGAAGATATTTCAGCTACATGCACTTCTCCTTCAAAAGGATTCGTGGGCTCCTTTTGATCTATTGTCCTATCAACCTAATCAATATAATTTTCCTTGAGATTATGCTTTTCACCACCAAAATTACTCTCAATATTGCAGCCATCTTTCTGGTCACTGCTGCCTCTGTCAAAATGTTTCTTTTTCTGCCCAAAGTCTAGAGTAGGCAGTGAATCAATCGTTCGTAATCTTGTCTCCTCCTTCGGCTGCTCCACTCCAAGGAATTCTTCCTTGTTAAAGCTTCCGTGATAATCATCAAAGTATTCTACTGGAAAGTTGTAATGATACTTCTTAATAAGTATCATCGCAAATTCTTGTAGCTTCTCGCGGAACATTCGACCGAATTCCTTGCACTCTTCATGTATCACACTTCTTGTTTCCTTGTCAACTTGGCCGATCCCCTTCTCCTGTTTCTTGTTGCTGCCAACTGAAAATGCAGCCTTGTTTGGCTGCCATTGAGGCTCCATTCCAGCTGCAAGTGAAGCATTCTGCTTCATGTATGCACTGCCTCCCCTAGCTTCACTAGTAGGATAACCCATTGAATATGCAGCACTGGTCCGCTGCAATTGAGGTTGCTCTCTGTCACATACCTAGGGTTACCTACGGTTGTGATTGGAATTGAGGAGAGAAACTGGATGTTAGACTTCAAAGGAGGGAGAGAGGAATCAAAAGAGGAAGAGAGGGGGAGGTTAGAGAGGAAACGAGAGGGATAGAAAATTAGGGAAATAAGAATTCACTTCATATTCATTAACTTCCTTTCTCTACATTTTAGGGCCTATTTATAGGCTATTCACTAGTAACAACTCACAAACTACTTCCTACTAACTACTACATCCTTATTACAATAATGCCCTCCTAACTACCCATGAGTTGTGACACTCTCTTGCTTGAAAATTAGCCACCAAAAATGCAGCATCATTCGGCTGCAATTGAGACCCCATTTCAACTGAAAATGAAGAATTTTTCTGCTGCAATTGAGGCTCCCATAGTCTCCTACATGCACTGCTCCCCTTAGCTGATTTTTCAGAATCAGTATACTTTGAAGACCAAGGAGCTATATACATACTGCTCTTCTTCCAACAAGTTATCCCACAATTCAAAGCCAAAATTAACCTTTGTTTACCTTACTAGCAGCCTAGGATTTTATTGGAACTATCGCCAAAAGAGCACTGGAATTCACAACCAAGAATCACCCCTCCAAATTTGCCTTCCACAATCCACTCCTAGCTGCTCCAAATCTCAAGTTTCTGCTGTGCAAATACTTCCGGAACTTGATTGAATCGGTTCGGCCTCCCCTTCTTGATCGACCACAGCAACTCAGAAAAAACAGCAGTAATTCACCCTGTTGTTCCACTTTTAATAGTCGCTCTGTTTCACCTTCACATTCGACAATCTAATCTGGAAGTGATTCATGCTTCCATCTTCACATTCGCTCCGTTTCCGATCCAATACCTGTTGCGCCACTCTAATTTGACTTAAGATTCAGTGTCGAATTTAATTCCGAAGCCGAAATGCTTGCTCAGCTTCGCCTCCTTGTTCAATCAACGCTACTCCAGCTCGTCGGAAATTGCTGCTATCTATTTCGACAGTCGAATTCCCGCTTCAAAGATACCACCTACTTCCTTCTTAAGATTCAAACAGGAGGACCCAGATTCAATCGCCTTCCAATTCACAATCACCTGGCCTCGAATCCGGTTCTGCTCTCCATAATGGTCGGAATCTCCTTCCGATCAAGGTGGAAGGCTCGTTATAACACCCAATCTATTCTGCCACTTTCGTCTCACTCAATCCAAATCAAACAGTTGAACCCCCACAGAAATTAATGGCGGCTCTTCTCAACCCAATCACCGTCCAAGGCTCCCAGCCCAATTGCGATCACCTCTGATTCCAAAATCACCAGAACTCATTGTCGAGAGCCAATCTCCTACTTCTCCTTCAGATCCGTTTAAACTGGCTGCGACAGCCTTCCTCACCTCTGTCGTCAACTCCAGCGGAGCTCCTGCAACCTGTCTTCCGCTTCAGTCGCATGCGCCTAGGCCGTTTGCTTCACCTTCAACGAACTCACGCTCGCCTTGGACAATCGCAACACTCCCAAGTCCAAATCGTGACCTCTTGGCCGTTCACGTCACCCTCTAGTCACCCACTCTAGTCTCGACCTTCTAGGCCGAGGACTACTAGTAGATAACCCCTTGAATTCGTATATCGTTGAAGTCGCCTAGCCCTGTTTGTTTGCAATTTCTGACCCGAAGCTTACTTTGTTGCACTTCGCCTTTCGAATCCAAGTTTAATTCCGAATTCAGTCACTGCTTCTTCCCAAACCTACTGCACCCGATCGGTTCCGCAATCTTTCAATTTCGAACTGCTTAGGATTAATTGATGCAGTTAGCGAGAACTGCTTTGCTCTCTCTCGTTCACTACCGATCTTAATATCGTCTGAATCGAATTGGAAACAATCGCCTATCAACAACCGATAATCACCGTAGGAACTCACCGATAATCACTGTCGGAACTCGAATCAAAACCACAACCAATGATGGACTTCTCTTATACCAATTTGTCATGATCCTAGGGCTTAACCTAGGATCAGTTTGGGAATCGGAAGAATTCGATTCAGCTAAGCCAAGAACAAAAGGGAATTAAGGAGGAAATAGGAAGAATGAGGGAGAGATTAGAAGAAATGTTAGGGAGATTAGAGAATCAAAAAAGAGGGAGATAAAGATCAAGAAAAGGGAGAGAATTTGGAAGAGGAGAAGAATAGATTCAATTCATTAATTTCTTGGATAAGGAAACAAACCATTACAGCAACCTTTTATAAGCATATTTGCCTTCTAACAGCCTAGCACATGCTCTCATGTGCTTCTAACCACTTGCTAAAATATCTTCTAACAACTATTATCAACCTATTACTATATTACCCTCTATAGATTCTTGGGTCATGACACCCTTATACTTGATTCGTAAGTCAAACAAAGGATCAATACAACTCAGCTATGACTAAGCTCCTCCGTCAATCCAAGTCTTGAGGGTGCAGGATTTTGCGTCATCACATTTCTAAGTTTGCTAATGGAACTAGCAACATTTATTAGGAAGATACTTGAGTTTTATGAAATATGGGAAATCAGAAGTTTTTAGCCCCTCCTAGGCTGTTAGGCAGAGCGAGTGCTATGCAAGAGAATAATGAAATGATGAATGGCGGATAAGCTTGATTTATTTAACACAAATGTAGAATTGTTAACCATCTCATTTAAAAGCCTTAGCCTATAGAGAGAGAGGTAAGTTTTTCTTTCAGATTATTATTTTTACTCTCAACACCACCCTTACATGTGGTTAAATTTCACTGCACAACTAGTCCAAACATGTGCAACCATTTAAACATTGGGTTGGCAATGAGGTTCTAGCTCAAGACCTTTCATGCTTCAGAACAATGTAAATTGTTAATCACCATCTCATCTAAAAACTTAAATTTGTAGAAGAGGCAATTTTATAATATAATCATTTTTTCTCTGAAAAAGAAAACTAACATGCTCAGTCAAGGACTATTACAAAAGATACTTGTTGAAATCCATAATGATTTGAAGGAGATTTGGAGGAGATTGTGGTTCAGATTGATATCTCTATATTTAGAAGGTTTAGGCTGATTCTTTGGGGCTGATTTATTGGGTTAAATCTTATGTTTCCTTTTTTACTCTCTATGTACATGATAAATAAGAACCAAGTATGTAAATGTAAAGTAAGACTAATAGAATACAAGTCAATTCTATTTTTCTCATAATCTACATGGTATCAGAGCCCAGATCGCTCCTAACACCCTAGCAGCCATGGCCGCCAGCCATGAATCTCTCCAATTGGTCACCCAGGAGGAAGAATCAGAAATAATTCCTTCCATGGGTTCGACCGGTGGATTTGAAAATTCCTCGATTTGTCTTACCGTAGAGAAGCTGAATGGGAAGAATTACCGAGAATGGGCCCAATCCATCAAGCTGGTCATCGACGGCAAAGGAAAAATGGGCTTCCTTACCGGCGAAATCAAACAACCATCTACCAAGGAGGTAGCGGCTTTCCAGAAATGGCGGTCTGAGAATTCCCTTATTACCTCTTACCTGATCAACTCCATGCGACCAGTGATCGGCAAGACTTACATGTTCCTGCCAACAACGAAGGATGTGTGGGAAGCAGTTCGCGAGACCTACTCCGACGCCGAGAATGCCTCTCAAATCTTCGAGATAAAGACTCGGTTGTGGCAGATGAAGCAAGGAGAAAGAGAAGTGACAGAATATTACACGGAGATGCTAGGCTTATGGCAAGAGCTGGACCTTAGCTGTGAAGAATCTTGGGAGTGCACGAGTGACAGTGTGCGATTCAAGAAGAAGATGGAGAACGAGCAGGTGTACGAGTTCTTGGCTGGGCTTAACAGAGAGCTCGACGATGTGAGAAGCCGAGTCTTGGGTCGTCGGCCATTACCCTCCATTCGGGAGGTCTTCTCTGAAATTCGGCGAGAAGAAAGTAGGCGGAAGGTGATGCTGAGGGAGAAGAGTGCGGCTGGGCCTGAAGCTTCAGCCCTTGTGTCGCGTGGGCCGAGTGTGGTTGGGCCTGAAGCATCAGCCCTGGTGTCGCGTGGGCCTCCATCTCGTGGGTCTTCATCTGGGCTAAAAAAAAGGCTTTTTTGTGACCATTGTAAAAAATCAGGCCATTCCAAAGATACTTGCTGGGTTTTACATGGCAAGCCTGCTGATTGGAAGCCCAGGCAGCCCAATAAATCTCATGGGTACCAAGTCTTGACTGAACAGCACATAGAATCGGCTCATCATACTCAGTTAGCCCCAACCGGAGGTTTTAACCCCGAGCAATTGGAGAAGTTATATGCTCTTTTTTCGACCTTTCAAGCCTCGGGTCAGTCTTCTACGCCTCCTTTATCAAGTTCCTTAGCCCACAAAGGTACTTTTTTGACTGCTCTTAGCACTGCTTCGCGCTGTACTCCCTGGATTATTGATTCTAGCACATCCGATCATATGACTGATTCCCATCATTTATTTTCTACATACTCACCTTGTGCCGGCAACTTGAAAGTAAAAATTGCATATGGTACTTTATCCCCGGTAGCTGGCAAAGGGAGTATCCGTATCTCTAAATTTATTACTTTAGAATCTGTCCTCCATGTTCCTAATTTGTCTTACAATCTGTTGTCGGTTAGTCAGCTAACCAACCAATCTCATTGCTCAGCTACTTTTTTGTCTTCCCATTGTGTCTTTCAGGAGCTATCCTAGGGGAAGACGATTGGCAGTGCTAAGGAATGCGAGGGACTCTACTACTTTGATGACGGTCACATGAGTAAACAGTGTCATTCTTCTTTTTGTAATTCTGCATTTAGTCCTAAGGATAATGACCTATTGTTATGGCATAAACGAATGGGTCATCCAAGTTTTCAATATCTAAAACGTTTGTTTCCTTCACTTTGTTCGAATAAAAATCTTTTGGATTTACAATGTGAAGTCTGTGAACTTGCAAAACATCATCGCACTACCTTCCCCTCCAGTCCTTATAAACCATCTCTACCTTTTACTTTGATTCACAGTGACCTTTGGGGGCCTTCACCTATCCCCAATAGGACCCACACAAAATGGTTTATTACCTTTATTGATGATCATTCTCGTCTTTGTTGGGTGTATTTACTACATGATAAATCTGAGGTTAGTTCTGTCTTCATGAACTTCTAAACTATGATTTACACCCAATTTCACACAAAAATTCAAATTCTTCGTACTGATAATGGTACTGAGTACTTCAATAAGTTTTTGGGCCCCTATCTTCAAGCCAACGGTATTGTTCACCAGAGTTCTTGTGTTCACACCCCCTAACAAAATGGGGTTGCTGAACGGAAGAATCGGCATATTCTTGAGGTCGCTCGTGCCCTCTTATTTACTTCTCACATGAAAAATTATTTTTGGGGTGATGCCATTCTTACTGCTGCATTCCTCATCAACCGAATGCCTAGCCGAATTCTCTCATTTGCTACCCCTCTCCAAAAATTTCAGGAGATCTTCCCTCATTCTCGGCTCTGTTCATCTCTCCCGCTCCGTGTTTTTGGGTCCACCGTGTTTGTCCACATTCATGCCTCCCAACGTCCCAAGTTGGACCCCAGAGCCCTCAAATGTGTTTTCCTTGGTTACTCTCCTACTCAGAAGGGTTACAAGTGTTACGATCCTCTTTCACATAAATTATATGTTAGTATGGATGTCACATTTTTTGAGAATACTCCCTACTACTCACTTCAGGGGGAGTCCTTGAGTGAAGCTCGTCCCTCAGACACAGACACCGACTTTGATGTTGCGATCTTTGAGTCTGCTCCCTATGAACCATCTCCATCTCCTTCTTTGTCCAACACAGACGAAATCTTGAACTCAGGGGGAGATGTGGAAGAACAAAAAGACAAGGAGCCATTTGTCTACTCAAGGAGACCTAAATCAAAGCCCGGTGAGACTCTCGCATCCGAAGCATCAAAAGAGTTTGAACCAATGATAGCTCCAAATACTCATGAGCCACAATCCAATCCTGACCAGGTAAACAATCTTAATGACTTACCCATTGCTCTCAGAAAACAAACTCGTTCATGTACTCTCTATCCTATCTCCAAATTTGTATCTTACAATGTCCTTTCTTCCAAGTGTCGTACTTTTACGTCTAACCTTGACAGAACCCAGATTCCTAAGAATATTCAAGAAGCTTTGGAGATTCCAAAATGGAGAGAAGCAGTAATGGAAGAAATAAGGGCATTAGAAAAAAATGGAACTTGGGAGGTGATGACATTGCCAAGGGGGAAGAAACCAGTGGGCTGCAAGTGGGTGTTCAAGGTGAAGTACAAGGCTGATGGCACACTAGAGCGGTACAAAGCCCGCCTAGTTGCAAAGGGATTCACCCAAACATATGGTATTGACTACACCGAGACATTTGCACCAGTAGCCAAGCTGAACACTATACGAGTTCTCTTGTCCTTGGCAGCAAACCTAGATTGGCCACTGCATCAGTTTGACATCAAGAATGCCTTTCTGAATGATGAGCTCGAGGAAGAAGTGTTCATGACATTACCTCCAGGATTTTACAAGGAGGGAAAAGAAACCAGAGTATGTAGATTGAAGAAATCTCTATATGGGCTCAAGCAATCACCAAGAGCGTGGTTTGATAGATTTGCGAAGGTAATCAAGAATCAAGGATATCAACAAGGGCAGTCAGATCATACTATGTTCTTTAAATTATCCAATGATGGTAGGAGGACCATTCTGATTGTGTATGTGGATGACATCATACTCACTGGAAATAACATAGAAGAGGTGGAGAGGTTGAAGAAGGTCTTAGCCACAGAGTTTGAAGTAAAAGACCTAGGTCAAATGCGATATTTTCTGGGAATGGAAGTCGCCAGATCAAAGAAGGGAATTAGTGTTTCTCAGAGAAAGTACATTCTTGACCTTTTGACTGAGACTGGTATGCTTGGTTGCAAGCTAAGCAATACCCCGATTGAGGTAGGAAAAAGAATGGAAGATGGTGGAAAACCTGTGGATAGAGAAAGATATCAGAGACTTGTAGGTAGATTGATCTACCTATCTCACACTAGACCTGACATCGCTTTCGCCGTAAGTGTTGTCAGTCAGCATATGCATTCACAAAAGGATAGTCACCTGGAAGCTGTGTATAAGATTCTCAGATATCTGAAAGGCTCACCAGGGCGGGGTCTATTCTTTAAGAAAGGAGACAGTAAAAAGATAGAGATCTATACAGATGCGGATTGGGCGGGCTCAGCAGAAGACAGAAGATCTACTACCGGCTATTGTACTTATGTTTGGCGAAATCTAGTAACATGGAGAAGTAAGAAGCAGAATGTGGTAGCCAGAAGTAGTGCTGAAGCTGAATTCAGAGCTGTTGCTCAAGGGATGTGTGAAGGGCTATGGTCACAAAAGCTTTTGGAGGAACTACATATCACAGTAGAGGTTCCCATCAAGCTTTACTGCGATAACAAAGCTGCTATCAGTATTTCCCATAATCCAGTCCAGCACGACAGGATTAAACATATAGAAGTTGACAGACATTTCATAAAGGAGAAAATTGAGAAAGGCATAATCTGCATGACCTATATTCCTACTAAAGAACAATTGGCAGATATATTCACTAAGGGGTTACAGAGATCTAGCTTTGAAGAGTTTATTTGCAAGTTGGACATGATCAACATCTATGATCCAACTTGAGGGGGAGTGTTGAAATCCATAATGATTTGAAGGAGATTTGGAGGAGATTGTGGTTTAGATTGATATCTCTATATTTAGAAGGTTTAGGCTGATTCTTTGGGGCTGATTTATTGGGTTAAATCTTATGTTTCCTTTTTTACTCTCTATGTACATGATAAATAGGAACCAAGTATGTAAATGTAAAGTAAGACTAATAGAATACAAGTCAATTCTATTTTTCTCATAATCTACAATACTTTTTGACTTTATATGAGAAGATCTGATTTTGATTACTAATTCTAAATACATCTTCTACAGCAACCAACGTTTATATTCTTAGAGTTTAATTTTCAGGGGAGATGCTTCTATACTCAGTTAATTTGATTTGTGTTTATGTGCATAGTTATATAGCAATTCAGTTTTCAGCAGTATTTAAAAGGCACACAACTCATGTTCAAACCAGACACCAACAACTGTGTATTTTTTTCTTCAGTATACTCAATAAAGCTAGGACAGCCGCAAAATAACATCCAATGATTAATATCTCTTTAACAGCTAATACTTACAGTTTCAGGGTTTGGATCTAAAGTTCGATGTATTAAAGATTTTGCTCCAACTGGAAACCATGATGGGCATGAAAACTCTGCTTTCTCTATCTGCAAAAAAGCAGTTGCAAGAAACAAAAATATCAAAATAAGTGGAATGCAAACAAAATAATCAATCACAAGGATTTTTATCCCACTCACTAATACCTATTAGCTAATTATTAAAACTATATGAATATGTATAAAACGTTGAGATAAGTACAAAATACATTATCACAATATTTGGGATGACTGCCCTTGCGCGACTCTCAGTGCTCGTGCCCTGGATTACGCCAGGAGAGGTAAATCGCAAGTTGGGCCTTTGACCCTTGCGCAAAGCGAGAATCGAACTCGCAACCCACTGGATTGACACCAGCATATTACTCATTCGACCACTCGACCTATGCCCTAGGGGCACATTATCATAATATTTGATACTTGTCTTACATTTCCTTTTAGTAATTAAACATCTTATACAACGCAATAATAGGCCTTATCCCATTAGGTGGGGCAGCTATATAAATTCTAGATTGTTGGTTATCTCTATCCATGACCATATCTTTTGTAAGACCAATTAAATATCTCATAAAAAATAAACATAAGTCAGTTTTTCTTCTTCCAATTAATATTATAGAAATACATTGATCCTATATAGTGATAGTGCCCAGAGTCTTTTGCATTTTGCTTAAGAATAGTCCTTTTCCCTGTATTTCAGTTCATTATATTTGGTGTTTTCCCTTTCAAAGAAATCTTTTTAAGGAAATAAAAAAAAAAAGTATGGAAGTGAGTACTTCACTGAATGTAAGTGCATGCACAAATTAAGAAATCATATGCTTATTATCATTTTTCTAGTGAGACTGGGTACATCCGGAAACTGTTTCACTTTCCTTTTAATATATAGTTCAGAACATTGGAAAATATATGGTCAAAAATTGAATATAGCTAATAGAACAATGTTATGAGAAACATGGGAATGCATCCAGGCGATGCCAGAAGTGGTCCCAATTGAATCTAAAATGAGAAAAACCCCGACTTATATGATAAAGCTGTGTGCCAGTCAATATGATGATAAGGAATCGTCCCTTGGATCATGTTTAAGGTTCTAAGAGAAATACAGGAAGGAGAAAGAGTACAAGAATGGTAAGAGAGTAGATCACTGCTATTGCAGTATGGCTTTAGTAGAGTTAGCTGAATAAACAGATTGATGTAGCTGGCTACTAATAATATGACGAAAACTAATTTGAACATATATAGACTTGCATTGAACACAACAAATTTAATTGTCCAATTACATCTCCCTGACATAACAATCAGCGCTCAGCAAAGCTACGTCATGCCAATTATATATTACATTATAAGATGATTAGCTTAAGTCTACATTCTCAATGGGAACAATGCAGTAAATAAATACATTGAATGAAGTAAAGCTCATTTTTCTTGCACGGTATTTCAATACAAAAGGAAAATATTGCATGCCTTACTATACAATGTGGTGAGATCAAGTTCATCAAATGGGAGAAAACCTGCCATCAGAACGTATAGAATTACCCCACAGGACCAAACATCAGCAACAGCTCCATCATAACCTTTGTGACTGAGTACCTAAAAAGCAGAAATAAGAGAAATAAATTAGCAAACAACAAAATACTTGAACAGGCATAAACAGTATCTACCTTGTATGTTGAACATAGATATTAGGACAGAAATACTTGTAATCACCTCGGGTGCAACATAATTAGGAGTCCCACATGTTGTCCGAAGGAGGCTCACCCCCTGAGCATAATCACCACCAAAATACAAAATAGTTATATTATGGTTCTGGAATATAGTGAGTTTAAAATGAGAAGAGAATAAACATAAGCAAATAACTTACTTCTCCAGGTGAAGCACTAAGCCCAAAATCTGAAATTTTTAGATTCCCCAGAGAATCTAATAAAAGATTTTCAGGCTGTAAATAAAATAAGACAATTGGTAATAATTCTTTATTTATAAGAAACAACAGTAAGCATTTCAAAACATAACAGCAGAGAAGATTTTCAGGATGGCAGATAAGGAACACCTTCAGATCTCTATGGTAGACTCCCTTACTATGGCAGTAATCCACACCATCGATGAGCTGCTGGAAGTATCTTCTGGATTCAGCTTCACTAAGTCGTCCATGGTGAACCTGAATCAAAATACTCATGTCACCAGATTATGTCAAAGAACAGAAAATGCAGATATCTGGTCCACCAGGTTGTCAAATAAAAACTTACTATTTTATCAAATAATTCACCACCCGTAATAAACTCCAAGATAATATATATCTTTGTGCGACTAGCCAGAACCTAAGGAACAATAGTTTAAATTAGTACAAACAGAACAATCTTTTGGGGCCAAAATTGACCCAAAAATTCAATCCTCTACTTTGGGGGAGGCAAAAAAAAAATAAACTTACACAAAACAATTTAAGGGCATACCTCATGTAGACGAACAACGTTTGGATGTCTGACAAGCTTCATTATAGATATCTCCCTCTTTATCTGCAAGATGGCTGAAAATTTGTTAAATAGTTGAAAATCAGCCACAGCAAGCTGAAATTTGGCATGCAATTATTGATTTCAAAGGATAATGTGTAATTCAACCACATGTTACAATCCAAAAAGAATCAGCACTCTTTCTTTTTGTGGTTCATAAGTGTTTCTATTCAACCAAACTCTGCTTGTAGATTGAGGTTCTTTGTTTTTTTTTCAATACTTCTAGCATTGAAGATATTGCTTCTACTCACAATCAAACCCAAGTCTAGATAAAAGAGTAAATTGTCGGGATGTAAGTTGTAACCCTCTTAACATCGCGTTGCATCACTCAGGTGTAGTGAAAATAAGCCAGAGTTGCAGCATTGATGCCGGGATGTAGTATTAAATTTACAAGGATTCTCACATTTTTATGGAGCGGATGCAAGTAAAGAAATTAGCGCAAGACTAGAGGCTAAAAATTGGAACAAGGATTTTTAAAGTTTGTTAAGAAAATATATGAAAGTGGCGGATATGAAGATCAGGAAGAGACCTAATATTATTTGCTTTCAAGCAACAGATGAGCTGGTAAGAAGGTAAAATGTTGTCCAGGTTTAGATATGAACTTTGGTACTTGAGGAAGGATCACATGAGGAATGGAGTAAGGATTACTGTGGATGAGACTTTAAAGGACAAGATAATGGATAATAAAGAGATTGATAGATAGGAATATCACAGTTAAAGTTGTTCTAGGAAAAGAGACTAAATATTGTTATTAAATATCCAACACAAGTTGGGTCACAAAACACACAAAAGCAAAATTTTGGAAGGATTTAGAGGGCTGGTTGCAAGGAATACCTGAAGGACAAAACATCATTATAGAGGGTGACTTAAAATGATGCGAAGAAGTGAATGGGCATGGGGATTTGCATGGAGATTATGGCTTTCAAGAAAGAAATAATGAGAAATAAGCTATTTTGGATTTTGCCACATCATATCATCTCATCACAACTAATACCATGTTCAAGAACTAGAATGGACACTTAGTCACAGATAAAAATGATTTATCAACTATCCAAATAGACTACTTTTTTATGAGACAAAAGAATTGCTTGTGCTGTAAAGATTGTAAAACTGTATTAGGAGAATGCCTAACTGTTCAACATAGGCTTACAATTTTTTACATCCACATCAAAAAATGGAGGAAAAATAATAATAAGAAGCCCAAGAATAAAAAATAGTGGGACTTGAAAAATCAAAAACAAGCAATTGTTAAAGAAAAGATGAGTGGCATAAGAGATTAGACTATAGAAAGAGCGAATAACCCAATGTAGATTGAGATAGCTATTGTTATTCAAAGCACAACAAAAACTGTTCTAGCAGAATCAAAAAGAAGAAAAAGCCTCAAACAAAAAAGGAGTTTAGATTGCTGATATACAAGTTATTCAAGACATGTATCATCAAGTAGAACCATGTATTAAGACTTGTGAAGAAAATATTGAGGTTTTTCTACTTATAATTTGATTACTGATTACCTCAACAATTTGCACAAATCTCATACCTCTTTGCTCTTTTGATGGATGAATCACAAAACACATATCCAGTAAGAGGTGTCTTAAGAGTATATTATTTACAAACAATATTATCTTAGTGTATGAGACAAAAGAATGTGTAAGTGTTAATTTTGAATTATAGAGAAACGCTTTGGAATTTAAAAGTTTCAAGTTGAGCAAGTTAAAAATCAAAGATAAATACTGCAAGTACTGAAAAAATGCAAGTATGAATGTTGTCATAGTCAAGACTTGAAGATCAAATTACTCCTAGAAAAATTCATGTAGCCGACCCCACATAGTGGGATAAAGGCTGGATATGTTGTTGTTGTTGTTGTTGTAGGCATCTTAGATCAATTGTTCAAAAGACTGGGAGATTATAGAAAATGTTACTTTATAGAGTCAAGTTAAGATGGTTAAAGTGAAAAAGTGTGCCCAGCATTTTATGCAATCATATAATCTCTTTAAAGTTAAAAAGAAATTTTTATGAGCTTGATTATTATTAGAATATTATGGCAAATGTGCAACAATACAAGAAAAGATAAAATTATAAATATAATTGTACATATAAGGTATAAGTGGAGCCTTAAAAAAAAAAGATTTTTGAGAAGCAATTAAAACAGTTTGAATGTGAGAAGAAGATCAATAAGCGCACCCTGTGAGACAAGTGGATGGATTGGAGTTTGTAGCAAAAGAGGTATGGAGAGAAAAATGAAATCGTGAGAAACCCTTAAACATGACATTTGGATAGATGGCCTTACAGAATATATGGCCATAAATAGTCTTGGAAATTTAGAATTCATGTAGCCCAACCCACTAGTGGGATTAAGGCTTGAGATTGCTGTTGTTTCTACTTGGCCAAAATCATAACTTCAATTCCCTCACATCATATGAACTAGGTACTAATTATATTCATGAACTATGTACTAATTTTATTACCTAGATTCAAATCTATCATTAGCATATGATTCAAATGAATTCTCCAACTAGCTTTAACACAGGTGTTTTCAAAATGATATTATGCAATACTAAATTTCTTATTTCTTTTGTTCTAAAAACATCAATGTTAATGATATCAGAATAATAATTATCAAGAAATTCATTATTCCCAAAAGTATGTGCTTGATAAGAGCTTCACACTGTTTGACACGAATTAAAACCAATTGTCTACAAGTAACAACTGTCCAGACATTCACCAAAATAACTTGATTGACGCTATAGTTCCGTGCTGGTTTGTCTACGAGTAAATTCTAATATTTTCCTGCATTTCAACTGAATAACGTTTGACGAATAAGCGAGTCGATATGGCTTCTAGCTTCTAGTCCAATCCGGAAATGTTCCCAAAGATATAGTTCAGAATAATCTAATTGACCTTGATTGGCAAATTGATCATATCAAACTCCCAACTCGCACTATTTTCTCACCTTCCAAACAAATTCATAAAATACAACAACATACACAGGTGCATAGACAGAAATAACCTGATCGATCATCTTGTGCTTGACAATAGTGCTCCGATCGAGGACTTTCATCGCGACACTCTCGCCAGTCTCGGTGTTCTGCGCGAACTTCACCTTAGCGAACGTACCTTCCCCGATCGTCCTCCCGACTTCATACTTCCCTACCTTCCTCACGACCATATCTCCGTCGTCGCGTCGTCGGAAGAGACAATTCTTCTGAAGTTCTTCCGCTCCGCAGGCGAGAAAAAGGAAAGGAAAGGAAAGGAAAGGAAAGCTTGTGTTGGCAGACGAGAAAAAAGCAAGTTGCGCGAATATTTTAAATCGGCAAGAATAGGTTCTTTGAAATTGGAGAAACGGAAAAGGGGATGGGAACTTGTAGATTATATATATAAACGTAGTGGAGCCGTTTGAAAAGAGGGCTTGGTGAAGGAAGGTGCAGACTACGGTCAGTGTGTGCGTGTGTGTGAGTGTGACTGTGATGAGTAAAGTCGAATTAGTTGGCAAGCGGTCGGCAGATGACCGCTGCCCGATCATATATCGACGTCCTCCACATTTTTTGGCTTTATTTAATTTCATCAAAATAAATATTTCTATATATGTTTGCTTTGTCTGTCAAGTGGTGCAAATATTATTAAAATTATTGGGTAATATTAATGTAATAAATCCATTTTATTATGAAAAAAATATATTAATTAAATTTTATTAAGCCCAAACGAGTGAATTATTAGCAACTTCAATGGTCGTCCATAGACTTTATATATAATAACGATGGAAAAAAATGTAAAAACTAAAAAAAAAATTAAAGTAATCAAATAACATATAAAGTTATTTATTTTATTAGAATAAAATAAAAATTAGACATGAAAAAAATAAAATTAAAACTAAAAACTTTATCGAACATTCTCTTTTCACTTTGATTTTATTTTATTTAAATGTTATGCAATTATTAATTCCAATATTAAGAGATTTTCACGGTGATAAATAAAAGATAACTGAAAATATTTTTGAAGATATTTATAAATGAAATGAATCCAAACTCTAAACAGAAACAACAAATTCCATTCTCAATACAAAGTCAAGCAGTGTATTTTATTTTTTGTTTTTAAACTTTTTGAAAATGAATACAAAAGGCTGAAGTCTCAATTAACTTACCTAAAAGTGTGTACGTACGTACATGTATGTGATGTGGACAAAAGTACACATCAATAGTGACTTATGATGGAGACAGAGATTTTAAGTTTCAATTAACCCTCTATTGTCAACTGACTCCTCCCTCCACACTCTCATTATTAATTGCAGCCCACAAGTAATTGTCCCCCCCTCCGTACTCTCGCTATACTAACTCTCGAACCACTTAAAAAAAAAAAAAAATGCAAGATTGTAAAATTTAAGCGAACAAGTACCATTCTTATGTTTTTTTTTTATTTTTTATGAATTATTTATGCTATTTATTACTTGTTGAACCTTATTTTTGATTGTCATACATAGGGTAGATGCAATTCTTTTTATCTTATTTTTATGTGTCAAATCAAAACAGATTGTATACTAGGATAGGCACAACTAATTTTACATCATTTAATGGTGCTATTTATAACAAATTCATAGACACTGTTCATTTAATGGTGTTATTTAAGTAAATATTTTTTTTAACTTTTAATTTGTATCAATAGTTTTTTTAATTTGAATTATTAGTTTAGTTTTTGACTTTTGATTTGAGAAATAAGTGATCTCAAATGCATATAATTTTTTTTTAATTTATTTCGAGGTCAAACTATGATGTAACGAGTCTTTCAAGATCAGACGGTGATGTAACAGGGTGATTGATGGTTGACATTAAACAAAGTTCAATAAATAAATAGTTACATTTTTAAAGTTTAATAAATATATATTAAATTAATTTTTATCACGTCAGATTTCGTTAATCACGTTAGATTTCGTGAACATTTTCTATTTGTAATAGTTGACAAAATTATAACGAGTGATGAATGGCTGACGTGAGTAAAATTCAGTGAGTAACTGATTACAATTTAAAATTTAGTGAGTAAATAATTACAACTTTACAATTCAATCAGTGTTTATTAATTTTACCCGTTTTGGGTTTGAGTTCCCGACCCAAGCCGAAACCCGAACTTACCCGCCCAACTGTCTCGTTTTTAGGAAATTTTCAAAACTAGGACCCCCAGTACTAAAATTTGCAAAAATAGGACACTTTGAAAATCTTTGCAAAACTAGGACTTTTGAGAGTTGAATTGACATAAATGCCCCCGCTTTTAATAATCCTGCTGGATGATCCCCTCGTCTTCTTCCTCTTGCACGCACATCCCCAGTCGCCCACCGACCAGAACATCTCTCTCGCTCCTCCTATTCGTCATCTCTCTCGCTCGTCCTCTTTGTCCTCTGTTGTAAGCATCTAGGGTTGCTGCTTATTCGTCGGTCGTCGCCTTCAAAGCCATTGCAAGTATGTATTCGTTCTATTATCTTTGAAAATCTTCTGAGCAAAGACGATTGGTTTTCAGTCTTTTACCCTCTTCGATGCGATTCTTTTAATTACTGCGTAATGGGTATGCAAATAAACCGCTCTGGTTCTGTATTCTAAAGCTCGATTGAGTTAAGGCTACGCAATTCACTGGTTTGAACATCTATCGGCTGATGTATCAGGTAGATATCAATATATGAACCGATATAAGTTCAAACCAGAAGCATACGAAAAAATGTTTTATATCGGTTCGGTCACGAAAATATATATATATATATCGGTGTAATTTTATCGATTGTAATTTTATGTGAACCGATACATAATGACGAATATAAATCATGTAAGAAATGATATATCGATATTCTTGTATCGGTCATTTTATGTTAATCGATATTATGAAACCGATATATACTGTCATAACCGATATTTTTTGTACTTACAGAACCGATATGTTTGTTTCTAATTTATAGGAATGACAGCTCATGTATACCTATTATATCATGGAGGTCAGTGGGAATATAATGCTGATAGATGCGAATATAAGTACTTGACCGACAAATGTTGTTGTGTAGTACTAGAGATGGCAAACGGGCCGGCCCGGCCCGGCCCGCCAACAAGCGGCCCGCGGGCCAAACGGGCCTGGCCAAATTGGCCCGCTTGAAAACGGGCCAGCACATTGCTGGCCCTAGCCCGGCCCGCCACGGGCCAAGCGAGCCCGCTCGAATTTTTTTTTTTTTTATACCATTTTTTGCCACTAACCTGTAGCTTGCAACCATTGGAATCCAAAATATATAACTTAACCCAAAATTAATAAATAATTAATAACCAACTTACCAGGGCCGAACAAGGGCGGGCGAGAGCGAGGGCCGCGGCCGAGGGCGAGGCGAGGGCGGGCGAGGCGAGGGCGAGGCGCGGCCGAGGGCGAGGCGAGGGCTAGGGCCGCGGGCGAGGCGAGGGCAAGAGGAGGGCGAGGGCGAGAGGGCGAGGGCGAGGCGAGGGCTAGGGCCGCGGGCGAGAGGGCGAGGCGACTGGGCGAGAGGGCGAGGGCGAGGGCGAGGCGACTGGGCGAGAGGAGGGCGAGGGCGAAGGCGAGAGGGCGAGCCAGTCGGGCGAGAGGCGAGGCTGGGGGGAAGGGTGTTTAGGGCTAGGGCGACTGGGCGAGAGGCGAGGCTGGGGGGGGAGGGGTTTTGAGCGAGGGTGGCGGGCCAAGCGGGTCAAGCGGGCCAGCCCGGCCCGCCACCATTTGGCCCGCCGGGCCAAACGGGCCAGCAAAATGCTGGCCCGAGCCCGGTGCCGGGCCGGGCCCCAACGGGCCGGCCCGTCGGGCCGGGCCGGTTTTGCCATCTCTATGTAGTACGTGTGTATCCATATTGCACATTCGACCAATTGGTAAGTTCCGTATATAGAAGGTGAAATTTTAGTCCTGCTGAGAAGTCGGTTGTGCTAAAGTACAAGTTGTCTGTCTATAACCGATTTAATGGAACCGATAGTATTTTCAGTTTCAGTTTACATTATAATACAATTATTGGGAAATTTGTCATCTATAACACCTATACACGTTGCAAGTTTAACATGATACTAAAGACTTAGAGCAGTCCATTTAAACGTGATAGGAAGTGCAAAGGAGTGCAAAAGAGAAATGTTTTTTTTTCGTTATTAACCATTTAAATATCGGTGGGAAGTACAAAGGACAATGTCTTCAAGAGTTATCGGTTAACGGAAAGATTATTATCAATACATTTGAACCGATAACTCTTGGAGACATTGGGGAGATCAACCGTTTGAATATCTCTTAAATATTTCAAGGTCGGTTAAATATCTTGGAGACATTGGGGAGATCAACCGTTTGAATATCTCTTAAATATTTCAAGATCGGTTAAATATCTTTGAGACATTGGGGAGATCAACCGTTTTAAACTCTCTTAAATATTTAAAGATCGGTTAAATATCTTGGAGACATTGGGGATATCAACCGTTTTAATATCTCTTAAATATTTCAAGATCGGTTAAATCATATTGCTTTGTCATTGATACATGTTGCCGACATCATTATATATTGTCATATGTGTACCAATAATTTCAAGTAACCGATATGTTATTACAAGAATAACAATATAAATGACCTCAAATAAATTCAAATTCAGTAAAAAAATTCCCGTCGGCTAACCAAATTGGTGTATTACCTAATGGAACCGATATCATGGTAGGCACATTGATTTTATGTACACACACCATGTATCGGTTTTAATTTTATGTCAACCGATACATAGTGACCGATATACATCATATAACGAATGATACATCGGTATACTTGTATCAGTCATAATTTGATAATTTTATGTGAACCGTTTTTCTGTTTTTATTTACGGAACCCACCGTTCGGTTGCCCGACTTTTGGTATCCCTTTCTTTACTAGCTCATTTATTCCATCGACTACTGTCACGTTATATATATGTGTATACTGTATAGATTGGATTCAGAAAGTAGCCGCAGCAGCAGCATACGAGGGTCCTCTAAGAGAAGTGCAAAACAAAGGCAAAACCATTGATCCAGGTTTGCCTTTTGTTTTGCACTTCTGTTGGAGGACCCTTTGCATTCTCAATATTTGTAAGAATCTCATACCAACGGCCAGCAATAGATGTCACTTTCCTTGGGGTGCTCAGATATTGTGGATTGCACCGCTTCCTATTGCTAGTTCAATTTCCAAGTATGTTGCCAATTCACTACTGACCTTATAAAGAACCGACATAACCTGGCTCATTTCCTGACTTCCCCTGAGTGTCTTCTCCCTCAGAGACCTCGACCACATGGGTCAATTCCTTCACTGCCCTAACTGGTTTGAATAATATCAAACCAGTTAGGGCAAAATTGCAATTAATATCATAAAATGGGTAATTTTTGCCAAAATTGGAACGATTGGATATAATCGGAAAAGCCAGAAAACGTTTGGTTATTTAGTGCTAATTGGCCGGAAAAAAATATAAAAAATACAAATATTATTTGTAATCCTTCGGGCCTGATGTGGTCCGTTCGGGCTATATAGTGGTATTAGGTATTCAATCGGATTTTATCTGGGAATCAAGTCCGATTGGATATTCCTGAAATGAGTTTCATGAAGTCTGAATAATCCTATATCACTTAATCGAAAAATGAAGTCTGATTCGAAATTGTTTAATTAATGGAATCGGTCAATACCAGGATAAAGTCTGATAGGATAAAAATCTCATCCCAAACATACATAAAGTGATATCGGTTATAATAACGTAACGGGTACCGATTGGACTAACGAGTTGTTTTTGGACAAAAAAAGGTCATTCCCGCCCGATACATGAACAGTTGTACCGTTTCATTTGCATATCTTCGCTTCACCTTCTGTCTTTATTATAATTGCGTTGTCTGACCGCCTTTTCCTCTATAGATCGTTATTCCCAATTTGGTTCGCGTTCTTATTCCTCCATATTACTGATAGGATGGCTAGCTCAATCGAGAAGCAGTCGAAGCCGGCCAATAACAAGAGCGCGAAGAAGACGGTTCATCAGGTTTGATTTTGGACTATTTCCTTTGTCTGATGATGTTTTGACGATATTGGCAGCGAATAATTTGATATGAATACGTACCACCCAGAAAATATTTGTTATAAACAAACGTATTTATAATATCAGCAGATGTGTTAGCATTTATCTGTGGCTAGATGAAGAAGGGGTAACGGTTTATGGGCATCATGTTCGGCGAAGATATGTTAACATAATACAGGTTGATAGGTTAACATACATCGGTGGCATATATATACACCACCAATATGGGGTAACCGATGGTTAGGGTTTAGCGTTTACTTCGTATGGATATGGGATCACCGATATATCGCTTATATACTTGACCGGTTACTTGTTACTGATAAAGATAATATTGTTTGTTAACTTAATATTGGTTTTTTGTTTTTTTATTTTTTGTACAGAGGTTGGATGATAAGTTGGAAATCAAGGAGTTTTTCCACGCGAGGATTACTAGACTTGATCATTTTAAGGAGACTGTTGAAGGCATTAGGGCGACACTGAGGCATAAGCCTGACCTTGAGGAACAGTTTAAGGCATCTTGTTTTGGACAGCTCGTATATGGAGTAGAGGGACTAACATGGAGCATTCAGTTAGTCCACAGTCTACTGTTAAGGCTGCTGAAGATAGCAGACAAGGACGAGGAAGGCTCCTTGTGCTTTAAAATATGTGGGAATGACGTAAAATTTGGGAGGGAGGAGTTTGCTCTGATTACGAGGTTGAAGTTTGGAAACATCGAAGCATCAAAGAGGAAAATTAATGTGGAGGGGACTCCTGCACTATTTGCCAAATTCTTCCCTGACTGTAACATAAAGAAAGGGGTTTCAGGGACCAAGTTAAGAAAGATTTATATACGGGATATTGCTAGTGGTAAAGAGCAGTGTTCGGATGAAGATCGTCTATCTATGTCATATCTGATGATTATAAATGAAATCAATTCCAAGTCCCATGGCACGAAGTTGGATATCAGATATTTTCACCTGGCCTCTGATTGGCCAGAGGTTAATAGGTTCCCCTGGGCAAATGACTCATTCATCTCTACAACAGATAGTGCCAGACGAGGCATCTTGAATGGATTCAGACAGAATAAGGATATGAAAACATACGACATTGGAGGTTTCCCAATTACCTTACACGTATATATCGGTGGATCATCGATATGGATAAACCGATGCGAATATGATATCGGTTATACATTACTTGATCGATATCGGTTGATCATCGTATCGATTATACCATATCGGTATCTGACCGATTATATTAACCGACATATCTTATTAGAACCGATATATGTAACCGTATGTCTTATTCTAATTTTCGTATTATAAAGTAGTATAAGACACATTATCTAATACTTGTTTTCTTAATTTTGTATCATATGCAGATTTTTTTATTTGAGGTCATGCCATGTTTGGTTGAGCTCAAAATTGTTAAAAGAATTGAATCAGGCCCTCAAGCTCCAAGGATGAAGAAATGGATACTTCTACCTACAAAAATCAACCAAGAACAAATTTTGCAGGGGCGTTTATTTGATGATGGGGAAGTTATCCCCATTGTGCCAACAGAACAGGAGAGGGGGGAAGATTATTTTATTAAGGCACGTGGTGTATTGTAAGAAGAAGAAGAAGAAGTAAACAAAGGTGGAGTCGAAGGGAGTGCAAATGTAATGGAGGTTGACTCAATACACCAGGGAGGAAGGAGTGTTGAATTCAAGAAAAAAATATATATAAAGAACTATTTAGATGGTTTAATGAAGGAAATTCGGGAGGAAATGAAGGAAGTGAGCAACAAGCTCGGTGAAGTGAGAAATGAGCTAAGGGAAGTGAAAAACGAGCTCGGTGAAGTCAGAAACGAGCTCGGTGAAGTCAGAAACGAGCTAAGAGAAGTGAAAAACGAGCTCGGTGAAGTGAGAAACGAATTAAGGGAAGTGAAAAATGAGATCGGTGAAGTAAGGCACATGTTGAACCGAGATAAGGAAGAAAGCACCGACATGAAGAGTATGTTTACTTTTATCTGCCAACGATTGTCAATCAAGCCACCGGTAACTGAGGGGGAGGACGAGAGGAAAGATGTTGAAGGTGAGGAGGAGACGACGGAAGACGATGTTGCTGAGGCTGTGGCTGTGGTTGAGAAATTGATAGAGGAGACACAAACAGAGTCAATAAACCCCTCATTAGATGAAATAAAAGCAGATACTCCTATCAAGGAGACATTCCAAAGGATGGGTGTGCAGATGGGGCACAAAAGAAAAGCCATTGAATCAATTATGAATCCCCGCGAGGGAAATAAGTAGGAGGACTTGGGAGTAACATCATTCACCTCCAAACTCCCAAAGCTAAATCCCAAACCAACATGTGCTCCAAGTGGTGTTTGGGTGGAGGACTTACATAAATTTCTCAACGATCCAAATACAACAGCAGTTATCAAAGCTTCCTGCTGTTATATGGATAAGGAATTTTTTCAGATCCTATCAAATAAAGACCAATGGCTCCGATCTGATGTAAGTCATTATCTAACTATATATGTTCTGTTGTGTATGACATCGGGTTATAATTATCTGTTAAGAGCCGAGACTTACCTACATATATCATTTGTTGTATAGATACGTCGGTTATATGTTATAATGTCGGTTTCCTATATCGATCTTGAACCGATATATATAGCCGATATATATACATTGTCATGTATCAGTTTCGCATGTAAGTTATGAATCGATATTTATAACCGTGTTTGCTTATGGTATTTATTTTTAAAATCTTTGCAGCACATGGATAGCTATGTGTACATGTTGAATAAAAGAATGAAACAATCAAAGACAACCAATACAAAATTAGCATTGGTTCCAATCACATTTAGTGTCAGTGTCGTAACAATATATATTATCTGGACTGGAATTTACTTCTCAAAATAACTAAGCATTTGTGATTTAATTTTGACCGCACACAACAATTATTGAAGAGTGCGTGAGATCAATTGAAGGCAAGAAAGTGGGGAAACTTCACGGAGTATGATAGTCCTTGCCAATATTTTTGGGGAGAGACAACAGATACCAACGGCTTCTTAAATGTTGAGGTCATGCTATGCCCTACAAATGTAGATGATAAACATTGGGTTTTGGTAGCGCTTGATTTCGCGCTTCAATGTGTTCATGTGTATACCTCAACCACACCAAACAACTATAAAACTAAGTTTCAGTATCTTGTACATATGGTTTCAAAGCTTCTAAAAGATTGTAAGTACGACGTCTTAACACCTGGATTTAAGTTGAAGCCTATATGGGACTTCGAGGTTCAAAAAGGTCCTCAGCAAATTGGGTAAACTTCTAAAAGACTGTTTATTTGGAGTTTTTGGATTATGATGGCTAAAAATGTTATTTGCTTACAATTGGCAGGGGTGGTGATTGTGGGATATTTGTTCTCAAATGGATGGAATTCATGGCCCACAATGTCTCAATAAAAGAGATGACCCAGGGGCATGCTGAACTTTACAGATATCATATGGCTGTGGATCTTTATGCTTTTGTAGTATCGGATGCACTGGAATTTGCAGCCGAGCTTCATAAAGAAAATGAAGAAGCTCACAAAGATCCCAAGAAGAGAAAGGAAAACTAAACTATTGTAATGTATACATAATCTTAGTAATATTGTAATGTATATATAAATCGTACCAATATATAAGTTTAGAGGAAATGGGTGTCCTTTATAATTATATCGGTCTGATTCATCAGATATAAACCGATACCATTTGACCGAGATGTCGACTTCCTTAATCGGTTAACACACATCGGTTATTTAACCGATATGAATAAACCGATATTATTTTCCCATAACTAATTTCTTAACATTTAAAATTATTGGATTACACCAAGTTTGGCGACCTGTAAGACATCTATTTCCACAGATACATCGGTTATGTTTCATCGGTTTGAAATCGATGCTCTTTTTCCGATATCCTCTTACTGATTTTTCATCGGCTAACACACATCGGTTAAGAAACCGATATGCATTAACCGATATCGATTCCATAAGACGGAATTCAACAAATACTACAATTGTACCTGTTAATTGTTGTTCTTATTAAAAGATTGGCCTTTTAAATGTTTAATTAGTGAATGTATGTTAAACGTTTATGACAGCAAAGTTATTGGATTAGAGCAAGTTTGGTGATTGTGACCAATTAGACAACAACGACTGCATTTCACCCTCCTCTTCTCTTCACTGGCTGAAGGAATTCGACATATCTGACGTCTTCCACGTTTGCGTCTACTTTGTAAGACAAATTTCCACAGATACATCGGTTTGAAACCGATGCTCTTTTTCCGATATCCTCTTACTGATTTTTCATTGGCTAACACACATCGATTAAGTAACAGATATGTATTAACCGATATCGATTCCATAAGACAGAATTCAACAAATACTACTTCTTATTAAAAGATTGGCCTTTTAAATGTTTAATTAGTGAGTGAATGTATGTTAAATGTTTATGACAGCAAAGATATTGGATTAGAGCAAGTTTGGCGATTGTGACCAATTAGACCACAACGACTGCATTTTACCCTCCTCTTCTCTTCACCGGCTGAAGGAATTCGACAAATCTGACGTCTTCCACGTTTGCGTCTACTTGCTGGCGGTAGAAATTTAATAGACGCAATTTCCGCCGGCACGGTCCAGTCGCCTTGGCTGCCCACAAGCATTATCGGATCGGCATAGGCACACAACAGAGCTTCTGTTTGGTAGTACGAGGAGCATAAACTGTATGGGTCAATATTGCGTGAACGTGCAGCAGCCAGGGCATGACCACATGACAATTTGTCAAAATCAAACACTCTACAAGTGCAAGTTTTCGCCTTCAAGTCGACAATACCCCCAAAGTGACCATCATGAACATTGAATCTATACATATCAATCGGTTCTGGACGCCAATATTAGGATAATGCCAGTCTTTTGCCTATTTCTCCCTCGGCCCAAGCTGTTTATATCCACCCATTTTACTAGCATCATCTCGTCTCTCATAAAACCATTGTTGCAGCATATTCCTGATATACTCCATCAAACATGAATCGGCAATTTACGCGCATCCGCCAGAGCTGCATTGAGGCATTCTGCAATGTTTGTGGTCATTATATCAAACCTCTTGCCATCCGAATATGCACATGCCCAACGACTAAAACCAGCCTCTCTAAGATAGGCACCGATGGCTGGAGCATATCGCTCGAGCTCAATAAAGTATTCATTAAATTCGGATTGTCGATATGCCTTCGCAGCCTTGTAGAAAAGAGCATGCACATTTTCCTTTTTGAATTTAGCCTTTACGTTTTGGCCAATATGATATATACATGAAACGTGTAATGAGTTAGGGGACACAGTCGTGACCGCCTTATGGATGTTCTTGTGCCGGTCAGACACAAATACCAAATCAGGTATATCATCACCAAGGGTAGAGCGCAATTTATTGAAGAACCATTCCCATGAGGCATCATTCTCAGAATCTCCCACTCCCCACGTTATAGGATAAACATGATTGTTACCGTCTTTGCACGTGGCAACAAACAAACTACCAAGATACTTGCCCTTAAGGAAACAAGCCTCCACTGCAATGACAGGCCACATCTTGCTACGAAATATGGCAAGGCATGCACCAATGGCCATAAAAAGGTACTTGAATCTGTTTCCACTGTCACTCTCGAATTCTGTAATAGTCCCGGGGTTATTCAACTTCAACATGTACAGATAAGATGGAAGCAACTGGAATGATTCCTCCGCACCCCCCTGATCATGTCCAAAGCCTTTTCCCGCGATCTCCATGCCTTTTCATAACTTATGTTGACCCCAAAGTCCTTGCGAATATCGTGGACAATGTTCTTAGGCTTATAAATACGCTTAACATCCTCTAAACTGCTTTTTATATAAAAACCAATTATTCTGCTCTTTGCCTGATAATGATCGCAGCGCATTATTGAAGATGAACATGAATGAGTATTTATATATTTCCTGACTGTCCAACCAAAAGAAGTGTCAAGTGTGGCTGCCCTAAACCGCCATTTACAATCACCGTGCTTACATTTCATGTAAACTACATTCTTAGTTGACTTGACCACTTTGTATTCGTAATTATTCTTCAAAGCCAATGAACTCATCCGTTGATGCAATTCTGATTTTGAAAGAAAAATTTCGTTCATGTCAACATCTGCCACAGTCGACGATGTTCCCGCACTAACCCTTGATAATCTCGAAGATGGGAGAAAAGTAGGCTGCTCAGCACAATCCCGTGAGTGTACATTGATAATGTACAAATTTTCAGCATCATCAGCATTCAATACATCTTCAACCCCATGTCCAGCATCATCCCGATTAACATCTTCAGCATCATCCCGTTTAACATCTTTATAACCATTTCCATCCAAAGCATAATCGCGATTAACCTCATCTTTCAACGATGTTGGACTATCGCTGCCCAAGCATGTCAGGGGATAATTCTCTGCAACCACTTCCTTAGGTAGTGTCTGCGGTAGTAATCTGTCCACAAAATCAACACATAATGGGCTTCTAGACTCTATCCGAGAGCATTCCAATAGAAAACACTCAACATCTGTATCATTACGTATCTTCAATAGACGTGCGGATAGAACCAAGTGCTTATACTTGTACTTCAGCACAACTGACTTCTCTGTCGTACTAACGTTGAATTTGCTGTATAGGGAACTTATGAGTTGGTCGAATGTGCAATCTGGTTCCACACGTAGTACCGTCCCACATTCTTCGGTCATGTACTTATATTCTTTCGCATCAACATCATATTGCCACTGACCTCCATACATCACAACAACAAAGACAGGTCTTCGAGCTTCCATTCCTAACATTGAAACGATTCCTAAATTAAAATAAATTTAAAACATATCGATTTTCCTAACGTATATCGGTTTCTAAATGTCGATTGTAAGAGGTCATATCGGTTACTATATATCAGTTAAGATAAGACCTCAACCGATAATGAAACCGATATATCATTTTCATGATGCTTCTGTGTTTAAACCTATATCGGTTGAAATATATCATGACGTAAATTGCCGATATATCAACCGATATATGTCCAAACTAGCGAAATGCATAATTTTTCACTCATAAATTTGGAAAAGAGGATAAACTATCTTGTCGAAGATTGGGAATTAACTAAATACCTAGATCGAGAGAAGCCGATTGATGTGCGAACGCAACAACGCTTAAAGAATAACAACAATGGGCGCGAATAAGATGCTTGATGAAGAAGCAGCAACACTTTGGCAAGTAAATAAAAGCAATAACAATGGCTTTGAGAAAAACGAGCGTGAGAGATTAACGGCGACCGAGTCAGAATGTGAGTGACAGAATACAAGACCATAAGACAGGGTTCCTATAGCGGGATTATTAAAAGCGAGAGCATTTATGTCAATTCAACTCTCAAAAGTCCTAGTTTTGTAAAGATTTTCAAAGTGTTATATTTTTGCAAATTTTAGTACCGGGGTCCTAGTTTTGAAAATTTCCCCTCGTTTTCCCACTCCAAATCGTTTCGCCGGAGCGGGAAGGTTTCCCTGACCGTGGTCGCCATGGTCAAAGCAGTGGTCGGAGAGGGAACTCAACTCAAATCTACGGAGGATCGCCTCAGCCAATCTGCAGTGCCATCTCAGGTCTCGCGCTCTCTCTCTGAGTGCTTATGTATTATAGCTTTAGGGTTCCGAAATCTGATTGATTTGACGGTTTCACAAACAGGTTGGTCTTCTGATCGGGAAGCTAAGTTCAAGCTCCGACCGATGTTTGGTTTTCAACTTGATCCCTACGCCGCCAAATGATGCCGGAGAGGCCGCCTGTTCCCTCCTCGAGGGCCGCGGCGGCAGAGACGACAAGAAAAGAGGTTCCAAAGCCAAATCGCAATCCGACTCTTCGTCTCTTGTCATCGACAAGGATTGGGTTGCCGAGCACGCGCGTCAGGTATAATAATCTTAACTGTATACAGCTTCATTTCAGAGATTTCATGAATTGTTCACTACTTCGTTTTAGAGATTTCATGGTATTGGCTTTTTTGGCTGCATGCGATACTTTATACAACTTGTGATTTAAAAATTCCTTGGCATTTCATGACTTGATACTAGATTATTCTGCTTTTAGGTCTCCAGAATGCTGCTTGGTGGCATGAAGGTGCTTGGCATCTACATATGGACCAACGAGAGCTCATTCAAGAATTCAACCATTATACTTTGCCAGGTAGATTTTAACTTACATTTAGAAGAAAAAAGTATCACTTACTAAATTCAGTTTAAGCAACAAGATTTTACTTGGCTCAAGTGTTTTCAAGCTCTAGTTGCATTGAAATACTCTACTTAACAATATATGATTATTATTTAACCAGTTAGCCTCACTTTTTTTGCAAGTAGTAATTTCTTTTTTAATGTTCATTTAGTCATTACTTTGAGGGCGAGTCCTGGTGTCATGACCCTAGGGAGTAGTGTGTAATATTGTAAAATGTTAGGGTCTAAATGAGGAAATTAGGGAATTATTAGAACTATTTGAACGGCTAATTGAAGCCGTTCAGGTAGTTTTAGCCGTTCAAATAGTTAGGAGATTGTTGATGTAGCTAGAGGTTCTATAAACAAGGACTTACGACACTTTGTGAGGTATCGTTGAAGTGAATAATCAATTCCTCTCTCTCGATTCTCTCTTTCCCTCCTTCCTTCTTTCTGTTTGCTTTCGCTCTATCAATTCTTACGTTCATATATTACCAAATTGCAAGTCCTAATTCAAGGGCTTAACAAAGTGGTATCGGAGCTGGTTGGTTTGGAGGTGGGTAGTAGCAACAGTAGCGGAAGGAACAATTGCGGCCCAGTGTGATCGAGGATCAAGAAGTGATGGTCGAAGGAACACGCTTGCAGCAATTGGAGGTGAGGTTGGAAACAATGGAGTTTGGCACGAATGACACCCAAAAGGCCATGTGCCAAACGAGGGAAGAACTGGTCGAGTGGAAGGAACTCATGCAAGTGGCATCGGAAAAGCAGCAAGAAATAGTCGAAAGATTCTAAGAATTAGTCCAAAGGTGTCAAGAAACTGTAGAAAACAAGGGCAGAGGATCAATAGTATGTTAGATATGTTGGCCTTTCTGCTCCAGTTTCGACTGTCACCAGAATTTTCGCCAAGACAGGCGTCGACACTGATCTTGTCACATTAGGGCGATTGATTGGGGGTGGAAGGAGTTATGGAAGAGGCGGAGCAATAGTTAGTTCGAGAAAACTTGGGAAGGAATGTGCAATCGATGGCACACGGCCATGCACCCATGCTGAAGTTGGAGATACCACTGTTTGAGGGAAAGAGCCCAAGGTGGTGGCTAAGGTAGTGTGAACGATTCTTCTAGCTCTACCAAACTACGGAGGATCAAAAAGTGACTTTAACGGCAACCTATTTGAACGAAGTAGCAGATTCTTGCTACCAGGGGTGGGTCCAAGATGGAGGGCTGCAGGGGGGGTGGAGAGCTTTCTCAGATGGCCTCTGTGAACGCTTCGAAGAGAAGAACATGACAGATGTTATTGAAGAATTTAGTAAGCTGAAGCAAGAAGGTACTGTAATGGAGTACCTTGCCCGTTTCGAAGAATCAAGATCATTGGTATGTACAATTCAACTTGGACTTACCGAACAATATGTGGTATCAATTTTTGTGAGTGGGTTAAAGGAGGAGCTATGGCCCATGGTAAAGATGATGATGCCAACGACAGTTGGTCAGGCGGTAGAAAAGGTGAGGCTTGAAGAAATGACCTTGGAGGCCATTTTCAAGAAACACAAGGTCCCTTATAAGCCAAGTATCATGGCTGGACATAATGGTGGAGGGAGCTCTAGACCCTTGATCATGTGGCCTAACCAATCAGTGACCAAGGTAGTAGCAAACAACAATGGAGGGAAGGGAAGTCTGATGGAACAAAGGAGGTAATTAGGGCTGTGCTTCAAATGTGGCAATAAATACGACCCTGGTCATCAGTGCAAAAGACAATTGATGAAGATAAAGGGAATGGATGAAGATGAAGAAGTAGAAGAAGAAGCGGAATAAGAAGTGGCAGAAGGAGAAGGATTATAAGAAGATGAAGAAGAAGTGCAAAGGGAGGAAGGAGGGGAAATCTTTTTCCATGCATTGAATGGCAGTTCAATGGGACATATAATCAAAGTGAGGGGCTAGGTGGGAAAAAGCAAACTAATGGTGTTAATTGACAGTGGGAGCACCCATAGCTTCCTTAGCGAAGCAATAACTATAGACTTAAAGTGCCCTTTGGCAGTCACGATTCCTTTGTTTGTTACTGTAGCTAATGGTAGTCGAATGTTCAGTCACTACAAATGCTTACGGTTCACATGGATTATGCAAGGGCATAAATTTGTGGCAGATCTAAGAATTTTGGAATTGGGAGGGTGTGACATCATTCTTGGTGTGGATTGGATGAGGACAGTGAGTCCCCTCATTTTTGACTTCAATAAATTAGAAGTCATGATGGTGATTGAAGGTAAGAAGTTGACCTTATTGGGCAGCCTAGAGTAGGGAGAATGCAAGCTCATTAGAGGGGAAAAGGTTACAGAAGATGATGAGGAAGAAATGGGGGCAGATAGCACAACTCTATTTTATAAGAGCTGTAGAACTAGAAAATGACAGCCAGACCAAAGAGGGGCCTCCACCTACAGACTCTCTTGATGCACATATCGCAAATAAGGTACAATTTTCGGATGACTTATATTCAATTTTGGTAGAGTTTAAGGATCTATTTGTGGAACCAAATCTTTTGCCTCCCCAAAAACCCTTGGACCATGCAATTCATCTTAAACCTAACTCAACTCCTATTAACATTCGATCATATAGGTACCCCCTTATCCATAAAACAGAAATTGAGAAACAAGTGAAAATCATGTTAGACTCAGCTATCATTCGGCCAAGTCAAAGCCCCTTTGCTTCTCCAGTTCTCTTTGTCAAAAAGAAGGATGAAACATGGAGGTTTTACATAGATTATAGACAACTCAATTCTAATATCATAAAGAACAAGTTTCTCATACCCTTGATTGATGACCTATTGGATGAGTTGTTTGGTGCAAAAATATTCTCTAAGCTAGACCTTAGGTCTGGTTACTATCAAATTCGAATGGCACCATCTGACATACCTAAAATAGCTTTTCGAACCCATCAAGGTCTATACGAATTCACTGTTATGCCATTTGGCTTGACCAATGCCCCAGCCACTTTTCAAACTTTGATGAATCAGATTTTCTTCCCCCATTTGAGGAAGTTCATTCTCGTTTTCTTTGATGACATCCTCATTTATAGCTCTACTTTTGACCAACACCTATCACACTTCCACACCACATTTGAGATCCTTAAGTCTCACCAATTGTTTGTTAAGCTCTCCAAATGTACCTTTGCTGCCAAGGAAGTTGAGTATTTGGGCCATATTATTTGTGGTGAAGGAGTGAGGATAGATGATAGATCTGAAGAAAGTGGAAGCTATGAGAGAGTGGCCTAAGCCTAAGGCGGTGAAGGAGTTGAGAGGATTTTTGGGCTTGACCGGTTATTACTAGAAATTTGTTCAGCACTATGGTATGATCAACAAGCCACTTACTGAGCTACTCAAGGAGGAGGGATTTCAGTGGAAACCTAGGGCAGAAGCAGCTTTCTACACCCTCAAGAAAGCCATGTCTATGGCCTCGGTCCTTGCTTTACTAGATTTTTTCCAAGTCTTTTATAGTGGAGACATATGCGTGTGACTCGGGGCTTGGAGCTGTTTTGGTACAGGAAGGGCGGCCCTTGGCCTTTATAAGCCAAGCCCTTTCCCAAAAAACACTTGGGCTTAAGTGTTTATGACAAAGAACTATTGGCGGTTCTAAGAGCTATTGATAAGTGGCGTCATTACCTAGAAGAGAGTCCATTTGTGATCAAAACGGACCATGAGAGCTTGCAGTTTTTAGCTCAACAAAAGCTGCACATGCATCTCCAGCGAAAGGGAGTTTCTAAACTTATGGGTCTGGATTTTACCATTTAGTACCAAAAGGGTAAGGAGAACGTGGTGGCCGATGCTCTCTCAAGATGAGATGAGAATGCAACCTGTTAGTCTATTATAGTTGTAGTACTGGAGTGGATGAAGGAGTTGGAAGAAAGCTATGAGAAAGCTGAGTGGCTCAGGGAGATTTTGGCGCAGCTGGTAGTTAATCCTATTACAATCCTTGATTATACGTTGACTAATGAGTTGGTGAGATACAAAGGACAGTTGGTGGTGGGAGATGACACTATCCTAAAAGAGAAAATTCTTAAAGCTCTTCACTGCTCTCCAATAAGTGGTCATTCAGGAATTCGTGCCACTTATCAATTGTTCTTTTGGCCGAGGTAGAAAATGGAAGTATTGAAGTTTGTAATGGCATGTGCAGTATGTCAGCAATGTAAACACGAGCAGGTGGCCTATCCTGGTTTACTACAACCCCTGGCAATACCACAACAAGCGTGGGAAGGCATTTTTATGGACTTTGTAGAGGGCCTCTCTAGATCAGAAGGTAAAGATGTGATTATGGTGATAGTCGATCGACTAAGTTTGGGCATTTCCTTAGCTTATCTCATCTATTTACGGCTCGAGAAGTGGCCAGGACATTTCTGGATAGAGTGGCCAGCATCCATGGTATCCCTAAAACCAATGTTTCAGATAGAGATAAGGTTTTCACAAGTTCATTTTGGTAGGAGTTATTCAAGAAGTTGGGAGTGGGGTTATGTATGTTAACGGCTTGTTGAAGAGAATGTAACATTAAGATAGTATTGGCTTCTGCTTTCTTTCTGTTTTATATTGCTGTTTATGTGTTATTGTATGTGAGGTGGTAAGTCCTCTTGTCGGTTATAGGTTGCATTTATAAGCAGCTTATGTTGTGTGGTTATTCATTGATTTTGACAGTTAATAAAATTATAGCACATCAATTTTCTCTCTCCTCTGTTTCTCAAGATCTTATGCCCTAAGGTTTCCAACTTACATGGTATCAGGGCTAAACTTGCTCATGGCCTCTATTCATGAAAATCATTCCTCCTCTACTTCTCCTCCTACTCGATCTACATCCAATGTTTCGTCCATGTCTCAATTCGATTTTGCAGCAGTATCTAAAGCCTTCAGTTTCATTCCTCTAAAGCTTGATTCAAAGAATTATATCTTTTGGAAGGCTCAGATTTTAGTTATCGTTCGAGCTTTTGATCTAGTTTCATTCTTGAATAAAACATCTCCTCCTTTGAAATATATAATCGACTCAACTGTTAGCAATCCAACGATGAATTCAGGGGTGAATCTAGAGTATATGAGTTGGCTTCGGTTTGATCTGTTGCTTCTAGGATGACTCTTCTCCACAATCATCGAAGAAGTATTAGCGCAGGTGATTCAACACGAATCATCTGTCAAGGTATAGCTCTATTTGGAAAAATTGTATGCTAGACAAACTATAGCCAAATCCTTTCAATTAAAACATCAGCTGAGATTTGTTAAAAAGGAGAATGTGTCAATTAATGACTATGTCTTAAAGATTAAGACTATAAGTCATTCTCTTGCAACTATAGGAGAGTCTTTAAGTGACAATGAGTTGTTACTTGCAATTCTAAATGATCTAGATCAAGATTATGATATTGTTGTGAACTTGATAACCTATCAGATGGATGATATAGATTTGGAGAAGATTCAATAATTGTTACTTATGCATGAACAACGTTTAGCCATTAAGAATGTGCCTCAATCGTCTCTGCATTTTGATTCGATGTCGTTTACTACGAATGTTAATGTGGCTTCACATCAAAGTAATGGAAATTATGGTTATAATAGAGGAGGATATTCTTAGAGAGGGGGAGGTTCTAGATTTAGAGGAGGTAGACGTTGAGGTAGATCTTCTAATCGAAAGTTCTACTGTCATTTGTGTGGAAAATTAGGGCATTTTGTGAATAAGTGTTATTACCAGTTTGATCGAAATTTTACTCGAGTAAACAATCAAAATACTGGTAGATCTACTGGAAGTTATAACATTGGAAATTAGTCAGATTTGAGTGCACATATGGCGATCTTTAGTGATTCTAATGGAGCCTACACTA
This sequence comes from Diospyros kaki, assembly GCA_036245055.1. Taxonomy (NCBI): domain Eukaryota; kingdom Viridiplantae; phylum Streptophyta; class Magnoliopsida; order Ericales; family Ebenaceae; genus Diospyros; species Diospyros kaki. Next base: position 12,855,135 of record BSEG01000016.1, on the reverse strand, counting down.
ATGATAATGGATCAGTGACAGGTTAACAGTTTCATAGTGCTCCAGAGCAGTTTATCCCTCAACAACCTTCTCTTTTTGATCCAGCTTGGTTTGTGGACTTAGGAGCCACAAATCACATCACTTCGAGCCTTAACAACTTGTCCTTGCATTCACCTTATCATGGTGGCGACAAAGTCACCATAGGCAATGGTAAGCAATTACCTATTACTCATGTTGGTTCAAGAATGTTAAATACCACTTCAAATTCTTTTCTTTATATACCTAATATCCTTCATGTCCCTAGTATACATAAAAATCTTCTTAGTGTTTCTCAACTTACTAGAGATCATAATGTGGTGGTTGAATTTCATTCTAATGTCTGTTTTATTAAGGACAAAAGATCCGGGAAAGTTCTTCTACGGGGACACCTTAAGGATGGGCTATATCGGCTAGTTCCATCATCTTATTCCATTGCAACAAGCACTCAAGCCCAATCCCTAGAGTCAGTTTCTGTTAATTCAGCTATTACTTCCTTTACTTCATGTACTAATGAAAAAGCATGTAAAGGACAATCTTCATTTGTTCATGAATTGTCCAAAGATGTTTATGTGGCCCAAAATACTAGTAGTTGCCAAGGTTGGCACAATAAATTGGGTCATCCTTCATTGAATGTACTTCAAAAAGTATTGAATAAAATTGGAATTTCTTGTTCATCTTCCAATTTATCTTTCTGTGATTCTTGCCAAAAAAATTGCATCAAATTCCGTTTGCTACACATGAGATTTATGCTGTTCGTCCATTATAGCTAGTATATTCTGATCTATGGGGACTAACCCCAATGTTATCTATGGAAGGCTTCCAGTACTATATCATTTTTGTAGATGCTTACACCAGATACACTTGTTATATTCTTTAAAACTCAAATCAAATGTCTTGTTAGTGTTCAATACTTTTCATAAATTGGCTGAAAATCAATTTCAAACCAAACTTCAAGCCCTACAAACTGACAGTGGTGGGGGGAATATCGTGCCTGTTTACCTACCTACATAACAATGGTATTCAGCCTAGATTCACTTGCCCTCATACTCATCAACAAAATGGAGTTGCTGAGAGAAAATATAGGTATATAGCTGAAATGGGATTGACATTATTGGCTCATGCTAAAATGCCTTTAAAGTTATGGGTAGAAGCTTTTCTCACTGCCATTCATGTGATCAATATCCTACCCTCTGCATCTGTTAAGTTTCAGGTCCCTTTTGAATTGTTATATCAAAAGCCTCTCAACTATCATTTACTTAAACCTTTTGGTTGTGCTTGTTTTCCTTTGCTTTGACCTTATAACAAGCACAAATTTGAGTTTCACTCAACCAAGTGTATCTTTATTGGATATAGTTCCACTCAAGCTGGTTACAAATGCTTACATCCATCTGGTCGTATATATACTACTCGGCATGTTCAATTAATGTCCAGGACTTTCCTTATTCCACTATATTTTCTTCTTCTTCTGTGACTGCTGCTAACTTGTCTCCAAATTCAAAGTTTAGCAGTCTTACTACATAATTTCTTCATCCTATTGTTTCTTCATCCTCTTCTTGCAAGTGTCCCATAGTTGGTCATTCTCATTCCCCAAGTCCAGACATGAATACCTCAGACAATTCTAGTCCTATTGCCACCACATCCTCTCCTTTGTCTTCTCCACCTTCAACATTGCCTTCTCTGCTTCCTGCTTCACCTATCTCAAAGATTCCCAAATATAAGAATGTTCTAGCCCCGTCAGTACACCCTATGCTTACCCGTCTTAAGTCCAAACAACTTGTTCATAATTCTTCTCATGCCTTAGTGAGCTCACTTGAACCAACGTCAGTTAGTGAGACTCTTTTAGACTCACGATGGGTTAAAGCCATGAAAGAAGAATATACTGTTTTACAAAGGAATAATACTTGGGAGTTGGTTCCCTACACTGTTGATTTGAATCTTGTTGGGAACAAATAGATTTTTTGAGTGAAATTTAAGCTTGATGGGTCTGTTTTAAAGTATAAAGCCAGGCTAATTGTAAAAGGATTTCTATAAAATCCAGGTGTGGACTATGTAGAAATCTTTAGTCTAGTGGTTAAGGCACCTACAATTTGAGTTCTTTTTTCTTTAGCCGTGTCTTTTGGTTGGGAAATTTAGCAAGTGAACGTGAACAATGCATTTTTAAATAGTGATTTAGTTGAGATAGTATATATGGCTCAACCGGAAGGGTTTGTTGGTGCCTCAAAACCAACTTATGTTTGCAGGTTAGAAAAATCTTTATATGGGTTGAAACAAGCGCCTAGAGCTTGGCATAATAAGCTATAATTGGGGGTTTGTTCGGTCAGTTTCTAATGCTTCATTGTTCATAAAGTGGACAAATGATTATGTGCTGTTTGTGCTAGTATATGTAGATGATATACTCATTACTGGATTTAATTCTACTGCTCTTAAGGCCTGTATTCATGATCTAGACCATTAGTTTGCTTTAAAAATTCTAGGAGCTGTCAATTATTTCCAAGGGTTTGAAGCATACCGAAACAAAAGTGGCCTTTATCTTACACAAACTAAATATGTTATGGATCTTTTAAAGAAAGCTGGTATGAAGGATTGTAAGCTTTGTGACACTCCCATGAATGCTGGAATTTCATTAACAGATGAAGGAGAAGAACTTACTAATCCGGCTGTCTACAGAACGATTATAGGCTCTTTACAATACTTGACCTATACAAGACCTAATATTGTTTTTGCTGTTAACAAGTTAAGCCAGTTTTTAGCAAATCCTAATTGTCAACACTGGTTAGCTTGCAAGAGGTTGCTCCGGTATATAAAGGGGACAATTGATCTAGGTTTATTTTTCTCTTCTACATCTGGAAATCTGGATTTGACAATGTTTACTAATGCAGACCATGCTGGTTACAAGGTCACCAGAAGGAGTACTAGTGGGTTTTGTGTGTATCTCGGTTGAAACCTTATTGTTTGGGACTCCAAAAAGTAGTCAAGTGGTTGCACGTTCAGTAGAGGAAGTTGAGTATAGGGTTGTTGCATTGGGAGTGATGGAGCTTCTATGGCTTAAGTCACTGTTTGTGGAGTTGGGTTATCCAAATGTTACAACTCCCATTATTTGGTGTGATAATTTGACAGCTAAGAGCATGATTGAAATTCTTATTTTTCACTCTCGTACAAAACATGTTGGTGTTGATGTGCACTTTGTTAGAGAAAAAGTTGAAAATGGTGAAGTGGAAATTCAATATGTCCCTACATTTGAGCTAGAGATGGAAAATGGGCCGGGTGGCCCATGGGCTCGGTCGACTAGCTGGCCGGCCTCTTAGCCCAACTCGTTACTGTAACAAACAAGTCGGGTTGGGCCAGCGCTTTGTGGCCTGCGGTCGGCCTGGCCCACCAAAATGGGGGTGGCCCACCAAAATGGCCCGGTTCGCTCATTTACCATCTCTAATCTGAGCAAGTAGTTAATATTCTAAGAGTTTGCCTAGAGACAGATTTCAAATGTTATGTTGTAAACTGGGCTTACATGGACTCTTATTAGCACTGGTGAACAAAGATACACATCAAAGGAAACATCTCATATAAGCTTATTGTAACACGCCGCTTTAACTGAGCGTGGCGTTAATTCAAGATTTCGGGAATATATTTTTTTTCAACATACACTTAACATAAACCAATTCTCAATAATCCCGTTTCGCCTTCTCAACATATCAAATATAATAATGAATAAGTTAAGACATGTAACATCATCATAATTGGGGAAATAAGATCGAAACTTGATATGATAGATAACCGAATTCACTTAATTCATAACGTAAAAAATCGTACCATTGCTTAACAACCTATCTTCAAAACAAAATACATAAGAGACTCATTTCTTGGAAGTAACAATTGAACCTCAAATATAGGCAAAAGATATGCTAAAGATTACCTACGTAACCAACGGCTACATCTCAATAACCTCTTTTCCTTGATGTGGCTGCTTTTTCTTAGAACGTTTGAATATTCTAGGGACATAGTCCAAATTAGATGTTGAAACATCTAAGTGAAGGTTCAAAAACATTTTTATGAATATATGTAAGACCATAAAGCAAATCGACATATCTCGACATGTCTCAGTGTAAGAGAATCCCACATAGTGCTTAACCCATACCATGAGAAAAGAATAATCTCTCTAAAGGTAACACAACCACATCGACACATTGGTATAACTCAGTTCTGGCTTAAGAGGGCAATATCAACGCCTGTTCCTGACATAACGGAAAACCGTCGTTACCACTTCTGACATTGAAAGGTCAACATCAACACAGGAACCCAAGAAATCACCCCACTATTATGTCAGGGATTACGTTTCCACTCAAAAACATTCCGGACCACGTCAACATAAACCCCGGCCACAAGAGGAATCACATCAACACTATCCCTAGGAAACGTTACTCTCGGAAACAATACTATCGCTAAAAGGAACCTGAGGTGGTGTCCATTCTCAGCCCCGCCACTTAAGCCGATACGGGGCGGTGTCCATTCTCAATCTCGCCATTTGTAGTCCATTCGGAGTGGTGTCCACTCTTAGCCCCACCACAAGTGAGCTTTAATCCTTGGCACACATCTCTAGTGCTATCCCTCAAGGCCCACAATACCGGTTGACATCCCACATGAACAACACATAAACATGCCAATGTCACATACCATGATTCGATTCATCATATAAAAACAACATTTTAATGCACAAAATTCAATGCACATGTATAAAACATTTTGGGACGAACCTCTCACATGAAAACAACCTTCTGCAGGTTAAACCAATCGCATGTAACAAAACCATTTGCATGAAACTAAATCAAGTTTGGGGTCGAAACACCCACAATAAACTAAGTTTCGGTAGAACCACTCATCTTAACTGCAATTCGATCTCAACCTCAATAAGCGTATCACCTCAAACACCGTGAAATCCTCAAAGCCCATATGACCAAATTTCCTCCTGGCCAATGATTTATCCACCAAACATCAATATCTTAAATTTCCTAAAATTTTCCTATTTTCCTCCTATTTTCCATAATCCTTTTTTTTCTTCAAAAATTCATAATAAATATGTAATATCTATTTTCACCAAATATTTTTTTCACGAATATTCCTAAAATAATTTTCTACAAATTACAAAATTAATTATGAATTTACCCCAGACCTCACGCGCTCGGTGCGTGTGCTGAGAGTGAAATCTGCGTGCAGTACACTCGCTAATCGTTTTCTCTTGCGCCGGTAACTGAAACTTGCTTTGATGGTGAATCCGACCCTACCCACTCGAAGTACTCCTCAAGGTGAACTCGAGGGTGCCCTTGAATGCCCAAAAACTTCATCGGCGGTTCCTCGAAGACCAAATTACAATGCATCTCCAGCAAGCCTTCGAATTTTCCGGCGATCCCTCATATCTCACTCAAATCTAAGTGAAACCTCACTGAATTCTCTAGAAATGATCTACAAGCTTCAAGGGAAAAAAAACCCTTATCCTCGACCCTTGATTCAACCTCTAAACCCTCGAATTTCAGCTCGAACTTCCTGAAAAACCTAGGTCGCGAGTTCAAGCTTTTATAGCCAAATTCCATTGATTTTTCAATGAATCCCAGCCTTTCTTGGTTCCTAAGTCTCATTCCTAGCCCTCAAGTACCCTAGAATGCATTAAAACAAGCTAAAATGCTCGATCTAATCTTCGAAAAATTTGTTAAAAATGGCCGACTGAACTTCAACCAAATCACGGCCATTCGGCTATCTCTTCTGGCTAATGAGGGTTGAAACTAGGCCATCATGGCCTGGAGAGTAGGCTGGGTGCCCTTGGGAGCCTCACCGGCGGCTGTCGCATTCTTGGTTTGCGTTTGGCAGGTTTAACACTTGCTTTTTGAATATTGCACTTTCACCCCCTTTCAAGTTTTGATGCTTTGCATTTCTACCCTATCTCGCAAACCCTGATTTTTTCAATAATTCCATTAAGCTCCACAAGTTTAGGATGCCTCATTACATTCGCAGAAGTTTAGAAAAACGCTCGCTTTGACCATCCTCGGTCAATACTTAGATTTTGCACTTTGGCTCGAGTGCCCATAATCTCGTATTTTGATCCTCGTTTTGCGAATTCTTTGATTCTTAGGCATTTTTATTTCCCAAGTTTCGTTCTTCCATGCCTAGCAATATTTCTTCAAGTTTTTGCCAAGATTCATAATTCATGCTTAAGCCCCAAGGCTTTGGAAAATTCTACTTACGCCCTAATAGAAATTACACTTAAGTCTTCAAGAAATTCCCGGGTGGTCTACCTATATCCTATAGAGCTGTTGGAGAAGCTTGATTTGAAGGAGAGTGTTGAAGAGAATGTAACATTAAGATAGTATTGGCTTATGCTTTCTTTCTATTTTATATTACTATTTATGTGTTATTGTATGTGAGGCGGTAAGTCTTCTTGTCGGTTATAAGCTGCATATATAAGCAACTTATGTTGTGTGGTTATTCATTGATTTTGACAGTTAATAAAATTACAACACTTCAGTTTTCTCTTTTCTCTGTTTCTCGAGATCTTATGCCCTAAGGTTTCTGATTTACACAGCCTACTACCCTCAAACGGATGGCCAAATAGAACGAGTAAATCAGTGTTTGGAAGCGTATTTGCGGTGTATGTGCTTCAACCACCCCAAGAGTTGAACAAATGGCTACTGTTAGCCCAATGATGGTATAATTCCACCTATCACAGTGCCATCAAAAGAAATCCTTTCGAAGCTATGTTTGGGTATAAACCTACTTTATTGCCTGCACTATCAGGGTCTCAACCTACTATGGTTGATGTGGAGCACTACTTCCAACAAAGACAATAGCTGCTAAAGGTCTTAAAAAGAGAATTAGTTTTTGCCCGTAACTGGATGAAACAGGCAGTAGACAGAAGACACAATGAGAGGATTTTTGAGGTAGGGGATATGGTCTACCTCAAGGTACGACGATTCTTACAACAGCCCTATACTTCTATACCAGTTTCTAAGCTGAGTCTAAAGTATTTTGGACCTTATCCAACTATGGCTAAGGTAGGTTCAGTGGTGTATAGGTTGCATCCACCTGAAAGAGTGAATCAACATCCTATATTCCATGTCTCCTTGTTCAAGATGGCGAAAGAAGTGCTATTTCTGCTAGACAGGACATACCCCCTAATACAAAAGAGGAAGAGGAGATGATTGAATCACGCGCGGTGCTGGAGAAACGGGTACAATACCAAGGGCAACTACCTTTAGTTCAAGTGAGGGTGCAGTGGTCTCATTTACCATTGGACAACACTACATGGGAGTATCTCCAAGATCTCCTGAAGCAGTTTCCTTGAGCTGTAGGCTTTCTTTGAATTCTTGAGGACAAGAATTGTTTGAAGGGGTGGGGATTTGTCACGACCTTATGGAGTAGTGTGTAATATTGTAAAATGTTAGGGTCTAAACGAGGAAATCAGGGAATTATTAGAACTGTTTGAACAGCTAACTGAAGTCGTTGAGGTAGTTAGGACATTGTTGATGTAGCTAGAGGTCCTATAAACAGGGACCTACGAAACTTGTAAAGGTATCGTTGAAGTGAATAATCAATTCCTCTCTCTCGATTCCCTCTTTCCTTCCTTCCTTCTTTCTGTTCTCTTTCTCTATCAATTTTTACGTTCATATATTACCAAATTACAAGCCCTAATTCAATGGCTTGACACTTGGTAGCAATGATAGGATTACTCATTCATGACTTAAATGTCACAGGTTCAAGTTGTATGAGCAATTTATTTACAAAGAAAGGAAAAGACTGCATACAAAAACGATCTTTCCCAACCGCTGCAAAGTAGTGAGCCTTATGCACTAGGGCCATTTTTTATTTAGTCATTACTTTGTAGTTACCAGACACCTTACTAATGTAATGGCTCTTTTCTCTTTCTATGTGGAGCAAAAGACTGCCTTAAGAGGGTGAACCCTACACATAAAACAAGCTAGAAATTAGGGGTTTTTCTATCTCATTACAAGTAAGACAACATAAACGAAAAATTTTACAGAGGCAAAAAATAAAATTTTTATCCATCTTCAACTAAAAAAATGAGAAGAGGAAAAGGCTAAGCTGAATCAACTTCATAGTTTAGCCCCATAGAATCAAGCTAATGAGATTGAGCATGAAGAAGCCAAAAGGTATTGGAATTTGTAAAATCACCTAGGACATTGGAAACACTTAGCTTACCCTTCTGCTGATTTGGGCTACTTGGACTTACTTCCAATCAACCCTTGAATTCATGAATTTTGGCAGCTAATGCTTTCCCCTCTATATTGGTTCCCCTTTTTTGCTACAAATGAGCCTAAATAAGCAAGTGCTGAACCTTAAAGTTAGTTGTGAAGATTCAATTAGACTCTCTATCAAACCTCCAAGGGACAATTGACTAGCGAATTGTCACGTACCTAGGGTTCAACCTAAGGTTTAAGAGATAATTGGAAGGAATTTGGGGAAGATAGATCAGAAGAAATGGGAGGGAATTAGGGAAGAACAAAAACAGAGATTAGGGAGAACCGAGGAAGAGAGGGCAATTGAGAGAGAGTTTGAAATCAGATTTTCATTCAATAATATTATTGTTTCTTGAATCATATTGGATTAGCCTTACATATTGATCCGGTTACTAGGTTTGGCACCAATAGGGTTGCCAATTATTCAAATCAATATAGTTGAATGCTACAACAAAACAACTAAAAGAAATTCATTTATTGCCTAATTACTACTATGTCCTTGGGTTATGACAATTCCCCCCCTCCCCCTTAGAGAGAGTTATTGTCCCCAAGAACCTGCTGCAATTGGTAGGGGTGTGCAATCGGTTATAACCAAACTGAACTGCCCAGAAATCACTAACCGAATTGAACCGCTTGTAATAACTGAATCGAATCGACCGAAAACCCCAAATAACCAAACTAATCGAAACTAAACTAACCAATCAAAATTCACAAAAATCGAACCGAACTGAAAACCGAACTTATCGAAGGGGCATCGACGTCCATGGAAAACTTACTGAAGAAGTTGTTAAAAAACTTATTGGAGGGGCATTGATGTCGATGAGCAAGCACAATGGTGCAAATCGGAGGGAGATAGAGATCTTGGGTTGGCGTCGGCCTCGACGTTGGAGGGAGATAAAGGGCCAACCCTTCGGCTTTGGTCCTTCGTCTTCGACCTCTTTGAGTCTCTGTCTCTGGCCCTTCATCTTTGTCTTCGTCTCCGAGGGATGGTGGTGGTGACAGGGAACAGAGGTGGTGGTGGGGGGTGGCCAAGTTGGACGACAGAAAAGAAGTCATCTAGGAGTAAGGGCGGGCATAAAAGAAGAAGATAGAACTAGTCTTCTCTTTGTATTTTCCTTTTTGGAAAAGAAATTAAATGGGAGGGAGGGGATGCCCTAGAAAATTAAAGTTATTCCCTTCCTATGGGCTCCACCTCCACCTCCATGCCTCAACACTCAACACCATTTCCTTTCTGCCAAAAGCCTACCGAATGCCCATTTCTAAGGAATGTTATGTTGTCTCGAGTTATACTAGAAGATCAGTTAAGGTAGCAACAATATATTTTGAGGGCCAATAAAGCTTTAAATAGAAGTTTATATCCCATGTTGTAATTAGTGATAGTTGGAGGGTTAAACTGTAAATATTTAATATTCTTTATTGGGATGTCCGCCCACTGTCATAAATAGAGGGCAAGGGGTAGCAAAGAGAGACAGAGTTCTCATTTTCTGTTTGTAACGGGTGTTGTTCGCTAGAGAGAAAGGCTAGAGAGATAGCTTTGTAATTTTGGGAGGCGAAGTCCTGTTGTACTCGGGAAATAGAAGGAAGGGATCTCTATTGTATACTGATCATTCTCTGAATAAAGAAACCTGCTAGAGGGGGTGTTTGACTGCTGGATGTAGAACTGGTGTAAACCAGTTCAAACCAAGATAAAATTGGCTTCTGTGGTTTGCTTTTCTCTTTCTTGTTTCTTATTTTTGTTTTGATTTGTTTGCATTTAATTTTCTGTTGTTCTTGATTGATTTCGGGTGAGGAGTTGAGAGAATTGACATTAGGAAACACTGTTTGAGTTGTCAAAAGAGCTCCTAATCCTAATAGGGAGAATAGCGGTTTGGTTAGTTTGATTAACTGACCAACGAAAACCAAACCGATAAAACTTAACTGAAAATTTTGCCAAAAATAACCGAATCGAGCAAGTTGGTTTTGGTCGGTTTGGTTTGATTAGTTTGGTCTAACCGAACCTCTGCTCACTCCTAGCAATTGGTCTTGTTTCTTCACCCAATCCCTACTTGCTCTTCTTCTTTTCCATCCTTCAGTCCTTCCATGTATGGTAACTATTTCTTGCACCTGTGACCTGAGCTAAATTGTTCTCCACATCGGTAGCACAGCCTTGCCTGTCTCCTTTGTTCCATTGAAAGAGACTTGGCTGAATTATGGTCAGTGTAAACCTTATGACTTGGATTTCCTTCCAGATGCGAACTATTTGCAGGATGAATTTTGGTTAGGAGATGGTGTTTTGTCATAAGGGTTTCCACTGACAACTCTTGTAGTGAAGCACCTTCAGCTACTTCCTGCACAGTCTTGGGCTTCCACATCTTCATTGTAGGCCTAAGGTCATCGCTCAAGCCACTGATAAAGCTTGAGATGAAATATTTCTCGGTCATGTAGGGGTTACGACTTAGCATGAATGATTTCAACTCCTCGAATTTGAGTAGATATTTTTGTACTATCCCATCTTGTTTCAATTTATTAAATTCTTCGACGATATCCATCATGCCATGATCTCCAAACCTCTCACATAGCCCCTTGACAAACTCATCCCAATTGCAGCCATCTCTAACCCTAGACCATCCTTGAAACCACACATCCCCAATGTTGTTGAGATAGGCAGATGCCAAGGCCATTCTCTGGCTTTTGGCCACCTGATGAGTGCTAAATAACTTCTCGCATTGTTTTACCCACCATTGAGGCTTCTGTCCCTTGAACAAAGATAATTCCAATTTCGGTTCAGGAAAACTAGATTGATGTGGTGTAGATTCTGTCTTCTATCACCTCTAACCACATTTTCTCCCATCAAGGCCGAATCCACCTCAAACTCCAGCGATCTAGCATTCCAGTTATTGGTTCCAATTCCTGATAGGATTGGTTCCAGCCTATCTCTAGGGGGAAAATCAGGCGAAATTCTTACCTAATTTTGGCGGGAAAACATGAGCATGAACTAGTGCATTTGATCGTGAAACATGTTGCTCTGCTCCCGTATTTCCTCCCGCATGTGATCACGCATATCTTTGTGCAAAATCTCTCCGCAATTGTATCCAACTTCCTATCTACCACCGATCCAATCATCTCTTCCATGGATCCCACTCGATTTTGTATCTCTGCCACCATTACCGTAACTTAGGGGTGGCAATACGAGTTGGCGGGTCGTAATTGTGTTGTGTTGAGACACACGTATAACACGTATCAGGCTAACCCGAACACGACCCGTTTAATAATCGTGTCAAATTCCTTAAACCCAAACACGACACGTTTATTAAATGTGTAACACAACACGACTTGTTTAACCCGTTTAACTAAACGTGTCGTGTCGTGTCACCTGTTAACCTAAACAACAACAACATATCCAGCCTTTATCCCACTATGTGGGGTCGGCTACATGAATTCTAGACTTCCATGTATTTCTATCGTTTGTCATATTTTCATTTAGATCCATATACTTCATATCGAACTTTAATGTCTCTCCCAAAGTCTTCTTGGGTCTACCTCTACCTCTTTTTGTGACTAATTGTTCCATTTCATCAACTCTCCTCACAGGAGCGTCTCTTAGTCTCCTTCTCACATGACCAAACCATCTTAGTCTAGTCTCTCTCATCTTCTCCTCGATTGGCACTACTCCTACCTTATTACGAATAACTTCATTTCTAATTTTATCCTTTCTTGTATGTTCGCACATCCATCTTAACATCCTCATCTCCGCTACACTCGTCTTTTGCTCATGCTGGTATTTAACTGCCCAACATTCTGAGCCATACAGCAAAACTGGTCTTATAGCTCTCCTATAAAATTTTCCTTTCAATTTTAATGGGATTTTACCATCACATAACACTCCCGATGCATTTCTCCATTTTAGCCAACCTGCCTTAATTCTATGTGCGACATCCTCGTGAATTTCTCCATCTTTTTGAATCACTGATCCCAAATATCGAAAATAGTCTTTTCTTTGTAAGATTTGGTCTTCTAATTTTATTATAACATCATCCACTCTTGCATTTTTACTAAATTTGCATTCCATATATTATGTTTTCTTTCTACTTAATTTAAATCCCTTAGATTCTAAATTGTTTCTCCACAACTCAAGCTTAGTGTTCACTCCTTCTTTTGTTTCATCCACCAACACTATGTCGTCTGCAAATAACATACACCATGGCACATCTGTCTGAATATCTTTAGTGAGTTCATCCATTACTAAGGCAAATAAGTATGGACTTAGTGCAGAACCTTGATGCAGTCCTATTGTAGTTGTAAATGGTTCAGTATCCCCTCCGCATGTTCTGACCCTTGTCTCTACACCATGATACATGTCCTTAAGGGCTTGTATATAGGCTATTTTGACTCCTTTCTTCTCTAAAACCCTCCATAATACTTCTCTAGGGACCCTATCATAGGCCTTTTCTAGATCTATAAACACCATATGTAGGTCCTTCTGATGATCCCGGTACCTTTCCATTAGGCGCCTTAATAAATATATAGCTTCCATTGTTGACCTGCCAGGCATGAAACCAAACTGATTTTCTGACACATTTAACCTGTTAACCTATTTAACCCATTTAATTTAAACGGTTCGTGCTGTGTCACCTGTTAAACGTGTTATTTCATGTATAATCGTGTTAACGTGTTCAGATCAATCCATTAACCCTTTTAATTAAACGTGTCATTTCGTATATAATCGTGTTGACGTGTTCGGGTCAACCCATTAACACGTTTAATTAAACGGGTCATTATGTGCTAAACGGGTTGGACGGGTTGACCCGCCTAAGACACGAAAATAATCGTGTCATAAACAAGTTGACCCATTTATGACCCGAACCCGATTAACCCCAACCCTAACTTGCTTAACTCCGTGTTGTGTCCAAAATTGCCAACCCTACCGTAACTTGTTGCAACTGTGACTCTGTTTGTTTCATTTGGGGCCATGGTAACTGATTGCCTTAAAAAAATTCGTCGGCCAGGAGCTTGCTCTAAATTTTTCTTCTCTATTCATTGCAGTTGTTTGCCATTGATTGTGGTCACGACAAATCAACAATCTTCTAGTTCTGAAACCTCACTTTGCCGAATCTGCCAATCTTGGCATTGCCTTTCAATTCTAGCCCAAATTACCAAAATCCACAATCGTCACAGAGCATTAGTAAATGCAACTGTAAATCACCACAGCAATCGCCTAGGGTTACAGAGTCAATTCTTTGAAACCGCTTCTTGAATCTGCTTTGCCTTCTTTGATTGACTACCATAATGCCAAAAATCACCGTCAAGTCGGCTACAATTCTGAGATGAGATTTGCTAGCTCCTCTCGATTTTGATCAATTTTTGCTTCCTTTCAACTTAGATTTGAAACGTGGAAAGATCATTGCTTGATCGCTTCGGCAGAGTTAATGGATTTCGACTATAGATCTCCTTCGTACAAATGGGTTCCAATGCACAACTTTGATTATTGCCTAATCTCAATTCGTTAGAAGCAAGAATCGACTGCTGCAGTTGTCTATGAAACCGCTTCCAATTCACTATCGGCTGTTAGCGTCTCCTTTGTAACCGAGATCGCCAGAGTTGAGGAATTGGCTTATATCGTTGAACTCACTTCTTGCTACAAGTTATCGTACTCGCCTTCAAATAATGAGAATCAATTGCCTTGGAAGCAGCCATTGGTATTCGTTAGAAATTAAGCGACAGAGAAACCGTCTAGGAACGATTGCTTTGATACCAAATTCAACCTAGGGTTTAAGAGATAATTGGAAGGAATTTGGGGAAGATAGATCAAAAGAAATGGGAGGGAATTAGGGAAGAACAGAAACAGTGAGAGAGCTTAGGGAGAATCGAGGAAGAGAGGGAAATTGAGAGAGAGTTTGAAATTAGATTTTCATTCAATAATATTGTTGTATCTTGAATCAGATTGGATCAACCTTATATACTGATCCGGATGCTAGGTTTGGCATCAATAGGGTTGCCAATTATTCAAATAAATACAACTGAAGGCTACTACAATACAACTAAAAGAAATTCATTTATTACCTCATTACTACTATGTCCTTGGGTCATGACTCCAAAGCTCCAACATCATACCCATTTTTGGCATGTTGATTGTTGGCCAACTTAGACTACCACATCAAGGTGTCTTTTAGACTTCTTGACCAGTTATTACCTTGAGTAGATGGTTTGGCCTTTACACCTTCTTGGAGGAGTGTCTTTTTAAAACAAGTTATATTTTATGGCTGAACTTCTTGGCTGAGGCTTAGCATGGATAGCCTACCCAGTCCAAGAAAAGCGCTAGACTTACTTTATGGCTACCTCTCGCCCAGGGGAATGGTTTGCTTTGGAACCATGATTTATCACACTCCATCAAGGTTTCTATATCTGATATTTACCTATGCAGTTGACAATTTTGCCCGTGGTTATGGTCCAAGACCACCTACCTCACTCTTGGAGCATGGGTTGCTATCATGACGCCTCCTCGCCTTGAAGTTCATTCAACCCTCTCCCCATGGAAGACAATGGTCTTTGTTAAGGAAGCTTTAAGAATTTAGCTCGTAACTCTACCCAACCTTGCAACTTGTTATGTTAGTCGAATAATTGGGCCAATGTAATAGGCTGTAGGCATCGATTTGGTGGGCTGAGGCCTATGTAAATAAAAGCCACGGATAAGCATAGCTGGAGAAATGTTTCAGCGTGTTCTCGGGCAAGTTGTAAAGCAAGTGGGAAGGGCATAACCGCTTTTGGCACCCAATCAGGCGATAGATCAGTATAAAAGGAACTGATCTATGCCTCTACCCCTATGTTGAATGAAATCAGGAAATTAGTTTCCCTCTCAAACTCTTTTCCCTCTCAATTCTCATTTTCTCTTTCCCTCTAATTCTTTCAATCCTCCCTTCTCTCTTTCTCTCTATCAATCGAGAACTCACTTGTCAGATTAGGAATTTGATAAATTGGTATCAGAGCAGCTTTCCTAGCCAGCGCTTTCGAGGTTGGAGACACAATGGTTGACGGTACTCGCATGAAACAAATGGAGATGTAGGTCCAGCAGGTCACTACTAGGGTGACCGAGGTGCAACAACGGGTAGGAAATATGGAGGATGCAATTGGAGTCGTGGACAAGAAGTTAGAAATGGTGGTGGATCGGTTGAGGGGAGACATGCGCAGCCAAATCCGAGAAGAGATGCGAGAGCATAGCAATATGATGAGAGATCAGATGCAACAATTCATGTTGATGTTCTCAAACCAGGCGCAGGTAAGAATATCCCCAGACTTTCCCCCTCGTGAGCAATTGGATTCCATACTTCCAGGTATTGGCACGAGCCAAAGGGAGGTGGGATCGTCGGAATTAGGAGGTGAACCGAGGGGAATAAGAGGAGTTGTGGACCAAAGGCATGAAGTGGGCACTTGCAAGATGATCAAAGGGAAGAAGTTGCAAAGATTGTTCAAAAAGAAGATGTCACAAATAGCCAAATTATTTTCAATTAAGGCCACTGAACAATTGGGATTAGAGAATGAAGCAGACTCATCAATCACACCCACTTGGCAGGTACACGATTTGGCTTTTCTTGATGCACTTTTAATTGAATATCAAGATTTGTTTGTAAAGCCTAAGACCCTTCCCCCTCAAAGATCTTTGGATCACACCATTACCTCTTTTACCTAATGCTGAACTAGTGAACATTAGATCCTAACGATACCCCCCAAAACTTAAATATGAAATTGAGAAGCTTGTCAAGGACATGCTAACTCACTCTGTGATTCCACCTAGCCACAACCCATTTGCTTCTCCCGTCCTATTAGTCAAGAAGAAGGATAGAACATGGCGATTCTGTATTGACTATAGACAGCTCAATGCCATTACCATCAAAGACAAATTTCCCATGCCTATTATTGAAGACCTTTTGGATGAATTGAAATATGCCTTTGTTTTCTCTAAACTGGACCTAAGGTTGGGATACCATCAAATTAGAATGGATCCTAATGACATCTCCAAAACAGTCTTCAAAACACACCATGGCCACTTTGAATTCATTGTCATGCCTTTTGGCCTAACCAATGCACTAGCCACATTTCAAACCCTCATGAACCAAATCTTTGAATCTTACCTCAGAAAATTTGTGCTGGTTTTCTTTGATGATATCTTGGTTTACAGCCCCTCTTTTGACCAACACCTAAACCATCTTAGGGCTACATTCAAGATCTTGAGATTCAATCAATTGTACATCAAAAGGTCAAAGTGTGCTTTTGCACAAAAACAAGTGGAATATCTGGGACATATCATTTCAGGGGTTGGGGTGGGAACAAATACCAAGAAGACTGAAGTCATTGTGGCCTGGTCGAAACCTACAAACATCTGAGCTTTGAGAGGGTTCCTAGGGCTTATAGGGTACTACAGAAAATTTCTAAGAAACTATGGGACAATAAGTAAACCCTTAATGGAGATGCTGAAGAAAGATAGCTTCAAATGGAATTCGCAAGCAGAGGAAGCTTTTGAGCAATTTAAAAAAACATTAAGTGATCGGTGCTAGGCCTACCCGACTTTAGCAAGCCATTTGTGTTAGAGATTGATGCCAGCAACCATGGAATAGGGGTCGTTCTTTCCCAGGAGGGGAGGCCATTGGCCTTCCTAGGCTAATCCCTGGCCCTTAGACACTAAGGCCTTAGCATATATGAGAAGGAACTAATGGCAGTCCTAATGGCAGTAGAAAAGTGGTAGCACTACCTGGAAGGGGGGAAATTTTTGTTAAAACGGACCATAAAAGCCTCAAGTTCTTGTTACAACAGAGACTGCACACCCAATTACAGAAGAAAGACATGGCCAAACTGATGGGATTGGCAGCACTACATGGAAAGGGGAAAATTTGTGATAAAAATGGACCATGAAAATCTCAAGTTCTTGTTACAACAGAGATTGCACACCCAATTACAGAAGAAAGACATGGCCAAACTGATGGGATTGGATTATACAATCCAATTTAGGAAAGGGAAAGAGAATGTGGTAGCAGATGCTTTGTCTCGTTGCCAAGAAGAGGGAGCCTGTGAGGCCATCTCAGCAGTCGTCCCAGATTGGTTACAAGAAGTAATTGCTAGTTACTAACAAGATGAATGGGCCAAAAGTTTATTGGAGCAGCTAAGTGTGGACACCAATAGTAGACTCGGGTACTTACTAAACAATGTGGTGCTCCAATACAAGGGAAGATTGGTTCTCGGGAACAGTGACACTGAAAAGCAAGATCCTATAGGCACTCCATGAGTCCCCCATTGGAGGATATTCTGGCATTCAGAATACATATTGAAGGGTCCATCAAGTATTTTTTTGGCCTTAGGTAAAAAAATATGTTTGGGACTATGTGATGAGGTGTGATGTGTGCAAAAGATGAGCATGAGACAGTGGCTCACCCGGGCCTTCTACAACCCCTACCATTACTAGATCAGGGGTGGACTAACATCACTATGGATTTTATAGAAGGGCTTCTTCAATCGAAAGGAAATGACTGCATTATGGTGGTGGTAGATAGGTTTTTTAAATTCAGCCACTTTATTGGGTTATCCCACCCGCACACAACTCAAGAAGTAGCAAGAACATTCATGGACTGTGTGGTGAAGTTGCATGGCATACCACAGTCCATAGTTTCAGACAAAGATCGAATATTCACTAGCTTATTTTGGAAAGAATTGATGTGGTTGCTAGGCACTACACTATTGATGTCAACAGCCTATCACCTGGAGACAGACGACCAAACAAAAAGAGTGAACCAATCATTGGAGCTATACTTAAGATGTTTTAGTTTCCTACAGCCTAAAAGATGGCATAAATGGATGGCAGTTGTCCAATGGTGGTACAACTCGACTTTCCACAGCGCCATTCGAATGACACCATTTGAGGCTATTTATGGCTACAAACCAAGGCTCCTACCAGCCTTGGCTGACCGCTCTACAGTGGCAGGTGTAGGTACTTGCAACAAAGACTAAGACGTTATGAAACTGGTGAAAACGGAATTGGCTAAAACACGAAATCGAATGAGGCAGATGGCTGATAGGAATCGGAGTGAACGGGTATTCTCAGTGGGAGATGAAGTCTACCTGAAGCTTGGCCCACAACACCTCAAAGCCTTATCCCAGCAGCCAATATCTAAGCTCAACCCGAGGTACTATGGGCCATTCCTAATAACAGAGAAAATTGGGACAGTAGCCTACAAGTTGCAACTACCAGAGGGAACCCAGATACATCTGGTGTTCCACGTCTCCCTCCTTAAGAAAGCCATCGATACACAACCATACAACACCTCGTTGCCTCCCATGAGCCGAGCAGAACAACAGGATGCTGTGCCCGCCGCCATCTTAGACAGGAGAGTGGTCTGCAGGCATGGCGCCCCCTCTCATCCAAGTCCTAGTAAAGTGGTCATACCTCTATGAGGATAACAACACTTGAGAGTACTTCCCAGACCTTCTTTGACAATTTCCAAACTCTGCCAGCCTTCTACATATTTCTTGAGGGCAAGAAATGCTTTAAGGGGAGGGGATTATTATGTTAGTCGAATAATTGGGCTAATGTAATAGGCTATAGGTATCGATTTGGTGGGCTGAGGCCTATGTAAATAAAAGCCACGAATAAGCATAGCTGGAGAAATGTTCTAGCATGTTCTCGGGCAAGTTGTAAAGCAAGTGGGAACAGAATAACTGCTTTTGGCACCCAATTAGGCCATAGATCAGTATAAAAGGAACTGATCTACGCCTCTTACCCCTATGTTGAATGAAATCAAGAAATTAGTTTCCCTCTCAAACTTTTTTCCCTCTCAATTCTCATTCTCATTCTCCTTTCCCTCTAATTCTTTCAATCCTTCCTTCTCTTTTTCTCTCGATCAATCAAAAACTCACTTGTCAGATCAGGAATTTGAATCAACTGCTATTCAACTAATACTAGAATATCAACGGTGGAACACTTTACACATGCTCTGGCACCCAAAAACATTATTTTTTCTGGTTGGCCTCATCTACATCCGTAAAATCTCCATGCCAACTTTTGAATAGCCTTGACTGCCTCAACACCCCCAAAAGATTAGATGACAAGCCACCTAGACTCCACTTATCTCCTCCTCCCCAAACTATAGCCCGTTTTTAGAGACAACCAATCATGGCTTACATGTGGTTCTCATAGCTCTGCCATTGGGAGTTAATCCTAGTTGCCTTCATTGCCTAGGGAAGAGAAAATAGGTAGAATGCCCCACAACATAGTTGTTAAATCAAGCTTCGAAATTTTTATTTTATGAATCTTGAATCGAGAATCGAATCGAATCGAATCGAATTATAAGATTCAGTAAACATTCTCAATTTCAACTATAAATAATATATATCCAACAACAACATATCCAGCCGTTATCCCACTATGTGGGGTTGGCTACATGAATTCTAGACTTCTATGTGGGTTACATCCCAACAGATAGTTTGTCTAGAATTCATATTTGGATCCGACTAAGTTTTACGCTGGCTGTCGGCTACCTAACGCAACCCTCCTCCTTTATCCGGGCTTGGGACCGGCAGTGGATAATATCCCCTGGCGGAGTAATGATGAAATGAAGTTTGAACACCATCTTCACATGGAGAAATTTCATGAGATGATGGTGAATGAAGATAATTGATATAGTTGTGTTCCATAACTTAGTTGACATGATGAAACCAACAAGTACAATATGGAAACACAACAAAAATAATATATATCCATAAAAAATAAATAATGTGCCCACCATGATCAATTCTTTTAAATATAAATAGATAAATAATACTTCTAAATATATTTGCTAAGTTTAAAGTTATACCAAAAGTATATTCATGTTACCTTTAAATTCAAATTGCATCAAACCAAATGCGGTCATGCTTCTTGGGTTGTTTAATATATGCTCTGTTTCAGCTCCTGAGTCCTAACCTTTCGTATTTCTCATCTCAAACTCAAGCAATTTCTTTTCTTTTCCTTTTCTAATTCTGCTTTGCTTCTGATGTTACAGCTTATAGATATCTCACCAATTTTGAAAAAGAAAAATATTTGATTAAAGCACATGCAGATAAAGTCACATGAATTGGACAAATAAGACGAATCGTGTGATTTATGGTCGATTATAAGGGATTTTCAATTCACCCTATAGATTTGACTCGATTTCTATATGAATCGAATTGAATTGTACGATTCGAATCGTGAATCGTACGATTGTTATACGATTCTAACAACACTGCCCCATAGAGGTTCTCATTTCCATTCTCAATGGAATTCTCCAATATTCAGCTACCCAAAATTTCAAATCTTATAGCATATGGGCTAGGCTCTTTCAACCGTTCCAAAGAACTGATTGGAGTATGTTTGAAAAATTTCACCCACTCAACTTTGTAATTTGGGTCAATGACCAATATACCCTTCTCCTCTTACGCCATTGAAGACTTTCAGGTTTGCCATAGGCCAAGAATTTAATCTAGCCATCTCCAGAAAAGATGTTCCAATATTTTCGGTTTGTAAAGAAGCCAACACAAAAAATTTGAGAATAAGAGCCGCCCTTACTCTCCTTCCCTAGGTTGTGGGAGGTACATGAAACACACACTACAAGCTGCTCCTTCCACAGTAACCAGAAACCTTATCCTCTCTTAGAAAGGCTTCCCAAAATACCTATCCATTTCTTGTTGAAGGGAAGCTCTAATACTCGATTTCCATGGGATAATGAAAAACCTCTTTGGTTGAGAGCTTGATGGAACGAGCCTCCCTTCACCCTCCGGCTGCATTGCTTCCTCCCTGGTATACCACATTGAAGGTCCTCCACTCTGCCTGGAAGATCTTCCTCCTGCACATTCTGTGTACTTCTTTCCTTAAAACTCCGATTATTTTCTAGCTTTACTATAAGCTCACTTTATCATGCTCTTGAATTCTTGATTCCCTTCTGTAACATAATGGCTCTTGCAGACTGTAAAGGGAGTTGCAGAAGCAGCACCTCTGTTGGAGATGGATTGGGATGAGAGATTGCTTATTCACATAAGTTACAGTCCAAGGAGGTATTTTCTTTGGAATTATGTGACCTTGCATCTAAACTGTGTACAAATACATTCCTTCCATTGACATGGTGCAAAGATTTTCCTTTTTAGATGGACTTGTCGAAACTGCTCGTTGACTTCAAATATTACATCAAGCAGCATAAGGCCTTGTGACTTCAAAATGGGAAGAGTGCTAGCTTCCCTTCAGACGCTTAGGTGTACTTACACCTTTGATTTAAGGTAATATTTATATTATTTGTTCTCATAATTTCTGCAGAATTTGTTCCTAGAAATTTTCCTGATTGCCTTTTTTGAAATATGGTATCTTTATTACTAGATATGCTGAAACTAACTTGATGGTTGGTTCATTAGATCTTGGATTTAGTTCTGTTTTGTGCATGAATGTCAGAACCGCCTTCTATACATGAATAGTTTATTGTGGACAACTGTTGGGTTGTTTTTCTTTTTCTTTATTTGTATCATATTTTACCTGATCTTAAAGTTATATTAACATTGATTATCTAAAAAATTTGTGTGGTCTCTTGGTCAATTTTTTATGTCACTTTACATGAATAAGTTGGCGAATAAAGAGGTGAACTATGTATCAGGGTTTCCCAGGCATACCGGAGCATTTTTTGTTTACATAACTTCACATTGTCTTGTACCTGACTTTTCAACCTTCAAATAACTGTACAGGCATACCTGTCCTCAACGTAGACAACATTGTTGTTTTAAAGATGAAGCCAATTTGATTTTCAGAACTGGTATGTTATAGAGAGAACAGGTTCCAAACTGGATGAGGGTAATTAGGTCAGACACTTCGGAGGCAATATAGTGGATCAACCATTAACGCCCAATAAGATGAACTTATCAATATGCTTTTTTTGTATTTATTTTGTAGATAGTTCTCTTGGTATTGATCAACTGGCAATGAATCACCACTTTGTCTTTTGCACAACCTTCTTGAACTAACATATGAACCATGAGGAGTTTCTTGCTTTTGGCTTCTATCACAAAGCCAGTAGTTTAATCCCGTTTCTCAGGCTACATAGATGATGCATATTAAAATTTTGGAGCTGCATCTTATATTTCCTCCACAGTTATTTTTTATTACCCCACCTAGTGGGATTAAGGCTTATGATTATTGTTGTAAATGTTTTTTATTGAAGAAATACTGCAATGTTTAATGCAACGAGAGATAAATGAATTTTATTCAGCAGCAAATGTGATGCAAACTTTGTTTTGATTTTTGAAGGGTACTTATCTTTTGTTTGAGCAACTTTTGAGAAAGTATCCACTTTGTGGATCATTGTTCCCTACTGCATTTAGTACTTGTGTGAATTAAAAGACATCAAGTAATAGTTGGTCCTCTAGTAGGCTATTTTGGGATTTTTGTTCATCTGTCAGGCTGTTTCTTTGCAGATTGCCCATCTGTTGTGAAGATGTATCAAGTGCTAGGAAATTTGCTGATATTCTTCGTCAAGGAATTTCAAGTCATGCCAAAGAGCTTAAAGATGCAAAGGCCATCATTGATGGGGATTTGGTAAGAAAGGCAGTAATTTTGGAAGGTGTCCATTAACTTTTTCACACAAATGCCCTCATGAGATGTTGGAAGATGACTCCTTGTGATCTCCAAGTCTTTTTTGGGATTGGCCATGTCTTTATTAGCATATAAAATGACACCCCCCATCCTGATATATATATATATATATATAAAGGATGGAAAAAGAAAAACATGGAAGCAATGCTTTCGGTGTAGTTTTGAGCTTCAGATAACTTGGAAATTTAGGAAATTGTTTAGCTATCTAACGGTTTCATGATGCAGTTATAAAGATGGTCCATCAAGTCTTTTTTTTGCTCAGTAAAATTCATCAAGTTTTTTTAGTCTTCCTCTTCTTTTGCTACATATATATATATATATATATATTTTCCATTCCATCTGCTTGCTTCATAGGTGTGTTTATTGATTTTGTTCTAACATAACCAAACTGTTTTACTTGTGTCTCATGCACTTTATCTTTAATATTCTCCACTTTAATCTTATTATAAATGATTTCATTTTTAATTCTGTGTTTTTTGTATGGCTGTACATTCACCATAAAATTTTCATGTTGATACTTAACTGCTCAATATTTTGAGCCATAAAAAAAAAAAAAAATGGTCTCATAGCTCTTCAATAAATGCATCTAGGATAGTTTCATTGGAGGATGTTCATACAGAATTAAGGTGGGATGCTTAAGTGAAGAAGTGTGTTTAGGATTTTATGCAATCATAAGATCCCTTTGAAGTTAAAATGAAAGTTTTATTAGACAACTATAAGACCATCTTTGTTGTATGGCTTTGAATGTTGGGCAGATAAGTGCCAACATGCATAAAACGTGAGTGTGGCTAAGATGAGAATATTACCCTAGATGTATGGTCATATAAGAAAAGATAAAATAAGAAATAGAATCATACACGATAAGGTTGGAGTAGATTACTAAAGATAAGATGACATGCATGATTAAGATAGTTTGGACATGTGAAAAAGATTGATAGAAGCACTGATGAGGAGAGTGCATGAAATGGTGGAAATTTGTAGCAAAAGAGGAGAGGAAGACCAAATGAGATATAATGGCCTTGTTGAGAATATGGCTATGGATAGAGATGGTTGAAAATCTAAAATTATACACAATAATTTGTTGGGGCTATAAACATCATATTTGGTTGCTCCAATAAATGGATAGCTTTTATTGTTGACCTATCAAACATAAAAACCAAATTGGTTTCAAAGATCTCAATTCTCTCCTCAACCTGTTATCCAGTTCAACTGCTTCCTCATTCTTCATATATATATATATATTTATATTTTATAGCTTGCTTCATTTCGTTTGGACAAATGTCTAGGGCATGCTCTATCTTTTCTTCTTTGGAGTTGTCAAGATGTCCAAACATAACATTTGTTTCTCTACAAATAATTTCTTGAAATACTCCTTCCATCTATCCTTGATTGCCCTGTTAGTTACTGCTATCTTTTGATTTTCATCTTTTCTGCATTTTGTTGTTTCAAATCTGTTATCTTTTCTTCTCCTGCTTCAGATGGTGTATAACATCTCTTTTCCGTCTTTTGTGTTAAGTTGATGGTACAAATTTTCACAAGTTCTTGACCTTACTTTGCTGATTGTTTTTTGCTTATCTGCTTCTCTTCTGTCTTTTCTGTTAAGTCAGTGGTACAAATTCTTCTTCTTCTTTGTTTTGATTTTTTGTCGTATCTGTTCACTTCATCTCCAACTCTTTTTAATCTGAAAAGGAAGAATACCTTCAATACTAGAAATTCTATTATCATAAAAAATGGTTGTATATTGTATGATGAGAATGGAGGATCACCATGCTTTAAGATTTGGGCTAGGCTTGCCTATGTTAGCAAGGCTCAGATGATATAGGTGAATACCCATGATTGTAACTGATGGGAGTGGCAGTTTTTTCTTTTTATTTGCCTCCAGAAGTAATACATTATTAAATGCTGCTTTAGGTATATGCTGGCAAAGTAGAACTTGAAGAATTTCCCTTAATTTAGTATTATTTACCATCGCATTCCATGTTGGGTCGAAAGAGGAATGTTGCTTCAATTCTAAAATTTTTGTTTTTCCTCTTGGTTAATTATACTTGATTCTTGGTAGCTACTCCTAAGTTTCAGTCTGCATAAATTTTTCCCCTCCTGTCTGCCCTAACTTTTAGGTAGTAAAGGATGAGTCATGTCTACCAGATGGCCTACATGAAGTGAAATTTCTTCTACCTTTCATGAAGGACTCATTTGCAGAAGGTGTGTGTTACTTCTTTTTTCCATTTTGGATTAGAATATGCACTGATTGTTATTAACTTTTTCTTGTAACATATATGCGTTTATTTACTTAGTTACTGTCTTGTAAAGCATGCAGCGAAAAAGAGGTTGTTGGTGTTCTTGCCTTTAGTGGGTCAGTATGTTCTTTTGCATACTCAAATTCAAGAGAGCCAGTTTCACAAGCTTTGGCTGATTTAAAGGTATGGGGTCCTGATAATATTAGTACTTCCACTCTTTGACTTTCTCTTGAATTATTATTTTGATTTTGCATTTGACAACTATACAGGTTGCAATTTAAGGGAAGTGTTAGTCCTGATAACCAGTTGATGCATAACATTTTATTTTCAATTTTAGACATTTTAAGACATAAATTAGACAAACTGGCTTGTAAAATGAAATTCCAATGCAAGAGAATATGCATCCCAGTAGCAAATTTCAACATTGTTTTCTAATCTGATGGGGACAATAGTAAGTGCTCTCTAGTTCTATTTTGGCACTTATACTCGGCATTTTTCTTTTTCCTATCCTCCAAAATCTATAAAATTTTGCGGGTATACTTAAAAGCTCCAGCTCATAACTCTTGTCCTTTGTAATTATTTGATCCCTTTTGCCTTTTTGTGTAGGGTGATATCATCATGAGCCTGCAAAGTAGGTTGGATGTCATCTGTGATGAGTCAGATGGAGAATCCAGTTCAAATGCTAATAGGGGAAAGGATGCGAGTGAGGAGTTATCAACAGGAGAACCCTTTGTCCAGCTTACTCCTCAATTGTTAAGGTATAGCATTGCAATTTGTGCACATTAATGTTCCAAAGATGGAAACTTCAAGAGCTTGCTAATTTGTGCTGGTTTGACAATGTTAGAGTCTATCCCCCCCCCCCCCCCCCCTTTTCAAGTTGAAAATTATGCAACTGTAAATCATGTTGCACCTTAGCATGACAGGTAGGTATATTATTTCTGTTCTTGGCTTAGTTTTACCTTAGTACCTTTGATGTCATGGATAATGCTTGCATGCATCCCATCACCGAAGGCTGAGGTATGGTGAATGAGATTGATATCCACTGCATCGCATCCCCTTTTAAACTTAGCTCGTGGCTGGCTGAGATGTTTAAATGGAATTCTGAGACATCAACCTAAGATGTAGAATATTGTATAGTATGGCACTGAAATGGTGGCAGCATAACATGTTTACTTGTGAATTGACAGTTGGCGTTGTGCAGTTACAGTGCTCATCTGGATATTATAGATTTGACAGTCAACTGTTGTCTCAAATGAACTGTTCTTCCCTCTTATGCTTCTGTCCCTATTTCTATGCGTGTTTACTGTCTCTGCTTTTGGTATTGTAGAGCTCTGAACATAGTGATTGTTTGTGAGACCAAAATATGTCCATTTCACCCCATGTATGCCTCTACTTTAATATCCAGCATTGTTAGTAATTAACAATTTCTACTATAAAGAAAAAAGAAAAAGGTGTTTGTTATGACACAAATTTGTTCATGTTGGCATTTTATGGTCCCCATTTTGGAACCATGAATTATTGCATGCCATACTTGTCAGTAAAACAATCTTCTTCCTGTATTCTATTCTAGCTTGATTTTCCTTTAAAGTATTGATGCCAATACTTCTTCTCTGTTTCTTATCTGGCACAAGGTGGAAAGTTGGAAGAGTTAACAGACTAGAGCATCAGTATCGTATTTAATTTTACTTGGTTTCTTGTGTGCTACTTATTGTCAACTAAATTTGTTATTTGAACATTTGAAAACAGAAAACAGTGCAGTCTTACATTTCCTCGAAGAGTCTTTATCCCTTGGTTGGCGGGCACATATATCTGCGACCATTTACAACCAGCTGAGACACTTGAGGTTTGTACTCTTGCTTTGACAAAACTATCATTCGGTTGTTTGAATCAGCAAGTATGTGAGAAGTTCGCGAACACTTCTCTTACTTTATTGAATTAATATGTCATTAAGGTCAATGTGTTGCTGGGCATGTTCTCATTTAGGCCTCGCTTGTTTGGATGGAAAATATTTTACTTTAGAAAATATTTTTCAATGTAAAATGTTTTACACAATTATTTTTTGTCTTATTTTCTGGTGTTTGTTTGTATTGTAAAATATTTTCCAAAAATTAGTTATATGCATGTATAATGATATATATATATGTATGTATGAATCATTAATGTATATGTATGTGTATGTATGTATATCTGTGTGTGCATGTGCATGTATATGTATGTACATGTATCTGTGTGTGATTGTGCATGTATATGTAAGTGTGGGGTAAATTACACCACTAGTTCCTAAACTTTATACTCATGAATTGGTCACTTTAATTTTTGTCACCGAACTGCTGAACTTAGATTTTTTTTAGAATGTAGTCCTGTTTTTCATTTTTCGGCAAATCCTGTTAATGAAAACTGATATGATATGCATTAATATAACCTCCAAAATCACTTGAACATGGGATTTAGATTAATTTTAATATTAAGTGATTTTAAGATTTATATTAATATATATCACATTAGTTTTTGTTAGTAGAATTTGACAAAAAATCAAAAGAGAGTCTGAATTTTAACAAAAATTAAACTCCAGTGGCTGTGGTAACACAAATTAAAGTACAATTTGTTTGTTACACAGTACAAAGTTTAGGGACCAAGGGTATAATTTACCTATAAGTGTGTATGTATGTATGCATATGTGTGTGTGTGTGTACTTGTATTTGTTTATATGTGTGTGCATGTGTATGTATAATATGTGTATGTATTTATATATATGTACATGTAGGTATATATGTATACATATTGTGTATATATTATTTATAGATATACACATATACATATATGTA
Source organism: Diospyros kaki (assembly GCA_036245055.1). Taxonomy (NCBI): domain Eukaryota; kingdom Viridiplantae; phylum Streptophyta; class Magnoliopsida; order Ericales; family Ebenaceae; genus Diospyros; species Diospyros kaki. Next base: position 12,827,204 of record BSEG01000016.1, on the reverse strand, counting down.
AAGATGTTTTGATGAAAAAAAACAGTTTATTAGCTTTTGTGTAAATAGGAAAATGACTTCAGATTTTGTATTGGAAAGTTATTTAACATCCGTGTAAAATAGTTTCTTTATAAAAATATTTTCCAATTTTTTTGCCAACCAAAAACCAAAAAATAAGAAATTGTTTTCCAGGAAAGCATTTTACATCTAAGCGAACAGTGCCTTCAATATTTTTATTGTCTTATAGAGACCTCTTATTAGAAATAGAGTTATCTACCCCATTGGCCACCAATGGAGTCTGGTTACAGTGGCTTTTGTGTGGATGTGAAGTGGTTGAGCCACCTCTAGCTATTCCATTATTTGAGGTACTCTTTTAATTCTTCCTATTCTATGCTAATTATAAATACTGAGCCTTAATCCTACTAAGTGGTTTGGCTAGATGAACTCTAGCTTGCAAATCATTTCTACACACGATCTATTCTGTTCTGATAAGCCTTAAAAAATTACTTCTGATCATTCAGATCTGGAATAGTTGTTAGGACTTGGGAAAACCTGGACACTTTGTCTCTGAGTGATCAATATTTAATATTCCTCTCGCCCTCTCTCCCTTGCACATTTTGTTTGGGCATTGGTTCTTGATGTGGGCAGTTTTTATTAGTACATCTGGTTTTACAATTTCTCTAGTTTAGGTTTTGCAAAAATGTTGTCAACACGCTGATCATGTGAGCTGAGGCCAAAAAGATTTTTGTCATTTTGTAGATATATAGAAGTTACCTAGTAAAATAAGCAAAAATGCACAAGACTAAAACCAAAAACTGTTTTGAATTTTTCTTCCCGTAGTTGAGTTGAGTTGAGTTTTATCTTTCAATGCCAGGTTGTTAAAGATCATTGTGTTGAATTGATGGCGATGCCTGCCCCAGATTCCTCTACAATCTTGGAGCCGGAAATAGTACCACCGGCATTGAACTCCAAATCTTTCTGGGATGCGGCCTTCCCCATCTGTTTGACATCTAGTCCAGATTGTTCCTCTTTGGAAAAGAGTGGAATTCTTACGAGCCAAGAACATGAAAGGAAATCTACGAGTTCAGCTAATTTTAACTTAAGCGCTGCTGTTTGGATTCTTATTCTTGCCATCTTAGTTGGGTTGGCGCTATATACTGTCGAGAGATTGTCACATACAACTTAAGCTTTAGCTGTTACTTCTGTAGAGCCATGGAGTCTGCTGCAGTACCCGTCAACGATGTATTGCAATTCAAAGGCTTGAGATCAGAGCTTCACAACCCATGCAAGTTTACTGGATAGTCTCATTTATCTCGGTATATTTTTACAAGACCCGAACATCTCAATTCTTGGGAGCTTCACTAAATCAATCTGATGGACGGGATTCTTCTAATGCTTTTGTCCATAATTTTTGTGGAAATTTTCTGGAGATTGTGTTCGTTGAAAAAATTCGACAGTTTCATTTAGAAGCCTAGTGCTGCTGCATGTTTTCTTGTCAAAACAATACAAGTTCTCAAATCCAATCCTATAGAACCCATCTAGCTTTATATACTTATATGCATGGATTACTTACAAACATTATCTTCAAAAGTTGTTTTCAATTTTAGAAAAAAAAAAAAAAAGAAGTGATCCAACTCTTTATCATTGGTATGTTTTGTTGTTATTTTGCATACAGAGAAAATAAAAGACAAAAAATAAAGAAAACACAGAAGTGCGAGGAAACAGACCCATAACTGAAGTTGGAACGACGCTTTTGTTTTATGGTGTGCCGTCCATCTCAATCAGCCTCCCTTTCACAATTATTGCGACCATTTGGTAGTTTGATAGGTAATTGACGTTGGTATTTCGTATATTGAGATACTCCCTTGATATTTCGTATATTGAGATATTGTTCATCTTAGTTTAAAAATACATGGGTATGGCTACATAATTTTATCATAAGTCTCTCGTGAAAAAAAAAAAAAAATATCCCCTTGATTATATGTTATAGCTCTCTTTTTGACTCGTATCTGTGGGATCATTTTTCCAAGACAAGCCCTAATTAAGGGTGTGTTGTACATATAAAGAATCTAATATGTTTTTTTCATATAAAAGCATTATATGATGTAGTTAAAAATTAATTGTGGTATAATATAAGGTATTATTCTCTTTGGTTTAGAAGGCAAGGTATCTTGAGGGGAAGGAAGTGATTCCTTATTTATCAACAATAACTTAATCGGAACTTGAATTAGTGTGAAATCGTCTCTCCCTACCATGAGTCCTAGTTGAGGGCTTGTTGTGGGTACAAAGAATTTGAGATGGATTTCCCTGAAGACAACCCAGAAGATACGGTCAAAAGTTTGGTTGCATTTTATACAAAATAATATCACAGGCTTAGGCTCAAAGGTGCATGTATGGTCATAGACATACTGTTCTATCCTAAAAAAAAGAAGGTCATGGAGAAGAGTAAATGATAACTTTTGAGCAAGGGATTACTCTTTTTCTTGACAACGGTCCTTCTAAACACAAAATAAATATTACATTACATTGGATTTGTGTTTCCTAATGAGGGCCAAGGCGATGACGATGGTTCGGGTTAACTTCATAGGTTTCAGCTTGGATTAAAGTGATGGTTCAACGCCTTTATTAGCAGCCCAAATAGAAGTCGAGCCATAAGTCCTTAACCCTCTCTTTAGAGGAGAAATGGGCATTGACCCATTTGCTTAAGGGAGGGAGGAAGCTCAAATCTAAGCCCATGAAGCCCTTAGCCCATTTTCTCTTATTCCCTAGGCCCTTAATATAAAAGGGATTCTTTCCCATTTTGTGCCCTATGTGTGGTGGTCGATTGTGTTTTCTCCTACTCCCCTCTCTGGCTAATTATGCTTTGCTTCTTTTTCCATACTTGGTCGATTCTCCATGGTTGCCTTTCCTTCTCGATTCAAGACTCCTTTCCTTGTTGGGTGCCGCATCTTCTTTGTGCGAGGTGGCTATCCATCAATGGCGTTTGGGAAGCCTATTTATTCCGAGTTATTGTCTTCTCTTTGGTAAGTTCTTCTTGGCCATTGGTTCGACCCATCATCTTAGCGATCCTTGTTGCTCCTGTGTGGACTCCATAGCGTGTTAAACCTGTGTGGTGCTTTGGAGAGAGAGAGGGTGTTCGTGTGCTTGGCTGAGAGGCTTGGGGGTTTGAGGGTTTCGGTTCTTGGGGGTTTAGGCTTCTTTGTGGCTTGATGTCCCTATTCTTAGAGTTACTTAAACGGTGTTGATGAGCCCGGATCTGAGTCTTGGAGTAGTCTTCGTGACTGCCATTATTGTCGAAACAGGGAGTTTAACTTTGTGTTCATCCTTTTGTTATTTTCAGTCCATTCTATTACTTTGGTTTTGTGCACTAACTTGTTTTGCAGTGTTTCCGCCCTAACATATTATGCAAAAGGTAGTAAAAACTTCAGCCACATTGGTACGCAATATATGTGTATATTATTATGTCAATACATCAATATGCAATTGTGGAAGTTTGTTCACCATTGTTTTCTTGTTTGTTGTAGCAGAAAAAGAAGCGTGAACCCAGGACGAATCCGTCGGCCGATACCCAGCCTTGATAACCATGCTGGGCATTATTCAACAAGCTGCTAATTACAAGCAACTCAAAGTAGAAGCTAACGAAGGATAATATGAATTAGTTGTTTATTGCATATACACATACATATAAGGGCATACAACAGGGATATTTCTGAATTCACTGTAATGACAGCCGACAGTGAGCCATTTGAGATCCTTCTGCATCTTCCTCTACTTGCTGGAGACAAGGTATTATTTCATGTATATGAATAGGAAGACTCGACAATGCATATGCTATTTCGTCTACTTCGTGAGGATACCCATCTGCGACCGTCCACCTTCTTCACCTATGACCATCTATGGTTTGAACCTTTCGACTTCTCTGACACCTGCAACTAACCGCTTCCGACCGCTCGCGAACGATTTGCTTTCTCTGTGATTGTAAATGTTCACCCTCTTCGATGACGACGACAATGTGCGGCTTTGTAACTGCGACTGTCTGTTTTCTTCAATTGGTTGATTGTTTGTGATCAGATGACCGCTTGCATTTACTTTCTCTGATGACGGTATGCAGCTCTGTATTGAGACTGTTATTATTTGTGATTTAAATAGTGTTGATTTATAATTTGTTTTTATATGATTCAATGATATTTTGATTTTTATATATGTTAATATTATGCTATTTGGATTTGCATTTCATGTTAATTTGCATTACATGTTCATTTGTAATGAATTTGTGCAATAATCTATTGTTGCCTTATTACCGTGTTTTATTAGAGCCGTTGATCAACCCATTGGCTCATCCGATGACTGAAGCCTCTTGCCCCTTTATATATAAGGCTTGATGGAATAGAAATGGTCATATTTTGAACGCATCTCGCAAACTCTCTCGTTTTCTCTCTCAAAGCAACAAGAAACCTTAACCTTGATCTCTCTATTCTTTGATCTTTCTCTGATATCGACGAAGTCTAGTAAGTGAGAAAGGTAAATAGAGGATTTTTTTGAGTGCTGGAAAGGCTTGTACATAGCTTGTGCTCTGTTTTATCTGTGTTCTTCAGATTATAAGTATAACTTGTATATTGTTGTTGTCTTTTGTGTACTCTGTAAATCTTTGTACTGTAATCCTAATTTTCTAGTAGATTGACTAGGGGTGAAACTCCTGTCGTGAGTAGGATCCATTTACGAATCCAAACACGTAAACTGTTGTCTCTTTGTGTGCGTGTGTTTGGGTTTACATTTCTGCTTTGTGGATCTATTTCTTGTTCTCGTTTCTTCGATTCAGTGGTTGTTTACTTTGCAAGAAAACAAACAGGTCCAACGATGACCTTTTATCTTCTCCAGGAACAATGATGTGACTTGATCCAAGAGCTCATATTTGCTAGTTGTGGGGTTTATAGACTCATGCAGGGCCGGACCTTCCATGAGGCCCATGAGGCAGCTGCCTCAGGGCCCATGGAAATGTCATGGAAACTTCACTACTTAGGGGCCCATAAATAAAAAAACATTTCCATTTATAAGGGCCCATTTCCTAGCCCAGCCCAGCCGCCCACCTTCTTCTCGTCTGCAAAGTTTCTCCCTCCCTCTCTTTTGCTCGTTGCCCTAGCCCTACCTCTCTCGCTCCATCGCACCTCGCCCTCGCTCTTGCCTTTTGCTTATCATTGCTGCTCCTTCGCCGGTCGGTCGTTGCCTCTCTCTCCTCTTGCTGAGCAGTTGCCCTTCGCCCTCGACCTCGCCCTCACCCTCTCGCTCTCGCCCTCGTTCTCTCGCTCTCGCCCTCACTCTCTCGCCTCTCGCTGCTAGGTCGGCTGTCGCTCGTCCTCACCGGATTGCCTCGCCCTCATGGCCAGTGGCTCGCTGCTCAGTCGCTCACCCAGCAAGCATCGCCTTTCGGTGCTCTACTCGGTCGCTCGCCCTTGTGGGTTGTGGCCGGCTGGTGGCTTGCTACCTCTTGCTCCATTGCTCGCTGTCACTAGTGGCTCGCTACCTCTCAATTGCCGATTGGCTCATTAGATTCACTTTTTCAGATTTGCTTCAACTTTCAGCAGTTATATTTGGGGGGCCCATTTTTTATATTTCGCCTTAGGGCCCTAAAAACTTAGGTACGACACTGGACTCATGAAGCAAAGTTTCAGTCTTTGCTTGCTACATTGATATCACATACAAGGAATTATTGAGTAATATTTGGGAATCAAATTACCCAAACAAGTCATTTGATTGATTGGTGTGTTCCTTTTTATGTGAACATAGAAGAGGAAAGGTAATGTGGGCATTGTACTTGTGTAGCCAATTGGTGGATATCCCTATGGATATTGCTGCTAGAACTTCAGAAGAGGTAGAACTAAAATTATTTATAGATAATTCTATCTAGTTTAACTTTGCTTTTGGAGTAAATTTCTAAACAATGTGTTTATTATTTAAATAATGTTATGAGTTATGATTGATGATGGTGTCATTAATTATGTGGCACCTCCTCATTAGAGGAGCCTAAGGAGATCATATGTCATTATCTCCTCTGTCTATCATCTCTTCCAATGAGGATGCGATAGATGACGAATGACACTGTCATTAGTCATAACTCCTAGCATTACTCTTATTATTTTATTTTTTTATGAAATGAATTGCATTATTGTTGGTTATTTAATTTTTGTAATTAAATATATTACAATGATTCCTTAGTAAGTGGGATTAAATGATCTCAAAATTTGTTTTTAAGGTGAAAAGAAAAAAAATAAAATTAATAATATTTGAACAATAGGAAAAATGGCGATGATTAAGAATATAATGAACTTATCATCCTATATTCAGTTGAATATTTATTATTAGCTTTGTTTAATAAATGTGTGTAAGGCATGGCATTAATGAGATGTATTTCATATAGATTATCCTTTTGAAAATGGCTTCTTCTAAGACTATCATAGTTGATTTGATAAAATATAAGAAATTGAATGGAGACAATTATGAGATTCGGAATATGGAAATCCAATATGTCTTGAAAGAGCAAGAATCAATCGAAACTCTAAATCAAGTTATGGTGGAGTTTGCTAAAGGAACCATTGTATAACATATGATGGATAAAAAGTATTATAATGCTTGGAAGAAAAAAAACTCAATTCCTCGCATTACATTATTTAGCAGTATGGAGGGCAATATTATGTGTGAGTTCAGAAAATATAAGCTAGTGAATGAAATGTTAACTGCTCTTAAGGAGCAATTTGGGGTGATTTCTATTCCAAATGTAAGACAACTAACTATTAAATTTGTTACACATAAAAAATGCTCAAACCACAATATGAGGTAGTATCTTCGAGAGATAACCAATATGATCCATGAACTCAAGGATGCAAGCAGAACCTCACTGATAAACAACAAGTATAAGCTGTCATAAGATCCCTACCCCACAATTAGGAGCACATGAAGATATATCTTACACATAATGTGAACACAAAGACAATGGTTGATGCTTCACGACATTTGGAGTTAGAGGAAGACTGTATTGAGGCTTTTAGGCCTAATATATACTAATATTTATGTGATGACATCTAGCTCCAAAAGTGTTCCCTAGTTTAAGCAAAAATTTCATCTCAAAGGAAAGAAAAAAAATTATTTCCCAAAGAAAGCCAAAGGTGCTCATTTTGAGAAAACTGAGAGTATCATGGAAAAAGTAAGCGACTAGCTCACAATCCCTAAAAACCAAAAAACAAAAAAAGAACATGACAAAGGTGAAATGCTATAATTGTGGCAAGAAAGGGCATTTTTCATGTGACTGCAATGAACCTAGAAAGGTACAAGCTCTAAATGCATTTTCAAATGCTATTTATGTTTGAAGTTCTTTACTCTTAAATAAATCTAATCTTTTGTAGACTATTGATTCAGGAGTCACAAACCATGTAGTAAGAGACATAAGTACCTTCATGGACTATCATCAAATATCATATGAAACTAAATGGATCTATGTGGAAAACAATACAAAGGTTGAAGTTAAAGACATTAGCACCTATAAGTTGTGCATGCATGGTGGTTAAACCTTATACCTACACGATGTATTGTTTGCTCAAAAAATTCGACGAAATTTAGTCTTTATACTTGTTTTTCTTAGTTGTGGTTTTAGTTTGTATTTCCATGATTCTATAGTTGAATGATTCTTAAATTTAATATATTATGGATATGAAAATTTGAAAAATGGTTTTGTCATTCTTGATATAGATTATGCTTCTTCTAGTTTTCCTCTTATCACTTCTTCTAGAAATTTTCATGAGGAGGTGAATATATGGCATGCGAGATTAGACCGTATAAGACAACGTAGATTGAATATATTAGCAAAAGAAGCCTTATTGGGCCAAATTGCAAAAACAAATTTACTAATTTATGAAAGTTCTCTGGTAAGAAAAATGGAAAGAAAACCATTTGACAAAGCGATTTGAGCTGAACTCCATTGCAATTAATTCACTCTGACATATGTGGTTTAATGAATGCAAGGTCTAGACATGAAGGTGTTTATTTCATCACTGTCATTGATGATTTTACTTGTTTTGGTTTTGTCTATTTGATTTCTCATAAATCAAAAACTTTAGAGTGGTTCAAAAGATACTTGAACTTAGTTGAGAATCAATTAGATAGAAAAGTCAAACCATTAAGAACTGATAGAGGTTGTGAAGAGTATTTGTCTAAACAATTCAAATTGTTATGTAATGAAAAAAAGAATCGAGAGACAACTAACCAGTCCACACACTTTATAACAAAATGGTGTTACGAAAAGAATAAATCGAACTCTTCTAGAAATTGTTAGCTCAATGATGACAGAGGTAAAGTTGTCAATCACTTTTTTGGGTGATGCATTGCTGACGGTTGTCTATTTACTTAATTTAGTATCTTTCAAATTTGTATCTTCTACCATATATGAGTTATGGACTGAAATGAAGTATGATCTAAATCATTTGAAAACTTGGGGTTGTGTGGCCTGTGTTTAGGACCCTTCTCATAAACATGGAAAGTTAGATCCAAGAAGGAAAAATAGTATATTTGTAAGATACTTTGCACACTCAAAAGGATATGTTTTTATTGGTGATCAAGAAAATAAGTGTTATCAAGTTTGAATCTCGGGATGCATTTTCTTTTTCTTTTTTTTTTTGAAAAATGAGTTTCCTAGCAGAGGATAGATAAATTAGAATTTGTCTTTTTATGAAATTGAGGATTAGGATAATTCTATTGTTCAAAATCATCTAATACATTTACTTGAAAATGTATCTAGAAAATTTGATCCAAGTGGAAGCAAAATGAGAGTTCCTAAATCTATTTTACATGAACCTCAAATTAGAAAAAGTAGCCATAGACATATGCCTCTATGTTGTTTTAATGTTAAAGGTGAAACTTTACTAATTGTCCCACAAGATGAAGAAGAACCTAACACTATCAAAGAGGCTTTTCTAGACCTGTTAAAGAAAAATGGAAAAAGACAATAGAAGAAGAAATTGATTCAATGAAATCAAATCGAATCAAATCAAGTTTGTACACTAGTTGATCTTCCAAAGGATTGGAAGGCCATTGGAAATAAATAGGTTCTTAAAATCAAGGAAAAGACTGATGGATCCATTAAGAGATATAAGACACGTCTAGTAGCTAAATGGTATATTTAGTTGGAATGATTGATTATGGGGAATCTTTTTTTCCTTGTTATAATATTTACTTTTATCCATCTTATATATCTTAGTAATAGTAGTAGTTTAGATTTAGAATTACATTAAATGGATGTAAAAATAACATTTCTAAACGGTGAATTGGAAAAAGAAATTTATAAGGAACAATGAATAGGTTTCATAGAAAAGGATCAAGAGGACAAACTATGCAGACTCATGATGTCTATTTATGGATTAAAATAGTCTTCTAGACAGTGGCATTTAAGATTTCATCAATCGATCATCTTATGTGATTTTTAAATAATAAATGAAAACCATTGTGTGTATGTCTAACGATCTAATGATAAGTTTGTGATCGTATCACTTTATATGGATGTCATATGTTTGATTGGGAATGATAAAGAGTATCTCTTAATTATCAAAGAATGACTGTCCTCCAATTTCAAAATGAAAGACTTAGATGAAACACTATATATGCATAGTGTTAAAATCAAGAGAGATCATTTAAAAAATTTGTTAGCTTTATCTCAAGGCCCATACATTCAAAAGATTCTGGAACGATTTCATATGCAAGATTGCAAGTTTGTAGATACTCCAATTGCGAAAGATGAAGGCTTAACTAAAAAGATATGCCTTAAAACTCTACAAGAAAAGGAATAAATGTCTAGAGTTCCTTATTTGAATATCGTGAATAGTCTTATTTATGCTATGATGTGTATAAGACTAGATATCTGCTATGTAGTTGGCATGGTAAGTATATATCAATCAAACCCATGCTAGCCCCATTGGAAAGCCATTAAAAGGATAATGAAGTACTTGAAAGATACAATGGATTATTTCCTCTATTATTAAGGAAAAGATAAGTGTTTTGAGAGATATATTGATACTGATTGGGGAGGAGATTTAGATGAGAGAAAATCTACACTTGGATATGCTTTCTACTTAGCAATGGAGCTATCTCCTAGAGTAGCAAGAAACAAGTTTGCATAACTTTGTCTACTATGAAAGTTGAGTTTGTAGCATTACTAGTAGCAGTACAAGAAGTTGTTTGTTAGTGTTGTGTGCCTTGATCCTAGATTTGGATGACATTTGGTGGAGTTGTTTTAATGCATTAATTGTGTTTTTGTATAAATAAATAAAAGATAATATTTTCTCCATTCATATTTTCCCAATTAATTATATGAATGAGTCTCTAGATCTTTTGTGTGATAATCTTATTCTTAAGTTGTTGAGATTATGTGACAAGATTATTTGGTAATAGAATATCTTAAACTATTTTTAGTCCTTAGATTCTTTAGATGGGGATTTTGATCAATCGAGTATGGACTAGTACAGGGGTTACTACCTTGTTCAGTATGGAAATACCGATAAGAGGATGGTGTGTCACGTGTCATATGACATGAGATATCACTAGTAAACTTGTGGGTTGTCATTGGAGAACGATCAGCCAAATGTAACGCCGATGATTGACCACATGACTTAGTGGATAATGATCGTGTCATCAGGTTGTGATGGTGTGTTGATCTTTAAACTTGAAGCAATACGGTTGTTTTATGTATTGGTGTACGAGATTTGCTAATGAGTTGAACCATCCAATTGGAAGGTAAAAACGTTTATATATGTGATTCCGTATTGTTGGTATATAGAGACAGGTATTGAGAATAAGATTTGTTGCGCTCATTGGTATTTGATGAGGTGAACGTTCTATCTGATATATTATTGATATGACAGGACAGTCCCTAGCCAGAGCAGATTGAATGTCAAAAAAGGTGTTTCTTGAGGTGTCATTTGCTCACATTAATGAGATCTGACACATAATTACTAAGTTTGTGAGTTTGTCACTCCATGGCTCTCGCTCAGTCAGGACTTTAAGTGATGGAAGGATTATAATACACGATAATCGTCAACTGTAATAAGTTCACTTGAAGTGAGGCTTCACTACTATCTATACTGTCTTAAACCGTTGCTAGGCATTATTCAGGAACTCTTATATCATTGTCGGGATTTGGAGAAGTTCTGGTGATGGGTCAAGGGGTTAACTGATACTGAAAAGGGTTTCGGTATTATCTAATTGGTAGCGGATAGTGAACATAGAAAGTCACACACCATATAATATTGCATTTGGTATCGACATCGTGTGTTCGAAATATCTCAAGAATTGATTGGTTAAAAGTTGACCATTGACTCACTACTAATAGTGCATCGTGCATAGTAATAATGGATGATGCATAGTGTGAAATCAATTGTTGATTGCAGGCGGCGGATTGCAAATAGTTCACATTGCATATTGTATAGTACATAGTACATAGTGAAATTGCATGATAACCTTTTGAATTATTGATAGAATAATTGAGGTTAGGTGGCGGCGGATTTGAAGAAGTTTTCAAATGGTTGAAGGAAGAAAATAGGGGAGGTGAATTCTTTTAATATAAAGGCAGAGGCAGGCCTATGCTCTCTCTCTCTCTCTCTCTCTTTCACATATTTTTGTTTTCTCTTTTTTTTTTTCTTTTTTTTCCTGAAAAATCATAGAAATTATACGAGTAATTGTTACATGTATAATTTTGAGACACAAGCACTGGTGATATGCAGATCTTCTGTGTCTAGTACGGGAAGAGATGACCAAAACGGTACCTTGCTGCATACTAAGTGTGGACTGACTAGCACCACCACATCTTGAGGTGGATTTAGTCTCAGTACAAAAAACGTTTCTATACTCCATTCTTACATCAGATAGCATGTATGAGATTTATTTATGTATTCAATTGTTGAATATGCATGTTGATTAAATATTTAAGTTCTGTATGACATGTATATTATATTTCGCTGCGTGTATATGATAAATAGTAAAAATTTTATTTTTGTCTATATCGCCGTACTAATGATTCTCTTCCGTTTGGTTAAAGGTTTTTGAACAACTTAGGAGCAGTGAATGACATGTCAAATTTTTTCATAGTGATAGTCAAGCTGCAATTGCATTCACTAAAAATCTCAAATATCTTTCAAAAACCAAACATATTGACACAAAATATAATTTTGTGAGAAATATTGTTGCACAAAAGGAGGTGTACTTACTATATATCTCTACACATAAGATGATTGCATATTTGTTCACAAAACCAATTCCAAGAGATTTATTCCAGAGTCATATTAAATTCTTGGAAATGCGTAAATGTTAAATGTATTTTGTGAACATTAACGTGTAATATTATTTTTCGATTTTACATCAATAAATGATTCATGTTCTTTTTGATTAATGCCTATTGTGTATTTAGTACACAAATTTCTTAAAACCTACACATATTTACAATGCTTTGTATGCTAAGTGCAAGAATAAAATGTATGTCGGATAGATGATTAGTTTTTCCATACAAACAATCACATTTATGACTGAGTGGTGTATAGATAGAAATATAGTTTTAAGCACATCTCAAAGGAAAGCTAATGATAGCTCAAGCCTTAAAATAAAATCGCATTGATAAATTATCAAGATGAGACTATAAAAGGTAGTTCAAATGTGACGATTGTACTTCTCTTCTTATTTATCTAAGAATGTCAGGTGTGAGTCCTATTTAACAAATATGTGAAAATTAGAAGCGTAAATTTAAGTTAGATACTGAGTGTATTTGAACTATCACATGTACAGTATTTACATAATAAAAAATATATGCTCCATAAAAAAATGAGAATAATATTGTTTTCATACCATTTGTGCAAAATTTGACTAAAATAAGGTAACAAAATATATGGATATATATCTTCTTTTAATTGTGTGAGACTCTCAAGGTCACAAGAACTTCGTAAAAATACCCTTTGACCTTTAACTATTTCTTGAAGTTATGAATCAATGTTGCTAGATTAGAATGTTGCCTAAGACCATGAATGATTTAGTTGGATAGACCATATCTGGAAAAGCAATTAAATTATGATAGAAGGATTTCAAGAAAAAGGAAGATCTATTTGAGTGTTACATTTAGATGTATTCACAAGTCGATCAATTATAATAATTTATTGAATTATAATTATGAATACAAAGTATATTGATAAGTGATTAAATGAATTGAGATCTAGATGTGCTTAAATGTGACTTAATAGTTATGCGATATAGTATACAAACTTTACTTAAATAATGAAATTGTTATACATATCTAACAGTTGTCTAGCAATGAGCTCTCGAAAAAAATAAGTATGCTAATCGCATGGCCTATTTGACTATATGGAACTTAAAAAAAATGAGAATATATGGATATGTTGAGCCCATTATGTGCAAGAGCAAGATGTAATAAATCTAAGTTATGGACCTGGGTCAGTTCACCCATAAAGGGCTCTGGAATTGGACCCACATCCCAATCTAGATCTGCTATGTGCAATTAGACTGAGGAAATTGCTGGGTGCAATTGCAGCCGAGAAAATGGGCCGAAGGGTTAGCATGCTTGTGCATGCCAATATATATATTGTAAAAATAGTTATTGAAATACTACAGTAAATGAGTGCTCATGTGATTTTGACTTGTATAGAAGGAAACGAAGCAAGCTCTCAAAAACATTCTCAGTGTAGTGAGGCTTTTAGGTTGTGGGTAAAAAATGATTCCCATTTCTGTGATTTTGTTTTAGAGCTAGTGATTCATCCCAAAGTGCCAATTTCAATTCTACTGCTTATAACAAGTAAGTCTTATTACTTTTGTTTACGGTTTTTGTGTTCTATTTACATTCAATTTTCCCAACAGTTACAATAAAACTAGTTGGACATGAATTTTGGACGGTTAGAAAAAATGATATGAAATGATTCATATAATAAACCGGACTTACCTAGTTTACATTAGTAAAATCGATTGATTGAGTTACTGGTATCAAATGAGATTATAGTGAAAATCATTTATTTCCATAGCCTAAAAGCCTCACATGTACACAAAGATTTACTTGAATGTTTTTGAGTTTTTACAGACTTGTTTTCTTGCATACCTTTTCTGTATCAGTTTTTTGCATTTTATATGCTATATTGTATCCATCTGCCCACTTTCACCATGAAAGGGGGAAACGGAATTCAACTGCAATTGGTTGAGTTACTAATATTAAATGAAATCAAAGTGAAAATCGTTTATTTTCACAGCCTAAAAGCTTTACTTGAATGGTTTCGAGTTTCTGCAAACCTATTTTCGCGCATACCTTTTATGTATCAATTTTTGACATTTTATATGCTATATTGTATCCACTTGCCCATTTTTACCATGAAAGGAGGAAATATGATTCAACTACAATTGACAGTTATTCTCTCTACAACTGCACACAATCATTGTAGATTCGATTATAGATCTGGATCCAAGGTTGGATTCAGAACCTATCATGGGCTGATCGATTTGGGTACACAATTCAAATTTATTACACGGACAAACAAGGTAGGAGGATATGATAAGGAATAAATATAATTCGAGGTTTAAAATGCATGAGCTAGGGAATTTAAGGGATTAGAATGGTTGCGCTTATGTATCCATTAGTAATGATTTGCGGCCTCAATGCAATCTTGCATGCATCGATGCCGACGCCGTCGACTCTGGGAGTCCAAAATTTCGTCCTCCTGGCACAGTCGAGTCCTACTATTTCAGGTGATGTCGATCAGTTTGATCTTAATTATACTCTGATGGGAAGAGACCTGTTTGGGAGGAGTCCTACTATTAGTTGTTTGCTTTATTTATTGCGGCAGGATGATAGTAATTACCTAATTGTTTCCCTCCTCCTCCTCCTCCTCTTCTCCTGCTCCGTGTCCTTGTTTATCTACTCTTTTTCTTTCGAGTCTCCTAGCTAGATCGGCTTGAGTGCATCTTCCCTCGTGGGGACAACCCTATGTTGGGTTGTTGTTCTTGTAACAATATATACCACAAATTTATGGCTAATTAATTGACTTGAGTTGTGTTTGGCTGTATCCAGCCTATAACTAATTAATCAACTTCAACCTCTAGTTTTGTTTTTCTCTTTTGCTTGCTGTACTTAAAAAACCCTACTCAAAGTCTCGGCTGTTAGCCCAAGATGCCCACAATAAAAATGGGAGCAGCCCCACAAATTAGTTCTTCAACAAATTAATGGTCTAAGAAACAAAATTTTCACAATTTTTTAGTCGAATTTTGCAACAAAACTAATATTTATTTTTCGATCATATATGTATATATATGGGAATATGACTTTGAAATTATGTACGAAGGTAACTAAAAAAATGGGGAGTGTTTGATTTAAATTAAATGGAAAGATAAAAAAGAATAGCCTTGGTCAAAATTTTATAAGACTAATTAAGGTATAGTTACTAAAAAGATTGCATCCTTCAAAGGTCAAAGAAGTGAGATATCTATATTATTGACGTAACTTACAAGAAAGACAGCTAACTAGTTGCTATTATTACAGAATATATATATATATATATATATATATGCCCATCAACACAAGAAACATGTTAGGCAAATTAAATAGAGCGCCTAAGTGGCTAAAATCAACAATTCTTTTTGGTTTTTTCTTTTTCTGTGACTAAATATTAAAAAAAATAATTTTACGTTTGTGAATCTTTTTTTTACCCTTTTTGTATGAAAATTATTAAATAATTTATTAAATTTATTTATGATTAAGATTGATGATCTCATATAAAATACAAACCCTATTCTAATAGGGAATATTGTGATAAAATATAGGAGACCTAATTTGATTGAAATTATCACCTATGAATGGGGACTCTACCTTTGTTGTTGATAGATCATATTAATATATATAATTTGTGTACCTTTCGAGTGACTAATTATAAAGTAATCAAGTTATAATAGTTGTACATGTACACCTTTAGAGTGAGAGAATCTTGTGACAAGATAAGTAAAGTTTCAAAAGAGTGTGCAATAAATTATTTAAATGAGAGAGAATTAATTGTTAGAGTTTTTTTTTTAGAGTTTTATGAATAAGAGTAGTGTGTGTGAGAGGGTTGTGTAATTTTTACATACATACAAAATTAATGATTAATGAATTATCTTCTTGGGATGGAATTGTAAATGTAAGCATTAGGACTACAATTATATGTTAAATCTTTTATGTTTTATTTTTTCTTAATTGTAAATGTAAATTTTGTATGTAATTCTAACGTCGAATACTGGGTAAATCATACCAAAAGTCACAAAATTTTGGTGTCTTTTTCAGTTTGGTCACTAAACTTTAATTTCTTGCAAAGTGATCACAAAACTTTAAAATGTTTTGCAATGTGGTCACAAAAATAATTTTTTGATGATTTTTAGTAAAAATTATTGACGTGGCGTTGACGTGGCGATGATGTGGCCATTGCCACGTCAGCAATTTTGACCAAAAATTGTTCAAAAATTATTTTAGTGATCATATTACAAAATATTTTAAAGTTTTGTGATCACTTTGTAAGGAATTGAAGTTTAGTGATCAAATTGAAAAAGAGGCCAAAATTTTGTGACTTTTAGTGTAATTTACCCTCGAATACTAGAATTACCCTAACTTTAAAGGACAACAACAAATATACATCATATATTTTTATATAATAAATTTATATAGAAGGATATCTTTATTCTTGATCAACATGGCTTGTTTCATTTGAGCAGTACCTTCGTGAATCATTGGTTATACAAACTAACATGTATTTTTTTATACTTAAAAATAAGATGATACACTATGTATATATATATATATATATAGTCTATTTCAAATACTCTTTTGGAGACAATTAAATTTACACACAGACTTTTATATATGCTGTTTTTTTTGCGTCTGAAGGGTAATAGTGATTTTCATCGATGGTAAAAAAAAAAAAAAAAAACTTTTACTGTGATCAGCTAGCTAGCTGGCTAAATGACAGCTTGGTTATGACGGATCAATTGCGTGTTAGGAATGCGAGAAATTAAGTAGAAAGCTTTTGCGTTTGGTTTGGACAACCGATCCTCATGCTTTTCTCTCACTTTCCCTGTAACTGAAGGAGGTGTATAGTGGCTTTCTTTTTCTTATTGCCCATGCTGGGAAGAGGAATTAATTAATTTCCTGTATATATACCTTAATTAGTCAGATTATATTTCTAAAATTAATATATTAATGACGTAAAGAGCTATAGCCTATAAGTACATAAGAACTGATACATATATGCTTACATATATAAAATGTAGATTTGTTATTAGTAATATTGCATGATTGAATTTGTAATGGAGGTTTATTTAGCAAAAAAAAGAAGAAGAAGAAGAAGAAGATAGGAACGTGGTCACACCCGAAAAGGTTGGAGACGACCAGAATATTAGAAATTAATTTAGGTGTATTAATTAATGCAAACTTCATTAACTTTTAAAGCATCCATTAATAAGCCCACAACCATTTGATTATGCAGCCATTCATCTCCACCTACGCATCTTATACCAGAAAATAGAAAAAAGAAATGCATTTCCCACTTGGATCGGAGCCTCCTGTCAAAGACCATTTA
Source organism: Diospyros kaki (assembly GCA_036245055.1). Classification (NCBI taxonomy): domain Eukaryota; kingdom Viridiplantae; phylum Streptophyta; class Magnoliopsida; order Ericales; family Ebenaceae; genus Diospyros; species Diospyros kaki. The sequence goes on along the minus strand of BSEG01000016.1, from coordinate 12,809,604 downwards.
ATTTATGATTAATCTACCTAATTAATAGCGGATACCATCTTTTGTAAGTACATATCTTCAAGTACAGACAAAATTTGGTAATCCAAACTCAATAATTATCCTGGAACATTGGAATTAATTCAACTTGACATATTATTTCTTCCTAAGAAGATCTAATTTATAATGATCCTATGTCCTACCTAATACCATATACCATCAAACAGCCAAATCTGGTCATCAAACTCAATAATGATCCTGCAATATTGGATTCAACTTGATATATCAAACTTGCTATCAGAAATGTGAGCACAGGAAACTCCATGTGTACATATAAATACAACTTTAGCCAACTGAATGAACAAGTGGATTATATAACAGAAGACCTTCTTGATTAAGTAAGCATAAAATCAGTCTTTATTATATAACTAACCATATATAATCTTTGATTGATTTTGCGATTACTTTCGGAAGGTCCCCACCATGTTTCAAGTTTATGTTAGAAAGGAATGCTTTAAAATTAAGGACGCCTGTATGAAGAACACATGCACAGCTATTTTTAAGCCACAAGTTATGTTTTACAATTTGAATTATATATGAATATTTGATTCATCAAAACAAGAAAAAAAAAAAAAAGGAAGAAGAAGATTTCTTCAGCTGAGTAACATGCTAATTTTCAACATTACCAGCCTGTTTTAGTATATATTTTCATAGTGAACCCTAAAAATCCGATCCCGCTAGATTTGAGAACTTGAAATAATTAATAAAAAGCTCTTATTGGCAGCGGAAGTTGTTTATTTCCAAACTTGCGGTTTTAATGTTTAATCTCAATTCTCAAACAAAGCGGGAGAATACTTAATTGAACCCTCGAGATTCTTATGTCCAAATCTTGACAATCTCCCGAAGAACTCAAATCAATTTTGGATACCATAATCCATCCATTATTCTGTTGATGAGGAGATTGTTATTTTGTTTTATATATACACACATTTTCTAGTTAAGGACACCAAATGAAGTTGCAATATCTTTGAAAACACTAAAACTAGATTTGATTGTAGGGCGACTAAGCTACAGCCAACCGCTTGATTGGTGATGAACAACTCTTAATAAGGGAGACCACAAAAGATTATGGGTCGGTAGCAATAGATTTTCTGAAAATTTTGTTCCTTGTATCATGGTCTTTGAGGACACAATGGACCATTTTTTGTTCTTTTTTTTAAAAAAAAATTGTTTCCATAAATTAATAAAGTACATTTAGGCTAGCTCCATAAGATATTTTCCATAATTTTTGGTGTTTGACTCAACACAAAATGTAAAATATTAATCTCTCTTTTTTTTTTTTTTTTGGTAACAAAAACATTTTTCTCCGATCTGAAAGTGACTCTTGATCAAGAGTGCAGGGTCCCTTCTTACACTTTTTTATTTTTAAAAACTTTTTACATCAAATACTAGAAAATAAAATTAAAAAAGTTGTGTAAAATATTTTCGCATTAAAATTATTTTTACCAAACATAGTCCTATATATTCTACATTACCACATCATAATATTATATTTGAAGTTGCTTCACTAATGACCAGTAGATGCTTTAATTTCAGACTATATATATAATCACCATAATTGAGGCATGGGGAGAACACGCCCCTATATAATTTGCTTGGAAAAGCTGCCAGATTATAAGATAACGTGAACATATATAATTTTGCCAATTATGCATGTAATGTCAATATATTAACTACAGCTAGGATCCAACGAATTGTGTGCCAACTAAAAGTAGACAAATGCAATAAAATGGGAAGATGAAAATGATGATATAAACTAAGCATGAATGCATGGACGAATGAGCTAACATGGCCAGATTTTCGCGTCAAGAGTCAGGCTCATATATTCAATCAAATGATCTCAACTACCGCCTTTTGATGATATATAGTATAACCCACCTTGGCTAAACAAATTTTATTATATTTTTAGAGTTATAGATGATGGGAAGCCAGACCTTTTCCCTTTTTCTTCTTCCTTTTTAGTAAGTATAATATTGAGGATCTATTAATGTTGAGATGAGTCAGGTCCAATAGTGCAACAAGTAAATGATCTTTTATATTAATATAACTGTTCATCAGAAGAACAATATTTAATAGATTAGGCAAACTCTTTGTTAGGCTCTCGTGATGTTATTGGTCTTTTTACCCTTTAAACTTAACTAATAATATTAGTTCTCTAGTCTACTATGTGAAACTTCGAGAAAAACATCTCTAAGGCTCACAAAACTTGAATTTGAGACTTTAAACTCATTATATTTATTGTCTATCACTAAATTACCATGTTAATAGTATAAACCTTATATTTGGAAGTTAGCTATTCTCATTCAAAAGAGTTCCGTCAAGATTGTGTAAAATTTGCTTACTACATATATACAAATAAAAATTTTCACAAAGACATGCTAAGAGATTTACCATTGGCGTGTTTAAAATTTCAAGCCATATAATTTTATTTATTGAGAGAAAAAAGATATGTTGAGGTTCTTAGGAATTGTTTTTTTATTATTTTTATTTGTAATATTTTCAAAAAAAATTCAGATGTCGAAGTTATTTTGTTTGCGTATTTGTGTGAGACACCACCCCCCCCCAATGGAAAATTTATGCCTTTTGACTCAAAATATCGTTTTGGACTTTTGAGTTTTTAATTGATTTTTATTTATAACACAACAATTATATTTTAATTTTCACATTAAAATGAATTAAAATATATATACTATATATAAGTTCGCTAAAGAAATATAAATCATCTTACGTACAGAGTGAGTTAATTTAAGCTTTTAAAATTTTAATTAATATATATTTAAATAACGATTTCATACAATGTTCAAAAGATGCAAATGCAATCCGATTGTAAAATCCTATCCATAGTTTTTGGGTGTTACTTACTGTGAAGGCAACTCTGGGAGGAATTGAAATGTTTCAGAGCAAATGGGAGACGTTAATCTGTCACAATTACTATTAAAACTTGGAAATTTGATGCTTACACCATTTGGAATTGTTTTATAATGCAATTGTTACTATTTGTTTTTTTGTTGGTTCCTTGAAAGTTCAAGTCTTTATCGAGTTCTTATCTGAATCTTAAACCGACAAATTTAAAGCTAAGTTACAAAATTGAGATCATCCATTAATTAATAATCAAATCGAGCCAGCCATTAGTTAATTACCCCAGCTGCATGTTTTGCAAGAAAACCATTGGCTCAAACGTGGACTAGCAGCAGGATTTAGCTAAGCAAACAATTTGATGGATTAATTTAATACTTAAGCTGCATGAAATATATTAACAAGTTGGTTACTCTCTACAAAAACGAAAAAAAGGGCAGTGCTATTGATCCTGTCCTGTTCCAATTTTATCCGATCGATGTAACTTTTTTGTTCCAAACTCTATCTCACTAACAATATATATTTTTTTGAGTGATTTTAGTTGGCCGATATATATAAAGGGCATTATCGTCATTTGACAACAAATAATTAACTCTATCTGGCTAAGATTGTTTCCGTACTTTAGTCGGTGTAAAAGTAAAACAAAACAATCTTTCGTTATGTATTATAAGGATCTGACAATTATAAACTTTTTTTTTTTATATAATTTAGCAATATGAACAAAATCTAACTAACATGAACACAAACATGTGAAACTTATCTCCAGCATTATTGCAGTGGTGCAGTGGCGTTGCTTGGTTGTCTCGGTGAGTTTGCAATTTCGCGTTGCACTGACTTCAAGAAGCAGGCACCACTTGCAATACAAAGCAGTTGACCTAGAAGGCTAGAACAGGTGCTGTGCCCTTTTCTGTTCTTTCTTTTGGTTGCTTGCTCGCTCTGCAACTGGGTATTTTTAAGTCTTGTTCTGTGGCAATTCATCGTCCAAATGTTTGGCTTTTGGAGCACAAATAATGCCATTTGTAAATTGATCTCGTAAGGCGATCGAGGCGTTCTCGTCGCCTTTTAATTAATTAATTTGTTGTTTTTGTTGTCAGGGTTGGCTTTAATTCAGCACGAGCTTTAATTTGAACTTGATTGAAATATATATACAGTGAAAAATACCATTAATTATAGCCCTCAAAGAGACAGCCCAATTTTAATTTTATTAAATTTCAAATGCTAAGAACGAAGGAGAAAAGAAGAAAGAAAGAAAGAAAGAAACATGGTTGTAAGTAACCCATCATTTTTGTGTAGAAAGGGTTTTAACAAAATGACTATGAGAATGCCACGTACCTACCCTTCCAGCTACTGTGGAAAGACAATACATTTTACAAATTTTCTGATATACGATTATAATAATTTTATTGTAACAGATTCTTATCTCCAAATAAATAAAAATGAAAACCATTTTATATATTATTGTAATTATTCGTAATTGCCGGAAAAAGATAATTAGGAAAAAAATAAGAAAATTGACGTGATTGGACAATTTTACTTGTAACCGAGTGTTGTCAATTATCTCGTATAAACTTTTTTTTTATTTTTAATGATGTGGAAAAATTGTTGCCAATATATATATATATATATATATATATATCAAAGTCCAAAATTGTTAACTTCTTCTCCGCGCTCCGCGCACAAAGTGATCATTGTGAACGGGTTCACGGCCACAGAGAGAGAGAGAGAGAGTTGATTGATCTGTAAAAGCAAGATTTTGCACGTCTCTCGATGGCATTCTCTAGGGAGGGTTGCCTTGCCTGCCTCGTTTTCTTCCATAGAAAATGGCTCGTGATCGTGAATGGTCATTGGTCTCTCCTAGTTTCATCCACAATATATTCATTTCATTAATGAAACACACGTGATTTATATATTTATATAAAAAACAATGCCTGTACCATATATAATAATCATGTAAAACCCGTATTAATTTCCATGCATATATATATGTATATGTACAGAGAGGTCCACATATATCGTAGAATAGAATCAGTTCAGTAATAGCCTTTTGAACAGAAAGAAAGGCTTTTTAGCAGCAGTGTTTCTGTCGAAGTAAAGTACGCGAGTTATGTATAAATTTCACTCCGAGTATTCAAAAGTTAAAAACCCTGATGGGCAAGGGAGGGAGAAAACAAACAAAGCGCTAGAAGACAGAAGAAGCCTTCTCTGTGTGAGAGAGTGGTTTTGCGACGATATTGTGGGCGGATGGCGGTATTGTCTGAAAGGCTGTGGGGGAGAGAAGACAGAGGAGAGAGAAAGAGAGGAGGGGTGAAAACCAGCAGTTTGGGTGGGGTGGAGAAGCGCCGCTGGTTTTGCTTTGCCGGGATGGGTTGGGTTGGGTTTTATTTACCAGGGTCACGTCATTTGTCGTTTGTTTGAATTTGTTTGTTTAGTTTAATCAGTTCATGATTTGATTGATTATCTTCGATCGTTCGACACACACACAACACTCCCCCCACCCCCTGGCGCGCCCCAAAAAAAATCCTACATCACTGTTGTAGATTTATTTGGTGTAATTTGTCAATATTGTTATGGGGGCCATCCCCCATGCATACTAAGTTCCAAGATTTATATCATTCAACCACCTTATGCTCTTTTTGGCTTGGCTCCCTTTAAATTTCTTCTTTTCCCATTAGCTACTGTACTTGTTTTCTTTTTATTTTTATTAATATTAATACAAACCTTAATAATTATAAATTTAGTTCTTGAAAAAGAAGGAATTTTATTATTATTATTGGAAATAAAAAAGACTATTTTTTTGAATTATTAATTTTTATTGTTTTATTGAACTTACCAGCTCCGTTATAAGTATATCTCTTCATTATACTGCTGTTTAAATATTAATATGTTCGCATCCAATAAGTTTTTTGTAAATTTGTAGGTAGGTAGCTAGCATTTCTCCTTGCTAGCAAAATAATTAATTGAGGAGGAGGGTATAGTGAGTGGTTTTACAAAGTGGAGTTTAACCAATTAATTTGCAAGTTGTAATATTCCATCTAATCCATCAGAAATGAAGTTTGATTTGAGCTTTAATAACAACCTGATTTAATATGTTCTGAAAGCTATTCCGACTAACAAGCTTCATTAATGAGAGCCCACTATGACTTGTATTCACACTAGCAGCTTGCTTGGAATGAGTTTTTAACAAGCTAGCTAGAGTAAGTGGCTTAATTTATTTTATAAAAGCATTATTACGACACGGGGCACCATTAATTTTGGACTAGCTTTTTGTCACAATTAATATAAAGTAGTCTAAATTTCATTTCACTTAATTTTTTGTGCTTTGAACCTGTAAACTTAATTTGTAGTAAACTTTTGGCATTTTGGATTCTTGTAGTTTATTTTTAAATCTAAATTTATTTTTTCTCTGAAGGTCATAATTAATTTTTGAAACTCAAAACACTAAAAATAAACCACAATAGAAGTTCCAAATTATGTGAGGGTCAAGACATGATGAGTTTGAAATAAAAAGGCAAAAAGGGCAGTCAATTTTAGAAAACGTGTCATTATCAATCAGATCAAGTATATTGGTTTATGAGGTTAAGGATAAGGTAAGAAAAAAGGCGAGAATGATACATTTTTTATTTATAAAAAATAAAAAATAAAAATAAAAAGATAAAGATAAGATAATTTATCTTTTTTATAATTCATTATTCACGTTAGAAAATTTTACTTTCTTTTGCATGAACAAACATAAACAATTTATTGAATCATATTAAATCTATACATATAACTTCAGTTTTGGGAGGCATATTATTTATATATGTTTATCTCTGTGCTAAGTGATATCAAACTTAATTTGTACACATAGAAAATGCGTTAGGAAGGAATGATTTTATTGATTATTAAAAGAAGATAAAACAAGACCAAATAAGTAAGAAATTCATCGACTAAGGGGTGTTTGGCTTACCCGTTTGTTCACGTATAAGTTACTTTTTTAAGGAGTGTGGTTAACTAAGATAAGAGGGAGAAAATGTCAGATATGAAAAGCATTTCGAATATTTGACATTTTCAACGTGTTTATTAAACTTATCTGACCATTTCTGAAAAAACTCTCGCGAGATCTTTTATTTCCCTTTTTTAAGATAAATTTATCTGACCTCCCATCTCAAATAAATTTATCTGACTCTTTCAACATAAAACTCAATTACCTATATGCTTCTTGTAGGTTAATTAATGTAATTTAATATATTTTAAATATTTAAATTTATTAAAAGAACTTATTTATTTAAGTTTTATAATTAATATTATTTAATATATTTTTTAAATTATTATGTGTTTTGACAATTATTATGTGTTTTGACAATTTTTAAAATTTAAATGACATTATTCATTTCATTTATTTTTAAATTTTAAATTTCTCTCTCTCTCTATATATATTTTATTAACTAATACAATTTATTTCACCAATTCTTAAATTATTTTATTTAATTTTATATTTTACTTCTACTTTGAAAATATGTTTTTGCCATTTTTAATTATCTAGGTGAAATTATTGTAATTCTAACAATAATTATTTCTACTTTTCAACTCTTTTTAAATCTATTTTTGAACATGGATTTAAAAAATAAAATATTATTTTTATTTTTTTGACAATTCATATTAATCATAAAATACTGTTTTAATCATAAATTTCTTGTTGGTGTTAACAAACAATTTTGAATGAATTTAATAATAAAGATATTTTGATTTAAAAAAAACTCTTATCTTAATACTTATCATATGCATTAATAAACACATAAAAAGAAAAAGTACAACTATTAGTATATTCCAAAAAAATTAACAAACACTCTAATAGAAAATCTTAGAAGGCTTCCCATCTTTAACTATTTTATATTTTGATTCGGAAAGTATTTCAATCTTATCTTGATACCTCTTATCTTGCTCATTTTAACAAACGTCCCCTTAGCTTATAACTTACATGACTTATTTTGTTACGCATTTGTTAAAATTTAAGAGTTTAAACGCTACCAAACTTATAAGTTATTTTAGCAGCTTATTTAATAAGCTCTTCCCTAACTTTTTTAAATAAGCTCTTAGTAATTTATTTCGTTGATCAAACAAATTATAAATTTATCCTCAAACATTATTGGTATTTACAACTCTATCATTTCTCATTCATCCCTCTGTCTTCTTTGTTATCGCCTCCCTCCAACTTCGCCGTCGCCATCGCCTTCTTCATCTCTTCCATGGTGGCCACTCGCTGTTACTTCTAGCCCCATCCTTATTCCTATCGGCTACGTTCTCTAGACCTATCCCCAACGTGCTGCCGCCTCCAGCCTCCATTGCTGCCTCTTCCATCTCCATCATCGTTGTCCACTGCCTCCATTATTGGCGTCCTTCCTTATCTTTGTGTGCATATATATTTAACATATATATATAGTATATTAATATATTTTTAATAATTATGTATAATTTATTAATATGTAATTATAAATATTTTATTAATTGTACATCAATTTATAATTTATTTTTATTAAAAAATTAATATTTTATAAATTTTATTAATATTATTCAGTAACATGTCTATTTTTATTTTTTTATTAAGTTTTGATAACTTATCACCTTTTTCAAATCAAACACATAACTATATAAATGATAATTTAAAACACATTTATTCAAATATATTATCAACTTAAATATTATCTAATTTTTAAACTTTATATAATTTATAAGTATAAAAACTTATAACCTCTAAAAAAAAAAAAGTAAGTCAAACAGCTCTCTGATAACACGCAAAGTGAATGTTTGGACACGATGGACGTGATTCCTCTTACCCTTCCAAACGAGAATTCAAATTTATAATCTCAGTTTAAAACGTACTTAATTACCATATATCACAAGTAATCTATGATAGCTTGCAACTAGGCGGAAGATCAACCAAACCCGACTGGACAAAAATACATATAGTTTCCGCATATATATATATAAGTTCAAAATGACCCTTTTCAGTTGTTAATCAAGTTGACAAATTCGCATGGATTTGTGTGGTAGTTAGCTCAATGTGACTTAATTAATCCTCCAATTTAATCTTTCTTGGATTTGCCAGCTAACAAAACAAACAACGTTAATTCCCAACTGAGATGCACTGCTATAGAGAAGTTCTTTTGTTCTTCTCGTCTCTTGAGGTGAGGAGGTCCCATTTGATTAGATTAGATTAAAATTCCACTTGCCCAACCATTATTATTATTATTATTATTATTATTATTATTGTGCCGTAGACTATAATATCCCAAGAATCTATAAAAATTAATATATACGAGGATAGTGTAAGAAAGAAAATAACACTAATTAGATACCTTTTGAGCTAAATGTAGATAAGGAACTTAAGGTTAAGCGTGCTTGAGCTGGAGAAGCTCAAGGATGGGTGACTCCCTGAAAAGTTCGTGTAAGCGTATTAGGGTAAGTTATTCCGATTTTTCCTATCGCTCGATGCGGGATGTTATAGGTGATATCAGAGTCGACCCTTAGAGAAGGTGGTCCAATGAGGGCGGGGAGTGGCGCCGAGATGCGAGACCTGATCAATGAGCGACTCTTGACAGGCTTCTAGGATAGCAGCCTCCAAATGTGAGAAGGTTTGGGACTAGTTGTAAAACGTCATGTGCTTAAGAGGGGAAGAATGTAATACCCCGAGAGCCCATAGAAATTAGTATATATCGAGGATAGTGTAAAAAAAGAAACAACATCAACTTGATACCTTTTGAGCTGAATGTAGGCAATGAACTCTAGAGTTAAGCGTGTTTGAGCTGAGGAAGCTCAATGATGGGTGATCTCTTGGGAAGTTCGCATAAGTCTATTAGACTAAGTTATTTCGATCCTTTCTATCAGCGAGATGTTACATAGATTGTTCTAAGATTATCATTTTAATTTTCTCAAGTAATTGGGTAAATCAGATAATGACAGGAAATTCAAGTTTTATGAGTCTCTCGTTCCCTTATTTCAAACTTAGCTAGTAATTAATTAATAAAAAAAATCAAATTTCTTTTAACAAATTAATTGTTTTTCATATGACAAGAGACTTGTAACAGCTAACAATAGCCCACAAATTACACACATCAAATAAACTAAAAAAAATAAACAGTCACATGCCGAAGAAAGGTTTAAGCAAATTAAAATTCAGTTTAGTTTAATTATATGCTTATCATGCCTGCCTAGTTTAATTGGAAAATCCAATAATTACTCATTTAAAAAATTCTTCCATATACATATATTTCATAATTATAATTTAAAGTGTTTATATAAATTTTGTTATTTGAAATAAGAGATAAAGACCATAATCAAGTTGTTCTAGAACTCTCTAGTCTACAAGTAATTAGAGTTGTTCTTAAATGGTTTGAACCCTAAAGGCTAAATCTATTTCAGGACTAATTCAAGTTTATTTATTTAGTTAGATAAAAAAAAAATTAAACTTAATTTTTAAGTTTATTCAATAAACGAGTCGACTTTGAGTTTTAAAATGCTTAGTTTGTTTGATTTCATAAACAAACTTTTTCATGTCTCATTTACGGACCGTTCATAAACTCACTCCTAAACTTGAGTTTATATATTTATATTATTCAAGATTTACAAATATATTAATTTTATATGTTTTACATTAAATAAATCTAAAATTGAATTTATATTACCTCTTAAATTCAAAACTTTTGAGAATGGCACTCACTTAAAATTAATCTGAATCTTTTTTAAAATTCATGAACTCAACTGACTTTAATTTAAATAAATAAGGCTGGCCTTATTTTTAAACTTCACTTAAGCCCGAGCTCAAATTAAATTTAATAATATTTCTAGCAAACAAATTTAAAATTTTATAAACCCAACTTAACTTCGCTCATTTGCATCCTTAAAACCTAAATAAATTTAATAAAATATGTATATAACACTAAGGTTTTATGCAACCACCATGGATGGAAGTATTCTGATTGAAATATGAGGCCAGCGATTGTAGCTGATTATTGTTTATTTTTATTTATATGTTTTGCAATATGATTGAGGACAAATGTTCCTTATTTTATTTGAGTGAAACCATTGGCTATTTATATTTTTTTTTTGGGTAATTTCTTTTCTTTTAATTTTCGTCGGCTGTTCATATTTCCATATGCCCAGCCCAACCCCAACCCACGCCACCCCGATACCATGTGCCTTTGCTTCTTCCTACTTCAAATAATGTTACTGTTTTTTTTGGGTACCTAACAATATTATTTGAAAAATATTATCAAAATAATGCAATAATTATGATATTTTTAGAACTATACATAATTAATTCACTCTTAAGATGATCATGTGCATGAGACGAGATGGACTCCTCCAATAAAAGACAGTATTAGTTACTAATTTAAGATATTAAAGAACCCATCTTAATTAAAAACGTTCTAAGTTAATTTTTCATTTAACAAATTAAGTTTATTGAACCGACCCTCTATTGTCTCATATTCATCAAGTCTTCATAGTGCACAATTTTATATAACCAAACTCCATATTATTTATTATAAATGGTCCAAATGTTTTTTTGTTTTTTTTTTATCAATACATTAATATATGGTTAAGAAATGAAGATTTTGGTCTAGGATTAATGTCAATAGATACTTCTCGTAATTAATCACATCAGTCACAGAGTCATGTTTGTGATTGTTGGGCTGCTGAATCATGGCGGCCAATTATGGTGTTTAATTGCAAGGTTGCGATGAGAAAGAAAATAATAATAATAACAAAAGAAAGCTCAATCATGCCTTATTATTGAGACGGCTGTGTAATTCACGAGGGTGCATGGCTTGATAGCGCCATTTATCTTAAATTTTATAATTTTAGTCTCTTATTACGATATTGCAATATTATTGCTATTATTATTATTATTTATTTGAACAGGTAAAGTAATCGACAATTCAAAGCTGCTTACGCATAAAAGACAATACAAAAAATAAAAATAAAGGAGCATCTAAAATATATAAGATATAAAATAATATTTATATTGACAAAATCATGAATATATTTATTTATATATTCAGAAAATTACAGAAATACCCCGACCCACTTGTAAGAATCCATGGACAGATAATGGGGGTAGGGGCTGAGGGCCCCTATGCCTCACCCTTTTCCCTCTTTTCAGATTATTATTTTTTTTCAAAAGCATACTAGATTCAGTCTAAACTCATTGGTGGCACGAGCATTATGGTCATTTGAAACCTTGGCTAGTGAATTGTATCAATGCATTTTAAACTTAAATTCCATCCTTAACTTAGAAAGTAGGAGACAAAATTTTCAAATCTTTTTGTTACAAAATTAAAGGGAAACATATTTTTAGTTAAATTGGTATCAATTAATTTTATTTATACAATGAAAACTTAATATTGTAATATTAATTTAAAACTGATGCTGATTTTTGTAGTACCAAGTGCTCGTGTAGTCTTCAGTACGTACATTCAATGATGAACCATGGATTAGACCTTTCAAGGAATTAAGAGATAAAGCACTAATATTATTACTAAAATGAGGTTGTAATTTGGGGGATAAACCACACTAAAGATCATAAAATTTTGATGTTTTTTTTAATTTGATTACTAAACTTCAATTCTTTATAAAGTGATAACAACATTTTAAAATGTTTTACAATATGATCACTAAAGTGATTTTTGGACAATTTTTAAGCAAAATTATTGACGTAGCAATGGTCACATCATCATCACGTCAGTGTCATATCATCGCCACATCAACAATTTCGGTTAGGAACCATAAAAAATCACTTTAGTGATCACATTGTAAAACATTTTAAAGTTTTGTTATCACTTTACAAGGAATTGAAGTTTAGTGACCAAATTGAAAAGAACGCCAAAATTTTATGACCTTTGATGTGATTTACCCTAATTTGGGATTACTATTCTTGTACGATCTTCTATCGTTTGTACCTTCAATTTTGACAGAAAAGATAAATCGTAGGTAGAGACTTTGTCTCACCACACAGGACAAGGAATTAAACTCATAACCTACTGATGCAAATTCTAACTTATTGTAATCCAACCACTTGACCTATATTCTGATAATAAATTAGGTTGTAACTTATTTTCTTACAATAAATATTGAAAAAATCCCATATTTTAAGTTCAATAGATGCAGTAATAGCTTACTTCTTATTAAGCTTTATAACATAAATATTTAGACATTAATTTTCTCATACTACATATGTAAGGATTATCTAAATCACTACAGATAAACTTTAATTAGCAGTGATTTTAAGTTTATAAATAATTTTTGTGGGATTACTTTTTAAGTTCTGATAGGGTATAACGGCAACATCATCATTTCTTTTTGCACTTAAATTCTATTTAAATATAAGAGACCACATATTATATAAATTTGTTAAAGAGATAATACTCAAACCAAAGACCTTTAATTTTTAATTGAACCTAATTAAATCCTTCTTAATTAAACTGCCACCGCTTAGAGCTTAAATATTTGTGTAATTGAATGTTAATATATAGATAGGTACACACATATATGGACTACTTCTAACCAAGTAACTGGCATGAATGCCATTACGTACTGTGACACTTTTGTTAGTTTGTTGGATTGGTAAGCTGGCATATATGAAAATGATATATGATCAAGACACCACATGCTATGGCGCCTCCAACGAAAACACATATTTCACATCATGGCCTCAATAGTCCAAGGGGTGCCTTGGTTTTCAAGGTTTCATTCTCAATCGTTTATTATTCTGTGTTAATACTAACTAGTGACGTTAATCTGTCCGGTCAACCAAATGAAATGCTAAGATTTCATGACTTTCAGTAACCTCTTGAAAGCAGGCATTAGGATCCGATAACCTCTTGAAAGCAGGCAATAGGATCCAATAACTAGGGCAAGTGTCCAAAGGGAGGGCATCCAATGAGAGATAAGTTCAAACATGGAACTCTAAAAATAAGAGATATTGAATGTAGCCCTTACCCGTATGGTAAATAATAAAATTTTTAAAATTTTACATGAATATCGAGATTTAAATTAGTGTGATGACTTGAAAGGTAAAATTATTGTTAGAAGTCAATATTTAACTGAAAGACAACAATAAAATTAAAAAACAAGTTCTGTATAATTAAACTGTCGTGAATGTTCAGTTTTAAGTATATATAAACTATGTCTGCATCCGAATTTACTCAATAGTGCATTAGTAGAGAAAGTTACTTGAGGATTAGTCGGATGAAACTCGAATATCCCAGGTGAATAATAAAAAAAAAAGAAGAGATATCGAATGTATATATGTACATCCTCACTGTGTATAAATACGGAGATAATTGATGTATATTGCAATAATTGATGCAGGGAAGATAAGTGAATTAAATACGAATTACGTTTGCTTTTAGGGAATCGAGATTCTTCAGTACCCAAAAGGAAAAGAACAGTGACTAAATGTATTATTCCCCGAAAATTTTCTTATACATGTAAAACCCATTTATATATATATAAAGAAACTGTTTTGAGCTTATTGAACAAAATGATCATCTTACCTAAAATCTAAAAAGCAATCTATGTTTCGTTTTCAGTAAGGTGTTTACATGGTTTGATCCAAACTACTACTAAAGCAAATTGAATAGCCAATTTGATACTATTTGTTTTAAACAAATCGCAATATATATTACATAATATTTATTATATATTATATAAATTTTGATTTTCTAAACAACTTTAGTAATCTTATATTAAGTAATATTGATGTGATAATTTAATATAATAATTATGTGATTCTTATCCATTTAATTTTTTTGACTTGATAAGGTGAGATTCACATCATTATATTTGAGTTGTCACATCAACGTTATTTAGTATAAATTAAGTAAAGTTATTTAAGAGATCAAAATTCTGTATAATATTATATATAATATAAAATATTTACCTCAAAAATATATATTGTAGTAGAAATATTTTAATGATAAAATTTTTATTGTTAACTTTCTATAAAATTAATCACCATACAAGCTAAGAGGTTATTTAGTTGTAGAGTTTATTTTTTTTTACTTTTTTCAACTCCAATTTTGTAACTAAATAAATCCTAACATTTACATTTCAAAAACCAATAACATTCATTTTAAGAAAATTTAGAAAATATTTTTTTGATATTTTTTATTTCATAATATAAAATTGAAAAATTAGAAAATTGATTTTTCTGTTTTCAAAATCGAATAATTAAATAGAAAATTCAACTTGAAAAATTAGAGAATATTTTTTAAAACTTAACATGCCCTAATGTTCTTAATTCGTATACTATAAAAATCATAGTTTTTTTTTTTAATATCTTTTTTTTTTAACGTTGAAAAAGTCTATGTAATTTATATATTATTCAAACCATTGTATGAAATTCGACCCAATCAAAGTGTGTAATTTTATGATTTGATTTGATTTGACTTCTAAAAATGGTTAATTTAATTTGAAATAAATGCAAATGGTAAACCGTAATTTATAATTTAATTTTGAAACCAGACCAAAACCAAATTTAGGCACAGTTGATCTTATGAATATTTGAATATATATATATATATATATATATATAAAGTCATCCTTCACAGTTCACATGACTTACATCAATGTCATTAACCCTTTTCATACATATATATATATATATCTGGGTCATGAACAGTAATAGTTAATGAGCTGGGCATGAGCGATCATTGTTGAAAATGATACAGATCTCTTTATCTAACCCAAGCACAAGGACCCTATATATACATGTGGATATGGCCAAGTCCTATAGACCGCTCCAGCCAAAAACCACTTAAAAATGTATTGTGTATGGAATTCGTATATTCTTGTACTGGATGAGACATATAACATCAGCCAAAAGATATTAATTAAGAATGAGGTATAGGTTTAGATTTATTATATTAGTCTACTTGAGTAATTATGTGTATAAACATATATTCTTTGTCTCCTATCTACGCTATATATGTATCTACGTAATTCTTATCTTTTTGCTGGGTGAAGAGAGAAAAAGTAGAGACAATATCTGCAGCCCTGCCTAGCTAATTAAAACTTAGAAGCAAGAAGTAACATAATACTAATATTATATATAAACAAAAATTTCATAAATTAATTAATTAGGATCATATTTTATATGATATGAAATGACATGTCTCGTTAATATATTGGAGTAATATTATATATAAACATATTTTTATATCAAATAACGTAACTTATATATATGTAAAGAGAGAGAGAGAGAGAGAGAGAAGGGATCTAGAAAAAAAAAATTACATGAATTTTTTGTATGGATGTATAAAAATACTATATGCATGCACATAATTTATCTTGATATTTCATGCATATATCGAAGGGAAAAAATGAAACTAGTAATATGACATTAATTTCTAGGAGGAAGAGAATGTATTGATTAATTAAAAAGAGCGATGGAAAGAAGAAATTTGAGAAAATTCTTGCAAGTTTAGTGGAAGTAGTCCACAAAAGAGTGAATAAAGAAACAAAAGAAGCCCACCAACTCATTTTGAAATTTGTGAGCTCAGCCAAAACGCAAAGGCATTCCGATGGGCCCAACTCTCCCAAAATTTCCCTCCCCCAAGTGGCAGAGAGAGAGAGAGAGAGAGTTTATCTGTGTTGTGTGTGTGTGTGTGTGTGTGGTGTTGATGGCCAAATAATAATATTTGCAGGAGTGAGTGTTTGATGCATACAAAGAACCTGACAGGGTCTATGATGCTAACTCCATCCTTTTCGGTTCAGACAGAAGTGTGGGTCAAAGTTTTCAGAGCATTCCAAATTAAATATTAAGTCCGTTTGATAGAGCAGATTTCGGTGAAAAAGACATTAATGAAATCACCTTAATTAGAGCCAAACCCAAGCCCAAGCCTTTAGCCTTGTACAAACCAATACCCTCCACGCCATGGAGATTAAAATGCAAAAAGTAGATTCCCTTTCTCTTCCCTTCTTTCTAATGCACCCTCCATAATATATGTACGAACTTTTGAATATACAACAACAATTTATATTCTTCTCTCTCTCTCTCTTTTTTTTTTTTTTAATGAACAAGCCATCTCCTCTGCCCCGGCCCCTCTCTCAACATATATATAATACAATCTCTCCCCTCCACTTGGTTCAATCTCATATTATCAAGGCTTGTTCTTGGATTAGAACTTGGCAAACACTTATCTAGCCAGAGAGAGAGAGAAAAAAAAAATGGAGTACAATGAGAATGGTTTCTTGGAGGAGTTGTTGGCTCTAAGAACTGATCCTTGGGAAGGGGCCAATATTGCCTCTGGAATGGGCGAGTTTTACAGCCCTGGATGGAGTTTCGATTGTTTTGAAGAAAACCCAGTTCCTGGAATTCCTCAAACTTCTTCTTCATTTCAAGACTACTCTTTGCCGCTCGATCAAACCCTCAACTGTTCCTTCAGCGAGCTTTATAACTCGTGTCCATTTGGAGATGAGTTTTCGGCTCCAGAATTCACCGATCACTCGTCAAATACCACCAAGCTCGATACGCCGCCTTTTCCTGCTCAAGAGGACTACTCAATCTCGATCATGGAGGACGAAGAGGCCGGCTTATTAGGATGCGGCGGCGGCAATGGCCTGAGCAATCTGGACTGGGAAGCCGGCTGCAAATTGGAGCCGGTCCAGTCTGCTGAAATGCCAAATTTCAGCGTGGGTTTTGAGCTGGGGGAGAGGAAGAGCAAGGCCAAGAAGGTGGAGGGGCAGCCGTCGAAGAATCTCATGGCGGAGCGGCGGCGGCGCAAGCGGCTCAATGACCGGCTCTCCATGCTCCGATCAGTGGTTCCCAAGATAAGCAAGGTAGAGTCACTTCAGGCTCATTCTTGGATGGATTATGGTTTCAAGGTTGCCCCCCGTTTTGGGACTGAAAATAATGTAATAATAATTGTAGGGCAATTAATTAAGACCATTAGTTGTTAATTAATTTGGATCAATTTTGTTTACAGATGGATAGGACTTCAATACTTGGAGACACCATAGATTACATGAAAGAGCTGCTAGAGAAGATCAACAGTTTGCAAGAGGAAATTGAGGTGGGTTCAAATCAGTTGAACTTAATGAGCATCTTCAAGGATGTCAAGCCCAATGAAATCTTGGTCAGAAATTCACCCAAGGTACACACAGATATATATATATATATATATGTATATACAAGTACATATCATCAAAAACCCCAATTTTTACTGAACCTTAAAAAGAAAACAAAACGAAAAGAAAAAAACAATTTTATATTTGTTCTTGAAAGCATCAATCTTTCTCTTTCTGTTTGCAGTTTGATGTGGAAAGGGGAAATGTGGACACCAGGATTGAGATCTGCTGTGCTGGGAAGCCTGGCTTGCTGCTTTCCACTGTGACCACATTGGAAGCTTTGGGCCTTGAGATTCAACAGTGTGTCATTAGCTGTTTCAATGATTTTGCAATGCAGGCTTCCTGCTCAGAGGTACCTAATTAGAAACTGATACAAATTCTTGTGAAAATTAATTCATAGGGAAAATGATATGAAAGGACCATTTTGTAAACATTACTTGTATTTTTCATGTAAAAATAAATATATATATAAAAAAAAAAAGACTGTTTGCATAGCTTTATCCCAAGAGTTACTTTGTCAGTTTTGGGGCGAATGTTTTTCACAAACAAAAAAATTATATGAAAAGATCAAACCCACTACTGTTTTTCCCTTTCTAGAGCAGGTCATACTGTAGAAGAACATCAATTTCCTTTTGAAAAAGCAGTAGTAAATTAATTAATTTTGATGTGAATCTAATGAGCCCCTGTTGTTAATTTGGGTGATGATGACAGGAAGTGGAGCAAAGAGCAATTTTAAGTTCAGAAGACATAAAGCAGGCATTGTTTAGAAATGCAGGCTATGGAGGGAGGTGCCTATAATTAATAAAGCAAGAAGAGTTAATTATATAATATATATTTGCAATTTGAGAAGAAGAAGAAGAAGAAGTAGTAGAAGAAGAAGATAAGGAAGAAAAAGAAGATGTGGTGGATGATCTAATGGGATAGGTTTTGTGAAGCTATTGATGCACCATGTACTTTGAGGGGTTTTGAGGCTGCAGTCCTTTGTCAATTCCTAAGATCTAAAATAAGTGGTTTCTTTTATCAAAGCCATTTGTTTCCCCCCCCCTTTTTTTTTTTTTTATCTTGCTTAGTTTATGAAGAGCTGTTTTATGTAGTGTCAGATTCATTCAGGTGCACATGTTTACTGTACTGCCACCTTCTTTTGTTGGTCCCCAAGAAAGGGAAATTCTGTATTTCTATTTTATATATATTTTTGTTAAATTCAAAAAAAAAAAAACTTATAAGTGAGATGGGAATGTTCTGAGATTCTATAGCGCACCATGCATGGCCATGTCAAAGGACCAAAGTGCCCCCCTTAAAGTTTTGGCTTCTGGCATGACTGAGACTTGTTTGGTTCCCTGGAAACTGCATAAGGAATCGAAATCATCAATTCTCTCGCACTTTCTTAAGAGACTTTATAATGCTTTTACATGGGAAAGGGAAAGCAGTGTTGCAAGGGGGAGTCTAATCCACTAAAACACATTAAAAAAAGGCCTCTGCTTGGCATTTTTGTATTTTCTTACCATGTTTTATTAATTATTGTCGTTGTGGGTAAAGGGGAAGTTAAATTAATTAGCTTTCAAAGGCTTTTGTTTGAGCTCATTTTCCCAACTCCAAATGATGTGAATCTTCTGAAATGACACGAGGGAAGACATAGAAAAGCAACTTTGTGAACAAAAGTGTGTGTGTGTTGCATAAAGCACACAACAAGAGGAAGAAGCCAAGACATTTCCGTACAGTATAGGAAGAAGATTCTTGGATGTTTCATCTTCTCCTCGTTGCAAAGGATTGGAATTATTTTCTTTACCATCCAGGGTAGTGTAGTGATCAATTGTGAATATTGGTGAGTCTAAAATCCCAAGTTTATGTCTTGGATGTTTTAAATGCTCTTTTTAAATCTCGTGTAGTCTCTGGCCATCATTTGTCTAATGGTATTTTCTTGACCATTAGTCTAACGATATTTTCTTTTTCACTCAATAATAATCTAGTGATAAATAATAAATATTAGTAAGTCTAAAACCTTAAATTCACATCTTATTTATTTTAAACATTTTTCTTAAGTTTCATATAGTCTCGAACCATCTTTTATCGAAGTAAAGGGATTAAGAGAATAACGACGCAATCATAAAAAGTTTATCATAAAAAGTTTAGTGTAACATTATAAGACCCATAGATGTATGACACTTGAGAGTATTGTTCAATCCTATAAATCTTGCAATATAGTTGTCAATCATATCATGGTTAACCTCTTAATAAGCCAAGAATAGAATGAAAATATCATTGTCATGTGATTCAATCTTTCATAAAAATATATTATTAGAAAAGTGTTTAAATATATTACTTAATTGAGTTTAATAATGAATTTCAACTAACATGCATGTATTATTAAGTAGAGAATAATGGAGTCTGGAGTTAGATTATTGTGCCAAACGAGCTATGAGTTTAAGTGTAACCAAAAAACACAACTAATAGTAGTTCTATCCATCACTTAACTAACCAAACCACGAAATCTTCCTTTCTCCTTGGCAACTGAGTAGTAGGGTAGTGATATACAGGTGATAAGTGTTTCTAAGTTTAGAGTCTTAAATTCATTTATCTATACACTATTAAGTTGATGAAAAATTTTGTAGGGTACTGTTGACACCTTTAGGCTTTAGGCAATACATTGGATATGCCTAAAACTTATGAATTCTGTATAAAGTTGTTAGCTGCATCACAACTAATTCCATGCATAAAGCTGCAAATTTGATAGAGTTGGTTTAATGTTGAACATCTCCATGCATCATAATCTTACTTTTTTTGTTTAAAAAATAAATAAATTACACTCAGTTATGAATTTAGTTTATTTATACATAAATTTTGTATATTTAAAAATAGAGTTTTTAATTAACTTAATTTAGAGTTAAAGTAAAGGAATTAGTGACTACAAATCATTTAAATCATATAAAATTCAAGGGTTATTTATCCAAAAATAAAAAAGAGTAATATAAACTTGTGTACGTACATAGACAGTCCATCTTTACATGCTCAGGGGCCAGTATTCAGTATTCCTTGGGTCAACTTGTTTGGCCCATGTTTTCTTTTGGGTACTGTCTAGTCGTGCTGTGCTGCCTGCCTGCCGGCATTTTCAAATAAAATCTCATCATCCTTTATACAAAAAAGATAAAATTATAGAATGGTATTGGTAATGTAACAAAAAAAGGGTAAACTAATTGTTTACCTTTTGAATTTTGATTAATTATCTCAAGCATCTTTGAATTTTAAAATTTATCCAAATAATCCTATTTTTTTTTTAAATTAACCATGACACCATCTTAAAAGATCAAAATTTATGAGTTCTAATAGTTAATTTTGAAAAATTTAGTAATTAATTAAGCTAATTTTATTATTCTGATGATACTTAAATCAAATCATCAAAATTTAAAGGATGTATGATTTATTTACCTTTACAAAAATATATTTTCTTGTCGTGGTATGTTTGTTTATTTTTCGATATTGAAGATGGACAATATTTTTTTTGTCTTGTGACTCCTCAGTTAATTTATGCACACAATTAGGTATGTTCAATATAGTTTTATAAATATAAACTAGTTTTTGTAACATTTTTTTTATAAATAAGAATTTCATTAAATAAAAAAATCATAAAAGCTATATAATTATGCATAAGATTCAAGGAAGTTTTCAAAAGTTTACACCAAGAAAACTAACTCTCAATCACGATCATCCCTATGCATTAAAATAGTGCATTCATGCAAGTGTTAACATTTATTATGCCAATCATAGACTACTCTCTAAACAATGATTTAGAGTGCCAATAAACGTACTCAAGATTCAACCACTATTTTGTATGAAAGTTAGCATTTATGATGTCAATCCCCTAATTACTAAGCAGTTCGACTCAATAGAGTAAAAGAAGACTGGTTAGCCAAAAGCTGCTAGAAATACTATAGAGCTCGGCTCTATAAGATGTGAAGAAATGAGAGGGTACCTAACCTTGTCCAAACAACACATTGTATCTGATCCACCACTTACAACATGAAACGCTCTTGCTCCTAGAAGCATCTGTTGTTTTGCTCTCTCCATAGAAAGTATACTATTGCTTGCAAAACCAAACAGTTAACAACCTATTAATGGCTCTTACCACACTATCTTGATGTTGCCCATAGGACTCATGTCTCCCACAGTCACCAAAACTATCCAAATTTCTTTAAGTGACCAAAAAAAAAAAAAACACGGTTGGCATGAATAGGAGCAATCAAAGAAAATGTGGTTGTGTCGTTCCACTACCTCCATATAAAGAAAGCATCTATTTGAAAAATACAAAAAGAGGTTAATACGATTAAGAATGGATAGATGTTGCCTAATCTTTAACAAAAAAATAAACATATGTCAAGGGATGCCATTATAATGTCATACCAAACGATGCCAGGGGACGTGTGAGCACTGCATTAGAAGACTCTGTAAGGCAAAATGAATAGAGAAAATCAGGCTAGTAACCATCTCAACTCATCCCAATACCCAGCCTTAGAAGGGTTAGGCATTTGATCTTTAATAAAGTCTAATGATGGAGATAGATCCTTTTTCAGCCATACCCAAGACCCTTTGGCAATGATTTATAAGACATGAACACTAATAAAGATGCCCAACTGTCGAGACAATTGGCTAGAAAATCAATCTATAAGCACCTCAAGTGGATGCCATAGGAAAACTTTGTTATCACCTCTTATTCTCTATCCAAATTTATACCTCACTGCATTGCATATTTATAGAACTTTTCTCCAGTACTAAAGGCATGAATAAGGCATTGGAACAACCAAAAATACCTATCTTTGACTCGATAAGAATGGACACACTTAACCCATAGAGACTCATTGTCACCCAAGAGAAATCGCCAAATTAATTTTGTAACAATGGTTTGGTTCCAAACATATAAATGTTTGATACCCAAGCCTTTGCTCCTTTGGGTAGCATATATCTTGTTAGTGTTGTGTGCTCTAATGCTAGATTTGGATAACATTTAATGGGCTTATAACTGAATACATTTATTATGTCTTTATATATATTAATAAAAGTCATGTTTTCTTCATTCATGAACTCTTTAGTTTACCACATGAATGAATCCCTAGATATTCTATTTGAGAATCTTATTCCCAATGTTTTGAGATTGTGTGACAAGATTATCTGTTTTAAACTATTTCCAATCCTTAAATTCTTTGGATGAGGATTTCAATCAGTCGAGTATGGACTAACACGTGGATTACTATCTTGTTCAGTATGAGTTACTGATGGGAGGATAGTGTGTCACACGCAATATAACATAGGGATGTCGCTAGTAAACTTATGAGTAGTTGTTAGGAAACAACTAGTCGAATTGACGTCGATGACTGACCACATGGTTGTTAGATTACATAAACCTCATCATATGCACCGCAGAATAAAATTTAATTTTGTAGGTATCACGTTTTTCAAAAATTATGGTTTACAAAAATTTAAGGCAAAATGAAAGAATACCTCTTGATGAAATCTAATTTCACCGTTAGGCTCTCCACCATACAATCCTTCAAGTGTAGGATGCTGAGTCGGTCCACTCGAATTCACTTAGATATAAGAATCTCAAGAGAAGAGAAAGTAGAATTTTTCTCAAAATTTCTAACTCACTTTTGGATTCACACACACACACTTCTCCAAGAGTTCTCTCAACTCTTAAATGTTCCAAGAAAATATAAATGAAAGGTTAATGAAGTTATTTATAGAGTTCTAACATAACCTTATTAATTTAATACATTAGGCTTCTCAAGCCCATTTCATTTAATGCTATTGGACTAAGTCCAATCCAATGGAGTTTAATTGTGTTAAGTCTAATCCAACAGTGCCATTGAACCAAGCTTAATGTGCTATAAAAAAACTTAATCCAATTAATAATTAAATAATTATATTCACAATATAATCATTTAATTATTTTTATTTATCTAATAAATAAATACATTATTATTAATAATTATAAAATTACTAATTTATTCTTCTTTTCTCTAAAAGTGATTTCATTTGGGTAGGACTTTCTAAGTTCGCAAATAAATTAGCAACGAAAATAATCAATTATTAATTCTCGTAAATCATGAATAACATATAGTAATATGTCATTATTACTCAATTTATTATAAAACGAGTATTGTGAACTTTTTATTATAATACTATGCAATATGGTCCTTCTATCATCTTATATCCCAACAAGATATGAGATCATAGTCAACGGGTCAAATCTCTCAATCTCATCATATGACCAGTTTCAAAATCAATGTTGACAAATGTGACATAACCTTATGGAACACATTCCATCGTCATATTATATTAGTCAAGGATTTATCGTCAAGTGATTATTAGATCACATAAGATATCTTCCTCATATATCTCGAGGTGATAGATTCCATGTTTGATGTACACATACCTCATGTATTACTGAACTAGGCACATAGATACTTATAATCGTTCGTGATTAGAACAATCATATAATATCGTCAATATCCTAATCCACCAATACATAGATATCCATGTCATTTTAAGTCATGTCATTTCAGGTCTAAGGGCTAGTTGCACATCTATAACTAACATTGAATCATTGACCCTGAGATAAAACCTATGTGATTCAATGTTAACAATTTCGTTCAATGAAATCGTTCCTGTAACGAACATCCACTTATCTTCCTTCCATATCTCATACAAAATGAGATGAGACTCACCAATCTTATCTTTGAGTATCTCATACTGAACAAGAACGAAGATGATATGCTAGCCTTTACAAGTTGTTATTATCCAGATTAAGAATTCTATAGTTAGGAACATGTTTATATTATAATAAATTGTGAATTATATGTAATTTGTATTCTTAACTCTTAAGAATGATATCCACTCCTTATTATTTTAATTGATATATGTGTTTAATTAAAAGCATATTGCAATTTAAATAAAAACATAAACTTGTCATTTAAATAATATTTAAAGAATTACAAAATCGAGTTTCTTTATGTCACTAGAATTGATCTTTAGAGCTCATATCTAACAATGACATAGTGAATAATGGTCAGATTATTAAGTTGACATGGTGTGTTGATCCTTGGACTTAAAGCAACATGATTGTTTTGTGTATCAGTGTGTGGAATTTGCTTTGAACCAAACCATCCAATTGAGATGTGGGAACATTCATCTATGTGGTTTCATATTATTGGTGCATAGAGACAGGTGTTGGGGATAAGATCTATCGCCTTCGTCAGTATTTGATGGAGTGAACGTTCTGTGTGATTTATTGTTAATGTGACTTGACAATCCTTACCCAAGGTAGATTGGATGTTAGAAAATGAGTTTTGTGAGGTGTTATTTAGTCATATTGATAAGGTTAGACACATAGTTACTGAGTTTGTGAGTTCATCACTTCATGGCTCTCGCTCAGTTAGGACGTTAGGTGATAGAAGGATTATAGCACATGATAATCGTCAATCATAATAAGTTCACATAAAGTAAAACTTCACTACCACTTATATTATCCTAAGTCGATTCTCAAGAACACTCGGATTGTCATCGGGATGTAAAGTGATTTTGGTGATTAGTCAAGGGGTTCACCAGTATCGAAAAGGGTTTCGATGTTATCTAATTGATAGTAGGTAGTGAACCTAGAAAGTGATGTCCAAATCCTTCAACTGACCACCCCCCACCTTAGCCTCCAATTTATTGCCACATGGACTATACTAGGAAGGCTGAGGTGACTTGAGAGTTGATTGGCAACCACTAGGAGTCGACTCTTCTACTTCAGCAAGACAACCTTTGACCTATTACCATCATTAACACTTAATGACATATCTGATACACATGGGGTACATAGTAATGACACCGGATGCAACAGTATATAGTGTGTGACTTTCTAGGTTTACTGCCAGCTAGCAAACAAATAGCACCAAAACCCATTTAGTACCAGCCAACACCTTAACCTATCACATGAATCTCTCCATATCCCAGAGATGATCTGAGAGGTCCTAAGAAGCGCCTAACAACGGTTCAAAATAATATAGAAGATAGTGAAGTTTCACTTTAAGTGAACTTATTACAGTTTACGATTATCATGTGATATAATCATTCTATCACTTAACGCCCGATTGAGTGAGAGTTATGGAATGATAAACTCACAAACTTAATAACGATGTGTCAAATCTTATTAGAGTAACTAGATGACACCTCAGAAAACACATTTCCTGATAATTAATCTGTCATGCTCAGGGACTATTTTGAATTACTCTTGTCACACTATAAAATATCACATAAGACGTTCACCCCATTAATAACAATTAATGAGGGTGATAGATCATATCCCTGACACTTGCTTCCATGTACCAGTAATACGAAATCACATAGATGAACATTTCCACCTCGCAATTGGATGGTTTGATTCATTAGTAAATTTTGCACATCAATACACTAGACAACTGTGTCAATTTAACTCTAAGAATCAGCTACACTATCGCAACTAAACGACATGACTATTATCCACAATGCCAAGTGCTCAGTCATCAACATCACTTTCAGTGTGTTGTTCTCCAACAATCACTCACAGGTTTGTTAGAGATATCCCCATGTCATATGACATGGAACTCACCACCGTACCATCAGTAACTCATACTGATCGAAGTAGTAAACTCTATACTAGTCCATACTCGATTAATCAGAGTCTCCATTCGATTAAACTAAGGATCAAGAATCATTTAGAATTCTTGTCACAACATTTTCTTCATGAAAGTTAGAGATAATAAAATCCGAATTTACAAAAGTGAAGTCAAAACACATTTTCTTCAAAAAGAAATTTTATTTTTTGCATGAGGAAAGGATATACATATCAAGATATAATTTTAAAGTACAAGATTAAAAACATTTTATATAAATATATCTTTGAACGCGCAAAAAAAAAATGCAGAAAACAGAGAGCAACAAAGATGACCATTGGACTTCGGTCAACCTAAATCATCCAGCAACCTTATGCAGAACATTGGTCGAAGGACTGGTCGATTTAAGATCAAATGCCAACATTCTGGCCAACGTTGGTCACGCATGAACAAATACAAACATTCTAACTTACTTCAATCGATTTAGGCTAAACCATCAGTGGACTTAAGATACACATCTTTTTTCTTCACAAGAAACTAATAAAAATTTATTTATATCATAAAAATATTTTTGTTACTATCAAATTTTTTTTTTCTTATCCTTGAGTTTAACAATATATAATTTCGTCGCTAAATATTTACCGACAAAATTAGACACGGATTCACATTCATCACTTTAAAAGGTGTCATTAACTAATTAGGGATAGATTTAATTTTATCACAAAAGCAAAAATTTCCATCGTCAGCATTAGTCACAAAATCAGTCATATTTTTGTTTAAAAGACAAAAAAAATAAGTTTAAAGACGAAAAAATTTTCGTCTCTTTCGTTTCTAAAGTTAGAGATGGATGGACATTTATTGCTAATTTTAGCAATGGAATGATGTTCCATCTCTAAGTTCGTATTAGAGACGGAACATTTTTATCGCTAACTTTAGCAACGGAATTGTTTTTGTTTTTAATATTAGTGATGGAATCAGCATTCCATCGCTAATATTATAAACATAAATAAATCTATCTCTAAACTGCTATCGAAATTTAGAGACAAATTTCATTTCTATCTCTAATATTGCCTTTAGAGATGGAATATTCCATCTCTGATTCGCATATTTGCCGAAAGGGTTCGAAAATTATAAAAAAAATATCCGATTTAAAACCTGTGCATTAACAAGTTAAATAAAGTATTCACATTACCAAAATTCAATCATACCAATAATTACACGAATTACTTCAAATAAGAAAGTTATCAATTAATCGGTAATTTTGAACAGTTAGATTAGAAGTTGAATCATGACACTTTCCACTTTGCGTTGAAAGTGGAATTCTTGTAGTTTAGGAAGCAGTGGCTGGGCTGCGGGGATGATGAAAATGACAGTAACCTAAATATTGGAAATAATGATAAGACCCTGGAAAGAATAACAGAAATGTTGTTTTGTATAATATCCAAAAGTATTGGGATTTTGTATTACACGAATGGTATTATATAACACATAACTTATAAATTGATCTTCTTATGGTTTTATCATTATCTCTTATTATACATCATCTTTTATATTATATATTGTACATCACACTTATTATACTATATAAAATATTATTTATATTATACAAGATACTAATACTCTTAATTATCGTAACATTAATTTCTAAAAAATAAAGAGTCGGAAACTTATTTAGTTTACAGTACATAATGATAAGATGACTATTTATCACTATATAATAGGGTTAAGTCCAATGAACACAATACTCCACCACCATTTGTCGTTGAATTTCTTTCATATTAAAGGATAATATAAATATATATATAATTTTTCAGATGACAAATTGTCACTTCAGAGCAAGCCTGACATATTATGTTTAACATGTTGCATTGATATGTTTAATTAGCATGAGACAAATGTGATAAAAAGTAAAATTATCATTGAATTTTGATGATATTGCCTCCTGATCAACATATATATATATATATATAAACAAAACCTGCTTAATATATAATTCCACTCACCAGTCACCAATTCCTCCGCCACTATAAAAGACCATTCATATCGTGTCCATGTCCATCTGATGCCAGTCCACCTCCACCTTAATGCTCACTTTCCACAGTACAATATTGGTACCAAAAAAACTCTCAGTGTACGGCCACGAAGTACTGGAAAATTAATGGCCAACCCCACTGCCCTATAAATTGGCCAACAACAGCTCCATTTTATTTATATTACAGACACAGAAAGAGAGAGAGAGAGAGAGAGAGAGAGAGATCCAAGGAGGACGACGATAAAGGAATGTCTCGGCCATCTCTAGGTTACCCTCTGGGGCTGGCTATTTTGGTGGTCGTGCTGCTTTGCATCAGTGGCTTCTTCTCTTGCTGCTACCACTGGGATAAGCTTCGCTTCCTTCTCCACCCCCCCTTCCCCTTCCTTAATGCCGCCGCCTCTCCATCATCTCAACCTCCGATCACCGGTCATGGGTTAATTATGTCGCCGTTATCTCAAAACTGTCATGGTACGCACGTATTTGACAGAGTTTTAACTTTTATGCTTATTGTAGAATATCATCGCCTCTAATTTTTATTTATTTATTTAATTTCGGGAGTTGGTTACATGCTCCTGGCTGCTGCTGCTACTACTTCTACTTCTATATATGTATCCTTTAATTTGGTTATACTTAAAAAAATAAAAAGTCGAAACTAATGGAACCATCTATTTATTTTGTATGAAGGCAGAGCAAAACCAAAACCAAAACCAAAGCCAAAGCCAAAGCCAAAGCTTGAGTGTGCTGATGCCAGGAGATCATCGTCCAAAGTTCGTAGCTTTGCCCACCCCACAGGAATCAGAAATCATAGTTTAAAATGAATTGGGCAGCAACTAAGACAAAGAAAAGAAAGATTGGCTCCAAGTATTTCCATTTAAAATAATGCTAATTGGATTTACATGGGTTTCAGCAAGGGCACAAATAGGGTTTTCAGTATAATTATAATTGTAATTTTAATTTTATGTAGGTTCGTAATCATAATTATACAGCTATGGATTTTTATAATCGTTTTTGTAATTGATAGGTTGATTATATTTATGATTTTTATTCGTGACTATTTTAATAAATTATATAACTAATTAAAATCTTTTATTAAAATAAATAATAGATAACCAACAAACAAAAATATATAAAATTGACCATCAAAATTAAAAATACATAATTAAACTAAACTTAAATTAATGATTACACAATTAAATTATAATTGAACTCAATAAATCTTGCAACTGAAATTATAGATAGATGTTTTACATTTTATGAAAATAATTTTATTTTTTATATTATTATATTTTAAGGTTATAAATTTATTGAATATTATTGTAAATAAATTAAAACTTAAAATATTTTATAAAAACATATGTATTTAAATTAATAATTTATAAACTATATTATATATATATGTAATGATCGATTATGATTATAGTTATGAATCAAATACAATTACGATTACAGGTGCAAGAATTTGTTACTAACACACTTGTCGACGTTCAATTTCAGTCGAGTGTGATTCGTTTTGGGCCGCACTGAATAATTATGGACCACGGTCAGAAGAGAGCCCGTTACAGAAGTTAACAAAGAACACTTGACGATTTTTCTCGTGGTTCGGCCAGAACGATGCCTACTCCACGCCCGCACTCTGATTATTCCTTCAGAATGGCGGTTCTTCTCTTTATCCTCCCTTTCTTTTGTTCCTTCTGCCCCCTATTTATCAGGGGACCTTTACAATTTGGATATTATATATAAATACAAAGATTGTGTAACGGGGGACAGAACGTCCTTATCCTCTGTACAAAAACGTAAGTGGGATCTTCATCTTCGAGGAGCATGGGCCGTGGCGGTGGATGGTCCCTACCTCTGACTTTTTAGCGGCTTTTACCACTTTATGCGAGCTGATCGTTTTCGGGTCAGCGACCTTGGTGGTCCAGCGATCTGAAGGATGCTTCCTAGAGTTCGCTTGCGGATGGCTTCAGACTCGCTTAAAGGCGTGTCCGGAGTTCGCCAGGTGTCGCTCCACAAGTTCGGTTTTTGTGATGAAACGACCTCCTCTAGTGAGGTCGTTTTGGGCCTTCTTGCTTCTAGGCGATCGGGCCGGCCCATCAGAGTGAGTCTGGCCCATACGGGAAACACGTATAACATAAGCCCCCCAGTTCGCGGTGCGATCCTCGCGCTGGGAACTGACGCGTGCCAGTTGTCCTTCCGCCTCTTCGGTGTCTGCCCAATCGTTTTAAATCTCGTCGTTCCACGTAGCACGTCTTGTCTGTAACGCATTTAATGCGCACTTTCCCCCATTACGGCGCATGATTATGCCCAATGGGACCCATAGGCTGTCGTGCGGCCGCTGGATGCGGAGTACACGGTGAGTCGCATTTGATCCGACGGTCGACCCGCTCGTACCATTGGTATAAATAGTAAGGGGCGTTTTTCTTTTCTTTTTCCCTTTTTTTCGCCATTTTCGAAATCCTCCCCAGCTTTTGTCTTCCTGCTTTCTCCTTCTCTTCTCGAACACTTTTGCGTTCCCAGACGGCGATAATCTCCGTCATTCGCTTGTTCCGACGTTTCATACAGGCGTCAGGCCCGTCGTTTGGTAAGTCTGCTATGACTTCTTTTATTTTTTTGTTCTTGATGGGGGCCCTTTCCTCGCTGGTTGACTATCAACGGTTCTGCCGATCGATATTGCCGCTGTTTATGGAGAGACGGCTCAACTTGGTTTGGCGTTTGCTGGGCTTTCCTGTTCAATGACCTTAGGATTAGTACCCCTTGGAATACCGGGCTTATAGTTGCAGCCCCCTCCGCTTTAGGCGGCATTCTGAAGCGCTTTGACCTGAAAGATTTTTAGGGGGTGTTCTTAGGGTTTTTCTGGGCTCTTGAGGTCTGGTCCGCGATTTGCGACCTGACTGTTCATTCTTTTTCTTTGTAGATGTCCGACCAATACTGCGGAAACTCAGGTCAAAAGCGCTGCAACTATACCGTAGGAGAAAACGACACTTCAAACTCGGAAGATTGCCTTATCATGGAGGGTCAAAACTGTGAGGGTGCGAGCTCGAGGTCTAGGGAAATCGTCGTTCTGACCTTTTCGGAAACCGACCTGGAGGTTCACGATCAGATCGCTGAAGGGAGCGCTGGTCGTGCGGTCTTCAAGAGATTCCCCTCCAGAGTCAAACCTCGTGAGGTGGTGGCTTGTGTCCGGGAGTTCCGTCTTCCCAGTGTCTGCGAAGTATATATACCTACTTCGAGCTCTCATGCAGCCTACCCACCATCCAAATACGTAGCTGTTAGTCATCAGCATCTCGAGTCCGGCCTTAGGTTCCCAATAGCTCCGTATCTTGTCGCTCTTTTAAACGACGTCAGGCTCGCCCCTTTTCAATTAACACCGAACTCGTATGCCCAACTTACTTCTTTAGCCCTTTTGTTCCTTATAAATAGACTTCCTCTCCCTTCGCCGAGACTGATAAAATTTCTGTTCTCTTTCAAAAATGCCAAGGACGGCTTGTACTACCTGGCAGCTCGCCCCTCTTCGTTCAAGGCCGCCCTTCCTCAGGGTAAAGCGAAGGGGAAGTCCAACGTGGGCGATTACAAGTCCAGTTGGTTCTTCGTGTCCTGCCCTTCGCTCTCCCTTCTTAGGAACTGTAGCTTCGTACTGACCCCTGGTAAGCGTAGATCAGCCCACATAGATCTTTCTTCTTTTGAATACCTGTTTTAACTCGTTCGTCCCTTGATGCAGACTTTGGGGGTAAGAGACCGACTTTGTCGGCTGAGGAGACCGACGTCCTCGGCAAACTTCTGGCTACGGGGTCGAGTTCAGAGATCCTTGAACTTTCGGACGAACTCCTCCGAGAAAACAAACTTGCCCCTCCTCTCGACGTCGAGATCGTTCAGTTGGACCATATCAGGGACTTGGGCGCCGAGATCCCCCCGTTGGCTTTCCAGACCGCAGGGGCGAGTAGTTCCAGAGAAGCTGATCAAGGCGGAAGCATGGTTGAACTCGACCTCCTCCAGCCGAAGCGATCTAAGGCGAGGTCGGGTTCCACCTCGTCAACGCCCCCTAGCTCAAGTTCGTTAGACAGCAGGTCGGAGCAGACGCAACTGCGCCCCCCGCAACAGCAACACCAACAACTGCGGGGGGGGCAACAGGAACAGCGGCAAAAAACTCTGCCCTGTCAATCCCAACAACAGAGGGAAAAAAATAAACAGCAAGGGCAAGGGCATCGGCCCCCTTCCTCCCGAGACCATGGTTCGAGCGGGGCGCGTGGGAAAGAGGTCGCCGTTGCTCGAGACGCCCCTGCTGCCGGCTCGAAGAGGGGGCCAGACCATCCGCAGCCGAGGGAGGATGCCAGGGGCAAACGGGCCAAGGTCTCTGAGAAGGATCTGCCCCTGGAGGCCCTGCCAGGAGGAATCTATGTTAACTCCCTTCTGAACTCCGCGCCCGACCTCTTGGGCGCGACCTCAAAGCCTCTTGACGACCCCAAGCTAAAGGGGATTGCTCTCTGCGACTTTATGGCCCGTCATAGCTTGGTGGTAAGAAACCCCCCCCCCCTTTTTTTTTTTTTTTTTTTAAATAACCTTTCTTCTTTCACAGGCTTCCCTTACCGCCATGAAGCTTCGGGCTCAGTACAAGGATTTTGATGACCAGCTCCGCACGGTGAGCACATCCCTTCAAGCCGAAGTAGAGAAGCTTGAGGATGGGAAGAAAGCCCAACAGGTCGAAATAAAGAAGCTCTCGGACGAAAAGGAAACTCTCCAGGCCGAGCTTCTTGCAGCTCGGAAAGTCGTGGAGGGCTCCGAGATACGTCTGAAGGCGGAGGCTCAGAAGAATAAAGACCTCGAAGAAGGGCTTCGTAGGTCAAAGAACATGTGGGAGTCCGCCAACTCCGGGCTTACTGCCGAGCTGAATAAAGCGAATGGGGAGTTGCGGGGGGCGCAGGAGCGGCTTAAATCGATCGAGGCGGAGCTAAAGACGGCGAGAGAAGAGCAGGCTCGGGCGGATGATCGTGCAGCCCGATGTGAAGGACTCGCCCAGAGGGCCATAGAGGATGTAAGGGGGGAGGTCGAAGCGCGGATGGATGCTGTGCGCCGGGAGGCCAGATCCGACACCTGCTCGGCCTTCCTGTACACCCTTTGGGTGAACCATCCCGAGATGGATTTTTCTTTCTTTGGCCCGCAGGCTGTCGAGGAGGTGAAGCGGTACGCTGCCGAGGCCGCGGAGGATGCCATCGAAGTCGACCTTCCCGACTCGTCTGCGGCTCCCCTGGTCGAGGTCGAGCCATCTGGGGCTGCCGATACTCAGCCTGGTGAGGTCACCGAGAAGCCCCCTGCGGATTCTCAGCCGTTTCTTCCTTCTGCCGAGATCGATCCTGCTGAAGCAACCGTCCCTCCCAGCTAGGACTTTTTCATGTATATTATTTTTTTTTAAAACACAAGCTTCATTTAATAGAGACGATCATTTTCCGTAAAAAATTTTTTTTTTTGTTAGCTCAAATGAATTTAACTTTTAAAGAAATAATAACTCAGAGCATTTTTTATGATATATCTCGGAATAGAGTTGGTACCTTAAAAACAATCTCCTCCGGGGAAGACTTCAGAATCATAATTTCAGAACGAATATAGGCTCGAACCAGGTCGTCCATAATATTTGTAGTAATAAACGCGAGCGCTTATACTTAGGCAAATCCTTCTTCAGCATGTTCTGATAAGGATGCATAAAAAAGGCAGATTGCCTAGTAGCCGAGCAGCTCATGATAAACGGTCAGGACGCGCATCCAATAGGTTGCGAACGATCTTATTTATTCAAGTTGAGATAGATCTCAATTGACTCGTTTGAATATGAAGAATTCGCCTAAATATGGGATCGTGCCTCGCCCCCGACTGGCATATCGAAGTACTTGTCGCCTTTAATAAATTGGGGATAAATACTCAGGTAGGTCGCAGTTCAAGGCCTCCATGGCTTGTTATTTTATTGACTTGCTGAGCCAAGATATGTGTCCAGGTAGGAAGCGTTACGGCCTCAGTTGACACACCGTGGCTTTTGCAAATTTTAATTGAACCGAGAGAGAACACCCAGGTAGGTCACAGACCGTAGCTTTAGGCTAAGATGAAAGGACCTCGGCTAGCGAACTTAACTCTGGGTTACTCGTGGAGGTCGTTGCTCGGAAATTTCCAAACCATGACATTAAGTCAAGATGAATGGTTCCGGCTTCTGACCAAGACCTGAAGGAAGGACCAAGGTGAATGCTCAGTTGAGCCGCAAACCGTAACGTAGTGGTTAGGTTATTTAGGCTCCAGCTCGCAAACCATGGCTTTTCAATTCCTTGTTTCAGGGATGTTTAATCAAATACCAATAAGGATAAAGTCCAATGAAAGTTCATGGATCTTAAGCAGAATCACGCAAAGTATTTGTAATAAAGAAGACGAAGAGTAGGTGGGAACCATTACATTTATTTGAAGTAAGGACGGAGGTGCTCCGCATTCCAGGCTCGTGGGAGGGAGAAGCCGTCCAAGTTTGCCAAATGGTATGCTCCGTTACTTAGATTTTCCTTGATGATAAATGGACCTTCCCAGTTAGGACCTAGTGTGCCGTCACTAGTCGTCCGTGCCCCTGGGAGTACCAGACGTAATACCGAGTCTCCGACGTTATAACGCCGGATTCGGACCTTCTGGTTGTAGTATCGTGCTACCCTTTGCTGATAAACGGCGACCCTTATGCGAGCCATATCTCTTGATTCTTCGAGCAGGTCAAGGTTAGCTGCCAGAAGTTCATTATTGCGACCTGAGCTGAAGGTGGCCCTTCGGTGGCTGGTCACTTCATTCTCGGCGGGGACCATAGCTTCCGACCCATATGCCATTGAGAATGGGGTTTCTCCAGTGCTGCTCCGAGCTGTTGTTCGATAGGCCCACAACACCGTTTGCAGTTCGTCCACCCAAGCCCCCTTTCTGGCTTCAAGCTTAGTTTTCAAGGTCTGCTTGATTATTTTGTTGACAGCTTCAACCTGCCCATTGGCCTGGGGGTGATCAACTGCGGTAAAGCTCTTTTGGATCCCCATCGATTCGCAGAATTGGATGAACTGCTCACTGGTGAATTGGGTTCCGTTATCCGTTATTATTTGCCGCGGCACCCCGAACCTGCAGATTATGTTATCCCATGTGAATGCTTGTGCCTTCGCACTGGTGATCTGTGTGAGCTCTTTGGCCTCTGCCCATTTAGTGAAGTAGTCAACCGCTACTATGGCGTGCTTGCACCCCCCGCGAGCTGTTGGGAGTGGTCCGATTAAGTCCATCCCCCAGATGGCGAATGGCCACGGGCTACTCATCTGCTGTAGATAAGCTGGTGGAGCTCGCGGAATTTTGTCTTGTCGCTCTTTTAAACGACGTCAGGCTCGCCCCTTTTCAATTAACACCGAACTCGTATGCCCAACTTACTTCTTTAGCCCTTTTGTTCCTTATAAATAGACTTCCTCTCCCTTCGCCGAGACTGATAAAATTTCTGTTCTCTTTCAAAAATGCCAAGGACGGCTTGTACTACCTGGCAGCTCGCCCCTCTTCGTTCAAGGCCGCCCTTCCTCAGGGTAAAGCGAAGGGGAAGTCCAACGTGGGCGATTACAAGTCCAGTTGGTTCTTCGTGTCCTGCCCTTCGCTCTCCCTTCTTAGGAACTGTAGCTTCGTACTGACCCCTGGTAAGCGTAGATCAGCCCACATAGATC
The DNA here is from genome assembly GCA_036245055.1 of Diospyros kaki. NCBI lineage: Eukaryota > Viridiplantae > Streptophyta > Magnoliopsida > Ericales > Ebenaceae > Diospyros > Diospyros kaki. Next base: position 12,773,260 of record BSEG01000016.1, on the reverse strand, counting down.
TTTCTTCTTTTGAATACCTGTTTTAACTCGTTCGTCCCTTGATGCAGACTTTGGGGGTAAGAGACCGACTTTGTCGGCTGAGGAGACCGACGTCCTCGGCAAACTTCTGGCTACGGGGTCGAGTTCAGAGATCCTTGAACTTTCGGACGAACTCCTCCGAGAAAACAAACTTGCCCCTCCTCTCGACGTCGAGATCGTTCAGTTGGACCATATCAGGGACTTGGGCGCCGAGATCCCCCCGTTGGCTTTCCAGACCGCAGGGGCGAGTAGTTCCAGAGAAGCTGATCAAGGCGGAAGCATGGTTGAACTCGACCTCCTCCAGCCGAAGCGATCTAAGGCGAGGTCGGGTTCCACCTCGTCAACGCCCCCTAGCTCAAGTTCGTTAGACAGCAGGTCGGAGCAGACGCAACTGCGCCCCCCGCAACAGCAACACCAACAACTGCGGGGGGGGCAACAGGAACAGAAATTTTTGAAAGAGAACAGAACGGACTATCTACACGATTCATGGTGGACCTCACCTCGCGGGATCCTCCCACAAGTCCCGAGACAAGTACGTACGTGAAGCTAACCATGTCCTGGTGGCAAGGTCAGGCGAACAATCAGTTCCTGCGAAGCGATCCAGGGGTGGCCCAACTCCGGGGAACATGGTTTTCTCAGAAGAAGACGCCAAAGACGTTCATTGGCCGCACAACGATGCACTTGTTATACGGGCCCAGATCGGTAACGCCGAAGTACGAAGGATAATGATAGACACAGGAAGCTCGGTGAACGTAATGTATAGAGCGTGCTTCGATCAGATGGGTCTACAACCAGAACAGTTGAGCTCGTCCCCCGAGCCGCTCTATGGATTTACAGGGAGCGCGGTAATTCCTGCCGGGCGGATCAGCCTTCCTTTCACCATCGGGGACGCAAAACACCAGGCCACTACTTTGGCGGATTTCCTGATTATTGGTGTGGATGCACCGGGTATGTCCCATATCGGTTGCCCAGAGGGCAACCACTGAGGGGCTCACAGGTGCGGTGGGCCTACTGGTCGTCGAATGGTGATAGCTGAGAGCTAACCCGCAATTGTGGGCCCCACGATGATGACACGATGTGTGTAAAACCCCAAGAGCCCAGAGGAGGGTAGTATTTATCGAGAATAAGTAAGGAAGGAAACAACACCAGCTGGATACCTTTTGGGCTGAATGTAGGCAGAGAACTCCCAAGTTAAGCGTGCTTGACCTGGGGTAATCCAGGGATGGGTGACCCCCCTGGGAAGTTCGCGTAGGCCCATCAGGGTAAGTTGTCCCAGACCTTCCTATCGCTCGATGCGGGGTGTTACAAAAATGTGTGTCAACAACACTGTTGTTTGAATGCATAATTTCCATACCTTCTTATAATATGCATAGAGGAGGGTAAAATTCTCTCCTTACAAAATCCTTAGTTTTTACTATTATTGTAAAAATAAATATGATGACATAAAATCTCTAACAATAACAAATTTTCCCAGCAATATCATGACTTTAAAAAGCATATTTTATGGGTGTGTAATCACTTTCCTAAAAACTAATTAATTTACCTCAAATAAGGATCTAAATTAGTACTCTAAAAATAGCTTTTAAGATAAACAAAAATTAATATTTAGGGTTTATACAAAGCATGTCAAAATCTTTTGAGTTTTTAGCAATGACAAGAAGACAGTACAGTTGAAGGCTTAAAGGCTGATTTCCATGAGTTTTTGCTCACCATATTAAATAATCAATTAACAATGATTGATATTTTTATACTGAAGGAGACAAGAACAATGGTGATGTGACAATTTATGTGAACTATATAGTTGACATTACACATCTATTTAATAACCTGAGAAGGATGTGATGAATTGTTGAAAGCGTCGTAAGAGTTGCATGTGCATATTTGATGAACCATCTTTTTTGTTTATTCCAAAATAGCCATTTTCCTATTCACAATCCATTTCTACGATTTATAGTTGGCAAAATCATAAAAGGCCCTTGGAAGTCGCCAAACTCTGTCTTGGGCTGAAGCCCGCAATTAGCCCAAACTTAATCAGTCTTTTCCGATAATTTGGGCCTCAAATCTTAGTTTGAACACTAATCCAATGAAAAGAGCCAGTGTTTCGGCTTTAAGTTATATATAAAATTTTTATTTATATATTAGTGCCTTAATCTTTGTAGTAACAAAGGTAATACCTTGCTAATAGAAAATTCATGAATTTGAGATAAAAATAAATATTGCATAAAAATATAATTCCTTTTCTATTTTTATAAAATAAGAAGTCTCATATATTAAATATAACTTTTTTTAAACTTATTAAAAGGGTAGGGCTAATGCTCGAGATTTGATTAGATTGAGGGTGTTGTCACTCATGATGATGTGGTTAAAAGTTTCGTTTGAGATTTATAAAATTAGACACATTTAAGGTGTCATTCAAGAATTACGTTAGATTTTTATTACAATTTTATTAATTTTTTCATTTATAGAACTCAACAAAAGACCATATAATACATAAGGAGTATATTTTAAACTCATAAAATTTAAGAACAGACCATTTATTTTTGGTTTAATCTAAAAAATAAAGATGATGTAATGGTAATATTGGGATGGCTTTTGTAAGAAGTGTGACAAATTCAAAGGGGTTAGGAAATGAGTAGAGGTAAAATAAACAATAAATAAGCTAAGCTTTGAGGAGGAGAGGTAATTGGGCACACGTGGGGTTGGGTTGGGGGGGGGGGGGGGATTGGGACAGTGACACATGAGACAGGTTACCTGAACCTTAAAAGCCCTGCTTTCTGTTGGGCCGGAAAGCCCACGTTCCTTCTTCATTGCACACTTGCCTTGCTCTCTATTCTGGCCCATTCCCAGTCTTCACCCTCTCTATTTTCCATGGGTCTCAGACTCTCATTATTCATTTCTACATTGGCTCTTCCGACATCTCGGTTCATGGGTAGATTTTTATATATTTACCTAATAATAGAGATTAATTCGTGTTATATATATAAATAAATAATTTTAAATAAAATACTTCATAAACAGAAATTCATCATACTAAAAAAATATATTTGCTTATATAATAATATAATAATTATATAAATATAGAGTTTATAAATTGTTACTCATATTGGATGGGCTTATCTAATTCATACCTGAAAAATAATGGATATATATTTTCATCAATAAAAAAAAGTTATTTTATATAAAAATAAAATTAAATAATATTTTTAAAATTTTCATTATAATCAAATAAAACCCACACACGTCAATTGGTAATCAAACTTGTCTTATATTAGAGAGTTTCTGGGATTTGGTTAAGGGTAAATAATTAAAGAATATTAAAGTTTAACTGTGTTTTTTTGTATTTCAGATTAATTTTAAATTTTTCAATAGTCGCATCTCATTTTTGTATTTAATTTTAATAATAAACCATCATTTGCCCTCAAATTTGACCTTCAAATATGGCAAGCTTAATTGGCCTTTAAATAACAGGTCTGATGTAATTATTGAAAACATTAAAAAGTCAATTTAAAATTAAAAAAATACAATTTTTTAGTAATTAACCCTTTGGCTAATTAAAGCTAATTTGACCTTTGCTAAAAAGCAAGGCAAATGGGCTGTTTGACCTGTTAACCCTACCGAGTCGATGCTCTTAGTGTTTGGTCAGCTCTCCTATTATTATTTTTAAAAGTAATCAATCACAGTATTTCATTTTCAAATCCAACAATTTTTATTCTGTTTTAAGAAATAAATGTTTTAAGAAATAAATGAAATATATTGTGTTTATTATTTAGGAAAATTTTATTTATACACTGTATTAATTATTTATGTGAATTAATTAATGTCTAGTATTATTATTTCAATGAATTCATTATTTTATTTTTTTAATTATTGTGTACAATAAATACATTGTGCCGAATCAATCAAATCTATCTGGGTAATTCAATTGGTGAGAGTGAGAATAAATTAGTTTTGTTTGATTATTTTCTGTGAATTGAGTAAATTTTGAGTATTTTGGCTCCACTCATCAATTAACTTCATTTTTTAGTAGAAACACTGTTTTCTATCTCCATTACAATGCGATTATTATGCCATGTTTGGGAGGGGGCCAAGCGTGCGATAGTAGTGACCCACTCACCACTTATTAATGACCCCTCATTTCCAAATTCCAAACGCGGCCCAACCCTCACCGAACTCACCCGCGCCTGAGTGCGTGAATCCACAGCTCCTGAGCTGCCACATCAAAAATCGCCCCACTCAGTCAAGGCCAAGGCCACGTCTGATTGGCTCGTGTCGTACACGAAATAGGGCAGCGCGCGGAACTGGTGAAGCGCGCAGGATGGAGGTTACAAGTCGCGTTTGAAGCCAAACGATCAAGTCCCAAAAGCGGCTTTCCTGTCCCCCAACTCCATCATATCGCTTCCCTCTTGTTCAATTCTTTGTCCCCTGCCTTCAGCTCCATAATCTCACCTTACCCCCCGCAGTTGCCTCCCACCTCACCCGCACTCTGTATGGACATACAACATACGCATAATTACTCGCGAAATCACATCCTTACGTAATCTTTCCATTTTTGTGTATATAAGTTTGTTACAAAAGGTTACGTGAAAATTTGGTGTGTGTAAATAAGTGGTTTAGGTTTCAAATCGAGCGTGAATACAATTGATTCGTTATTCCATACTTATTATTATTTGACATCTTTATAGACTTTTTTAAGTGACAGTTATGTCATTGTACCATTACACACGAAAATTCATTTCAAAAGAGATTAATACTTTCGTTTTGACGTATAATGAGCATTAGAAAATAAGTCATCTTACTCTTATGTATTTACACAAAAAATAGTATTCAAAATGTAAATTTAGAAAATGGGACAACAATATTGATGGAAATTCTATTTAATCAACAATATTTAATTTTCTATAATTAATGCATTATGTTTAATTTCCGTTTAATATATCTTGATATCATATCATTAGGGCTGGCACTGAGCCGAGCTAGGCATAACTCGAGCTCAGCTCGATTGATTTCAGCTTGGTTCATAGCTCGGCTCAAGTTCGATTTGAGCTGATTTTTTTAGTTCGAACTTGGCTCGATGATGACTACGAGTTGGGTCGGCTCAGCTCGAAACTAACTATCACCTTACTTTTATGTATATATATATTTAAATAATATATTTATAAAATTATTAAGTATATATTTATATTCTTGAGTATTAAGTAATAAATATTTTTTTATTTAATAAATTTATAAAATTAATATATATAAGTATATCGAGTTGGCTCATCAGTCAAATGAGTCGAGCTACTGGTAGCTCAAGCTCGACTTATTTACTAAATGAGCCAAATATTTGAGCTCAAATTTGGTTCATTTGCATCACGAGATATCTTATTGAGCTAATTATCGAGTTGAGTCTTAAGCTAGCTCACGAGTAGCTTGGCTTATTGCCAGCCCTACATATCATCATCATATTATATATATTTTTAAAATAAAAACAAAGAGAGTGACCTACATATCATCATCATATTATATATATTTTTAAAATAAAAGCAAAGAGAGTGAACGAATCCCTTTCTTTCGCTTGACAAATCCATTTAGTAAATTTATTTAATTTCTTGTAATCAATTTTTAATTTTGTTTTTAAGAAAAATTGTAAAGGTATAGTTTCAGTGAAATTTAAATACTAAAATTTAAATCATTATATTATTTAGTCCATCCAAAAATTATTTTTATAAAAAAAAAATTCAAAATACTAACATCATTGACTTTAGTGCGACATTTAAAATTTTAAATTAAAATAATATAATACTAATGGGTTTTGAATCTTTTGTTACCCTTTCTATATCGCCCTTGGGGTAGGGGGTAATCTTAAACTCATGATTTGGATGTAACCACGGGTGAGGAAACATAATAGAATCTTCTTAGAATAGTGAATAGTGAGAGGGGGAGAAATGTGAAAAACAAAAGGGTTGCTTTCTCTGGGTTTCTCATAATTATAGGGCAGCTGCTGCAGCAGCTGCTGCTGCTACTACTGCTTATGCTTATAATGCATTTTCCCAGTGGGGGGGGGGGGGGGGGGGGGGGAGAAAATGACTGTCCGACAAGTGTGATTGGTACACCCCATGTTTTGTTTCTTCTGTGCATTGCCAATGCCATTAGGGGCATAATGGAAAGCGTGCCTTATCAGATGGGGGTAAAACTGTTATTTCCTTTCTTCTCTTCTCTCTGGTTTCTTCTAATTGGAACATTCATTATTTCATGGCTCTGCATTCATCTTTTAACTTGGTTTGGAAATAGGGACAGATTGAGTTTGGGCCCTTCCCAACCTTCTAATTGCTCGGCTCATCCTTCTACTACTCCAGTTGTTGCTTATGTGTGTATTCAATTGATTTGATTTATGTGTGTATCTTTTTAGATTTAATTATGTCTAAAGTTAATCCAACTTAATGTCAAGCATCCATGAGTTTTAGTTCATCTCAAAATTAATTCCAATTAAAATGATTGAATAAGTGTGTTTCCAAACTTTTATTATTTTCTTTTAAATTAGTTTGATTTAACCTAAACCCGACTCAATCAGTGTTGAGTTTGAGGTAGGTCTCGAGTAAGGATTTAAGACAACCCGATTCTTATACACGAAATAATAATATATAAAAATTATCATAATTTGTTTTGGGATATCTTTTATCAATAAGATTGTGAAAAAAATATAATATCTTTATGTTAACATAAATAAACAGAGAAATATATATACCTTTAATATACTTGTCTGCATGGATTGTTTCAATGAATAGATTGAATAATTTAGGGTTAATTGGGTAAAGTTTATTCCATTTACTTTAAAATTGATTATGTCTAATCAATTTGATTAGAAACAGCTTTAATTTTCATAAAAATTAATTTAATTTAATTAAAATTTGGAAAAAATAATTTAATCATAATTACTTTAAAAAGACATGTTTCTTAAAGTTTTTTTTTAATTTTTTTAAATTAAAAAAATAATTTTTGTATTTTCATTTTCGTTTTCATTTTCTCAACTTTGATTTGAATGAGTCAACTATAATGTCAATGAGACTCATTTGAGATACGGGTTCACTTCATGTTTCGGTTTTATTTAAGGGTTAATTAATCGTTAAATATATACTTTAATTTTTATATTTGTATATTTTTTATTTAAATTTTTATTATTTCAAAATACTTATAAACTATATAATTTTGAGTTAATTGTATTTTTAAATTTTTTATTATTTTAATTATATTTCTAAATTATGTAATTTTAAATCAATTGCACGTAATGAATTTAATGGTGTAATTAAAATAGTAAAAAATTTAAATTTGTAATTAACTAGAAATCACAAAATTTAAGAATATTTTTAAAATAATAAAAAATTTAAATAAAAACATGTAAATATAAAAATTAAAATACATATTTTATTGTGAATTCACGATTCACGCCATTCACCATTGGAAAACTCTATTTTCAGTCATCAAAATTGCTCTCTACAACCATCATTCCTGTCAAAATTCACTAACATTTTTCAAATTTCTTATTTTACCCTCAATAATTTTACAACCACACCCATCTCTCTCTTTTTCTTACTCTCTCACACCCATCTCCCTCTCTCCCTAAATACACACACATAAACACATCTATCTATCTATCTATCTATCTATGTATATATAGACATGGCTGTGGCCATGACAGCTGTCGCTAACCACCATGGTTGCGGCCATTTTTCACGATTGATAGCTATCGTGATGCCACCATTGTCATTGGAGGGGTTCGAGGGGTCAGGAGCTATAAAGGCCACGCCCGAACCTCAAGGTTCAAGGCTCGACTATGGTGGCTGGCGACAGTTGCCATAGCTGCAGCCATGTTTATGTATATATATATTTATGTATATATATATAAATAAATATATTTATATATGTATATTCATGTATATATGTGTATATATTTTGGAAGCGAGAGGAAGATAGGTGTGGCTGTCACCTTGATGAGAGTAAAGTAAGAAATTTAAAAAATATTAATAAATTTTGATGAAGGTGACTATTAAAAGCAATTTTGACAAGCTGCCAACAGAATTTCCCTTCACCATTCTATTACTTCCATTTACTGCTCCTACCTTTATTTTCTTCCCTCTACTGCCCCTCTTATTTTCCTTCCATTTTTGACAATCATTCACAATCATCACATTTGGACAGATGGTATGAGGAACCCTTTTGGTATTGTAATATATATATATATATACGTGTTTAGTAACTAATTTAAAATAATATTTTTAACAATAAAATTGACAAAAATTATATTAAAAATATTGTTTATATAGGCTTTTTTTTTCCCTCATAGGATATAACTTTATATAATTTATATTATTTGACAAGGGTGACGTCTTAATATTTTCCTCATTTTTGTTGTTAGTAAAAACACTTGTGTTTGAATAAGGGGATTTCAAATGATATATTTATATTTATAGTTTAATATAAATATATAATTCAATACAAATAAGAGGATAAATTAATATAACAATAAACTAAAAGGTTGGTATTATTAATTTTTAAGTCATAATGACTCAATGCTATATACAAATATATATAATTTTAGTCAATCACCCTAAAAAACAAAAAAAAAATATTTTTTAAATATATTATTATATTATTCATATCGAATAATATAATATTTTTTTAATACAAACAAAAAGAGAGAGAGGCGTCGGCCCTAACTCCCCTTCCCCCCAACCCTCATTTGCATGATAGGGTTGGGTAAATTCGATGCGAACAAGAGAGTAAATTAATATAATAATAAATTAAAGAGTTGGTATTATTAATTTTTAAGTTATAATATGACTCTATATACAAATATATATAATTTTAGTCAATCACCATAAGAAACAAAAGAAAAACATTTTTAAAGTATGATTCAAATAAAATTTCAATTTTATTCTAATAATAGCTCTGATGATAATTAGCCCCTGTGACAAATATTTATCTGTGATGATTTATAGAAGGTTAAAAAAAAGTTGTCATGATACTAATTAATTAAATAATCCAATGTGCTCCGCCCCATCTCCTTTCAGTGTACAAACGATCAGGCACGTGCAAATTTGTTTTCTGTTTACACGAACGATTGATCGCACGGCGATGCATGTATTGACAGTAAAAATACACTTTGCGAAACTTTTTTCCTCTCTCTCTTTTATCTGTTTTCCCGCAGAAGTCGGAAGAAAGCACAATTGCTTTTCTGTACTTGAATTTTGCTTTCCCTTTCTCAAAATTTCCTATGAAAATCCAATTTTCTCCCCCGCAAGTGTTATTTTATTGGCATCGAGCTTCACATCCGACAGCATGTAATCTTTTGTAACTTTCTGCTCATGGAGGGTCCTTAGCTCTCTCTCTCTCTCTCATCTGTCTCTCTCTCTTCAGGTAATCTCGCATCTCTCAGCTTCTCTTGCAGGAATTTCGGCTCCGTTTCATCTCAGAATCCGGCTGTTTATAGCTCCTTTGCCCTAAATTCGATTCTCTCTGCACTCTATTTGTCTCTCTATCTGTCTAGATTTTTTAGTTTTGTATATTTGGCTTTGATCTCACTTTTCGTGCTAGTGTTAGTGTGCTTGGTTGCTCTCTACTGGAAATTGATTTTTTCTCGAATGTTCGTCCGCTTCGTTCTTTAGTTCTTTACGTATGATTCGAGATTCAGCTTTACTTAGTTTCCTTTTTCGAAGTTTGTCTTATTGTTCCCGTTTTCTGCGATTGATTTCGCTTGCCTTTTAGACTTATTTTGAGGCATAACTTGCGTAAAGGGAAGGTAGAAGGTAGGCTGTGCACATATGTATATCTACACATATACATATTGCGTGTATTATGTAAATGTATTCATATGTATATCTAAATGTATTATTCCTTTAATTGGTTTGATTGGAGTAATTTTTGATCTTCGGGCTCGAAAATAGTTTGTTCTTTGTTCTAAAGTTAGCTATGCTGTTCTTATCATTATTTAAGATACTAATTGGAAATTAGTATGAAAAGCTGTTTGTCTGTTGGATTACATCCTGAAATGTGATCAAATTGTTAATGTAACTGAGTACTGCGATCTTTTTTCTCACTGTATTAAATATTGTTATTTTTTTTTTCTTTTACCTTTTGGTTACTTTTCCTAATTTTCACTTCCTGAATTTACGGAACCGCAACTATTTGGTTATTATCAAACCTTACCATAAATTTATTGCCTTTCAGATCTAAGACTTTTAAGAAGCCGAGAACACATATATTTGTCTTCTTTTTGCTTTTCACTACTTTTGCATCATTTTGGAAGAAGAATATATGATCCCTCCTGGTATTTATGGGAAAACTCTTGAATTTTGTTATCAAAGAATTTGTTTAACGGGATGTTTGTTTAACTATTATAGCCAGCTATTATTCAATGCACTAACCCTTGATAGAGCAGAAAGGAGAAAAATTATCCATGCAACCAATCCCCAAAGATAATTGAGTTTGGTTGTATATGAAGATTTTATCATCTTTTGCCTCTTATTCAATTCTTCAGATGGTTAAAGTTCTAATACAAATTTCATTTTAAAACCAGATTTAAAGAAATTAGAGTTGGATTTTGATACCTAATGACTCCACCTCTGCTTGGAGTTGATGCGGAGGGTCGAAGCAATGTTACTTTGTTGGCTTCTTCGACTTCCATGGACAAGATGGTCCGGAATGGGTTAGAACTTAAAGAGCATAACTATCTGGGATTATCAGATTGCTCTTCCGTGGACAGCTCTACAATCTCTACTGCATCCGGAGACAATAGTGGATGTTTAAATTTTAGGGCAACAGAGTTGAGACTTGGGCTTCCTGGATACCAATCCTCTGAAAGAGGTCCAGAATTCTGCCTGCTAAGCTCAACAAAACTTGACGAGAAACCTCTTTTTCCTTTGCAACCTACAAAGGATGACAATTATTCATTATCCCAGAAAACAGCTGTTTCAGGAAACAAAAGAGGGTTCTCAGATGCTATGGATGGATTCATTGAGGTGAAAATTTGCTGATTTTCCCTGTGGAAATTGATTCTTTCTGTTTTATATCAAACTCTAATATGCCTACTCTATCACACAGGGAAAGTTTACTGCTAATTCTGAGGTTAATGCTATGTTATCAGCTAAAGCTACTCCAAACTTGGGTATAAAGTCTGGTTCTGGAAAAGAGAACTCTGGGACTCACCCAACCAAAATGAAAGAGCCCCAACATACATCCCAGGAGAGGTCTGGTGCTGCCAAGGAGAATGGCCAAAAGCACACTGCTGCCCCAAATAACAATAGCAGTGCACCTGCTACCAAGTAAGTGCTGCAGATTACTGGAAAAAGAGGTGCTTCATATGAAGAGGTCTTAATCTTGAGGGTGATCGTCTTTTATCATGGCAGGGCACAAGTAGTTGGTTGGCCACCAATAAGATCATTTCGGAAAAATACATTGGCCACAACACCCAAGAACACTGATGAAGTAGAAGGAAAAGCAGGGCCTGGTGCTTTATTTGTTAAGGTTAGCATGGATGGTGCACCTTATCTCAGGAAGGTGGACTTGAGAACTTACTCTGCATATCAGGAGCTCTCTTCTGCTCTTGAGAAGATGTTTAGCTGTTTTACAATAGGTGAGCTACATCAAAGTTTCAATTAGCACAACTTTCGTGGCAGATGAGCTTTATCATGGTACATTTTATGTTGATCTACTTTTGCACTTTAAAGATGCTTGCATCGTTCCAGTTACTGCGGTTTCAATATGATAACAGGTCATTGTGGATCTCATGGGGCCTCGGGCAGAGAGATGCTGAGTGACAGCAAGCTGAAGGATTTGCTTCATGGATCAGAATATGTTCTTACTTATGAGGACAAGGATGGTGATTGGATGCTTGTGGGTGATGTCCCCTGGGAGTAAGCTATCCACTTCTTGTGTTCTGATAACCTTTAGTTCTTTCTGGTTCACTAGCCTTCACTTATATAATTGATTAATGCACTTATATGTGGGAACTCGCTTATTCTAGCAAAAGGTTATGCTCTTATTTGTTGGCCAGGAAACAAAATTTTCCTTCATATGAGTAGGTGAGTGAATGTTTATATGGATGGAGGCAAGCAAGGAAACACACAAACTGAAGTTGATTGAGTCACAGAACTTGGTTCAAAATAACAAACATAAATGAGGGAGCATGTGCTTGAGAGAGTTGAGAAGAGAACCACGGACCAGAAAGATGGATCAACAATTGGCCCAAAAGATTGATTTGATACAAGAGAAATAGTGTTTCCAATATACTTTAACCAGCGTTTTTATGCATTGAGATGTGTTCAACAAACATTTTCAAGTTTACCTGTGGTTTGTGCAACTTTTTTTTTAAGAAATGATTATCGAGACTTACAGTAACTTTTGAGACTAGTTTTGAATTGTAGACAGGTATCATGCCTGCAGTTATCACAGGTATAACCTCATCAATGGTGAAGAGTTTTATGTTCTGGCAAAGGTTTAAGAATCCTTGCCAGTACCATGAATATATATAAGTAATTTGTTATCCCTGTGCTCCATTTCCTCAATGATAGAAGAAAAGGTTTTCTAGCCTACTTTTGGGATGCCATCTGATGGGGAATAGGCTGGAGAGATCACTCCCATTATCCCAATAATTACTTCCTCATCTATGTGCACTAGAAATTTGGGCCCAACATTGCTTTCCACCCAAGCAAAAGGAACCGTAGTTGATAATGAAATTTTTTATGTAACTCCTTTTTTCCCTCTCTGATCACTTCTTTGGCATCAATCTTTTATGTATTGATAAATTCAATGTAAAGTTAATTGTTCCCTGAATATGTTGCCAATTTGCATTTTGTGCTTGGAGTCTAATTTATGTAGGACCTATAACAGGATGTTTATTGATACTTGCAAGAGACTGAGGATCATGAAGAGTTCTGATGCTATTGGCCTAGGTGCGTTTACCTGGCTGTAAATTTGTTTATCTTAGAGCTATTGCAACTTTTGTCTATTACAATACAAATTGCTTTTAATGCATCCTTGTGAAAAAATAAAATAGAGCAACTGCACACATGTAGTCCTGTCAATATGAACAGTTCAATCTGTAAACCAGAGTGCAAGATTTTTGGTTGGATTTAAACCAGAGTGCCATGGGCAAGCACAATGAAAGTAGATTACCTGTTGAGGGCAGTTCAATCTGTAAAATAAACTGTAATGATTACACATGAATTTTAGAATGCCAACAATAATCGTGAATAATTGCGTTCCTGAAGTAACCATTGTTGCAATTGATGATCTGAGTAATCTGTTTGAGATCCATAAAGCAATGATTAGTAGATCAGATCTTCCCCTCTCACCTGAATGTGACAATGTCAATAGGACTAGCCAAATAATCAGTGTTGTGGAGTGGAGAGCAGACCTAACCTTATATTTATAGTGATCCATTAGGGCCCTCCCTTAATGAGCTTCTAAAAGAATTAGGATTGGCCTACGCTTGTCGTCTATCTACATCTTTAATACAAATGTGATGGTTCTATCAAATTTTGGATCATTATCAAGTAGTATTACTCATATCTGAATGAAATTGTACTTGGACTGACTATCTTCCCAAACTTGGAACAATTAATGGTAGCCCAGTTATGATAGAAATAAAATTTGTAACACAATCCTCTATAGACTTGACCTAACAAGGACCTATTTGCATGGGACCCTAATAGCTTGTCTATGAATATTTGGATTGATTCCAAATATTGTAGATGTACTATATGTATATATCATTTGCTAGGGAATACAGAAACACGGAAACTAATTCTGTCATGCTCTTTTTTTTCCCTCCTTGATAATGAAGGGGGTTTTGGGTCCAAATTACCCCCCCTGGATCCATGCACATTGACCAGTACAACATGGAACAGGTAAGGCTCCATGACTTTACCCAAAGGGTGCTGAGGGTCATGGCCCCAAGAATTAGTGTGCAAGCTGGTGCTCCCATGATTCAAAGCTGGATCAGCTTCCTGTTTTTTCCACCTTGGAATCAACCCAACTATCCCACGGGGTTCACACCCAAAATTTACTAAACCAAACAATCCCTTGAGGTTCACACCCAAAATTTACTATGTGAATAATGAGTTTACAAGAGAGAGAGATCTTACGAACCGCAAAATCCCAATACATCCATACTCACATTCTCACCTGCACCTAATTGGTACACCTCTCACTGCAATCCAATAATCAGATATGCAACTCTATTTATAGAGAGAACAAAATAGGTTTTAAATCCAAAACTCATTCAATTTGGTATGCCAATTCCATCTCAATCATACCTAGGGTTGCCATCTAACTGTAAATTCAAGACAATCTCAACCTCATATTTGGGGTTTACATGCACCTTGTGACTCTTGGAGCTGGCTCTTATGCCGTCAAATAGTGTTATAATATTGTAATACTACTCCATCACAGACAATATGAGGATCTCATTGCATAGGTTTTGGGTTGACATCTGCATGCAGATCCATTCTCTTTGTGCGCAGGTTTGGAGTTTGGACTGGTTTTGTTAACTCCTATATCTGTTTACAATAAAAAAACTCACACATACATGCAGTGGGCTAAAAGGCATTGAACATGGAAATATGATATTTTCTAGATGATTTTTGTTTGTCCCAAAACTGGGATTTTTTTTTTTTTTTTGAGGAAGTGCTTGTTTGATTTCATATCAACCAGGAAAATCTAATTGCAGGAAAGCAATAGGCAGGCAGGCAGGTCATCACTCTTTACTTGTTTAGAAGTATTTTGTTTTCATTTCATTTTCAAGCAGCAGCTTTCTAATATTTGACAGATCAGCCTTCAAAATTGCTCCTCTTCGTTCTATGTGATGCATTGCTAATATATGTTAGGCCTAAATTCAGCTTGACAAACATAGTCGGGAAGGTCACTTTCTGCATGTTAAGAATATCTTGACGGGCATCTGGTGCTGGGCTGCTTGTTTCTTAATTGTTTTAAGCATGCTTGTTTTATGTTTGCTCTGTGCATTTGTAAGCTGGATGGTAACTCCACATTAACAGAAGAAACTTCGTTTCTTTGTGCAGCTCCTTGGGCAGTGGAAAAATGCCTGAACAGGGACTAGCTAGCATTTACACACAATTCTGCTGCCATCCAGCAATGTGCAAGAGTACATCAGGGGGACTATTGTTGAAGGGTTGAGTAGTTGGGTGTTGGGACTGGACAGCAGATATCACGGGTAAATGCCTCAAATTATTGTCTGTGTTTTGCTTAATTTCGTTGTAATTCCAAGTTCTGTAATCGTTAATTATGTGGGTTGATCTATGTAATTGTAGAACTTCTAAGACCCATTACCTGGGAATACTGCAACTTAAGTGACCCACCATGTGGTTTGCCTCTTTCTAGACATAATTTTATTCTTAATATGCATTGTTTGCAAAATGCTGGCATCAATGCTGCATGTTTGAGCTTAATATGCTGATTCTTGAAATTTAGCGTTTGCTTGAGTGTTTCTGCGGCCATATAACTGGTACTGCTTTGATCCGAAAGGCTAATTGAATGTGGTTGTTAGGTTATAGGACCAACACATACTCAAAAGACATTTATTTTTTGGAACTATCGATGTGGGGTTGGCCGGGACAGCAACTGGCTCCAGCTTGTCCACATGGTTCCTGGGGCATGCTTGAACTTTAAGTTAGAGGCTTTCTCATTATATTTCCTGCGGATTTTCAGCTTCTTATGTATGGTTTAATTTCCCTCTGGCAACGTCTTGGATGCAAGTTAGGGAGCATTTGATAGATCCAGAATCATTTTCGCGTGGAAACCAAAGAGAACGGCGTGTAGTTCACAGCCAACTCAGCAAGTTAGGGTGGGTTTCTTATTCCTCTTTGATGGGCGCGATTTGGTTCTTGGGCGCATGGGCGTCCTTGCATGAGGGTAGAAATGGCAATGAGACGCCCCCAGGGCACAGCTCAGTTGGTAAGGAGCGGGTAGAGTTACTCCCGAGTGGCAAGGATCGAGTCGGGCAAGCCGCAGTGTGGGATTTCCTGCTCCTCAGGGGTCCTTGTGGGCGGCTCGCACTGGTTCTCCCCGTCACCTGCCAGCTGGGTTCCTGATTTACTCCCCTCACATGGCGTGGGGCAGTTCGTGGGGGGCCCTCGGGGTGTGGGTTAACACCTTTTTGCTCCCGAGAAATGGCAATGAGACACCGGGAGTCCATAAGAACAATCATTTTAGAAATGGTAGGACAATCATTTCAGAAATGGTAATGGGGACGATTTGAACAGAAAACTCTTTCCCAGTGTGCCCATTTCCATTATGGTCTTGGTCCTTGCCTTAATTTCATGTCTTCATTTTGTTAGGTATTTTATTTAATTTCATGTCCCTATTGGGTAAATAGGTATCCAAAAAATTTCATACCAAAAAAAGATTTAAAAAATATTTTTCATAGTTTTAAGTAATATCTTAACTTTTTATGCTACTTTTTAATTTAACTCATTCATTACACAAAAATAAAAGCAATCAAAACAAAAAGGGTACACGTGCCTGGGTCAACCCTTCTTTCTATAATTACTAACAAAAAAAAAAACATAGGCGTTGCTAGTTGGCAGGGTCCATTGACATTGAAACCCCACTTTCAATAGGTCGAGAGAGAGCAAGATAGGGGAACACTGAAACCCCACTTTCAAATGGGACGTCTCTTTGAAGAGGAATGAGGTCAGATTTGGGTTCATCTTTGGATAAGAACTAGGTCAATTCTTGTCAAAGAGTAACCCCGATGGCTATAGGAGTTTTTACATTTCTGATTATTGTCTTGGATTAAACATCACGGTTGCCATTGTGAAGTCCCTCCCCCCACCCCCCCTCCTCTCTTTCTTTATTGTAGAGTTCAATCAAGTCTCAGTGCAATTCGAACCCCTTCTTTACAAGAGAGAGAGTTTGTTAAAGATGAATCTCATATCAAGTTCGTCCTTGATTGAAGTGAATTTTTTTAAAAAGATGAGATTTGTTCCTCATCTTCAAAGAAAAATTGACAATGTTGTAGTTGAACCCTTCTCTGTTGTTGGGTTCACACCATAATCAAGGAAGTTGTCCGACAAATCATTTCTAATTATCAGATCCTAAATCACCATATAATAAGAGAAAGAGAGGGTTTAAAAATGAGGGTAAAATAGTTAATTCATGCAACAAATTAACAGTCAAGGAAGGTCTCTGTCATTTCTTTAGTTAAGGATGTCTATGTTTTTGTCAAATTTCAAGCGTGTTTCGTGTAATTTATTTAAATAAAAAAATAATTTTTGATCCTATTTATTAAACTATATTGGTGAGTATAATGGGTGAAAAATTCACTCTACCGGACATTAACACCCGCAGTGTCCAAACAAAAATGTAAAAAAAGTTTCATAACATGTAGAATAAAGATTTGTTGATTTAAAGTCAGATTGAAAAAGTGAATGGTTTTTGGATTCCGATTTCAATTTGATAATGTGATTCAACGTCGATTTGGGTAGAAGGGTATTAGGCTTTTTATTATTTTTGAGTACTCAATGGAGTAGGCTCTGATTATCATTTTTTAATTTTTGAAATTTACGTTTATTATTATTATTATTATTATTTTTAATAATTTGTCTTATATTATTTAAATTAGATAACTTTTGCTGTGTTTGGCTCTTCGTTTATGCAATAATATTTTAATATAATATTATTATATATATTGACATGTGATACGTTTTGTTTGATTATCATTGCACAATAATTTTTATTATTTATCATATTAGTTGAAAATTTTTATATGTGACCATATTATAAAATTTTTTAAACTTCTGTAATCATATTACAAAGAATTAAAGTTTAGTAACTAAAATAAAAAATACACCAAAATTTAGTGATTTTTTTGTATAATTTACCCGTTTATGTTAGCTAGAAAGAATTTTGTAAATTTATATAAGTTTGACTAAATTAGAAGAGTTTATAAGCTACCTATTTTATAAGTTATCTCAGAACACTATAATTAACAAAATCAAAGACTAAAATGTCTTTCTTGAAATAAAAAATTCCAAAGGTTATAAGCTTCAATAATTTAAGATAACCCAAACACCTCTAACTCCAGTATTCTAACCGTAACAGGGGATTAATTGAGATTGTAACATATTTTAATCTTATATCATAACGATATGTTGATTTTTATTAATAAAACATTAACAAAATTTATAAATAAAGATTTAATCTGACTGAGTTGGAAGAATAAAATGCTATATCGGCAGGTTAAGTTGGACTTAGTCCTAACCATAACCATGTTTTCCAGTGACTAGTTAAGCTGCCAACTTGTAATCAAAGGAAAATTATTAATTTTTATCAAAAAATTAAATGGGTGATAAGAAGTTATAGAGGCTTCTTTTATTATTATAATTATAATTTTAATTTATTCATATAGATTTATACGTCCATTTAATAGGCATAATTTATGAATTATTATACATATTTAATAAATTTACTCAATACATAATTATTATAAATTTTGATCAATAAAAATTAAAAAAAATTGCAACTCCACAGCCAAATATTGGCCTAAGGGATAATGCAGAAAGTTGAAGTGTAATTTCCATGCAAGTAGTTTTGGGCCTTAATAGGATAAATTAAACCATATATGAGTTTGAACTGTATTGTATATATGGGCCTTGTTATATTGGACCCGTTTTTACGGATTTTGGGCTTAGTATTGGGCCTTATAGTTTTATTTTTATTTTTCTCAAAACAAAAGGGTTAATCTCTGTGTAAGGAATTCTTATGCATAGAATGAGCATTCTCCCGCTCTCATTTCTCTCATAAAATTAGGTTTTGTAAATTTAATTTGACATTTTATTATTCAAGGTGATTTTTCATTGACCATCAATAGTAATATCATTGTTCCTCTTGTCTTTAAATTGTGTTTAAATATGACTGATCAATCACTTATATTTTATATAAAGACATAAGATTAAAAAATTATTTTTATTTAGAATTTAAAATATAAAATATAAAATTTAAGACCCCAAAACCTCTAACCCTGAATTCTCTTTCTAGCTTTACTTCCCCAGTAGACTGCTAACATGAGGTGGGATTAGGGTGTCTGTTCTTTGATATTGTTGACATAGATATTGAAAGATCTATTAATAATGGATCTTTTTGTACTTAGAATTAGGCTGCAATTTCGTTTCATGCACTGGTTTGTCAAAATTTCACCCCTTCAACCTTTGTTGAGTCACATTCCACTTTTTTTTTTGGAGGGTTAGATAATGTTTTTTTTTTTTCTTTTAAATAAGATTGTATTCAAAAAAATCTCGATAGTCTTGAGTATCATAAAGAAAACAAAATTAAGAACAAAACTTCAAAAACCAAATACCCAACATGAAGAGACGCACCTCACAACATAACCATAAGGAAAAATCATGACGAAGAAAGTCACCAATAATGTTGCAAAACCTAATTTTGTAATGTTTGAGGAAAAGTTAAAGTAGACAACCGAATTCAGATAGCATATTGAATCAGATGCATCAACTAGGACACCAAACATTCTTGATTATAGAAGCATTGAGTGGTATGGTATCCTCCCACCAAAGAAAATAAACTATTACCAAAGACCTTTACCATACCATCTTGAAGCTACCAAGAGAATTCTTATTTCCCATCAACATGCAAGCCATCTAAATTTCTTGTAATGACAAAAAAAGAATTAACACCTGACAAGAATACGAACAGTAAAAAAATAAATGACTATGATGCTTCGCAACTTCCTTATAAAGATAACATCTATTTGGAGAAGTCAAATAAAGGTTCAGACGATCAAGAGTAGCAAGTCGTTCCCGAATTGCTAACCTAAAGATAAATGCATATGTAGGAATCCCATTACTATCTAAGCCTATGATTTCCTTTTATATTAAAAAGAAAAATTATAAATATATTCACATTAAGATGCATGAAAAAATTTTAAAGAATAATTTTATATTCTTATAAAAATATATATTCTTTTACCATATTAATTGAATCGTCCAAAAATGCCTAGTGGCATCGTTTGTCACAATTGTGGAACTCGCACCTTTGTCATGCGATATTAGTTCACAATCACCTACCTAGTGATGGATAACTTAGTTTGAAATTGCATACCATAGGAACCAATCAAGAAACAAAAGAGCACAAAAGAGAAAATTGGAAATGAACTCAAAATTCTTATTTAGAAAATTGAGGATGAACGAAATGAATTACGACTAAAAGGAACACTCTTATTTATAGCATTTAGTCTTATGTACAAAATATAAGAATATCATCCATATCATTATCTATAAGGGTATAGTTTACAAATTCAATCCCTCTATCCCTATCTCTGTATAACAAGATAACTTTAGACTCTTTCAAAATCTGTGTTTCATCACTCCACACAGTGTCACTTGGTGTCCTTAAATCACACCTTTTCATGTGAAAGATATTTTGAGGGTGCTATCAAATCTTGTCATGTCATTTGCCTTGTCTCCTCCATTTACCTTGCAGTCTGCATCCATGAAACACATCCAACCATGTTTTTAATGGATCCTAGTCATGACCCTTTCGTGTCCCATTTAATAGGATCATTTTTTAAATTCCTTTTCATCACCACATATTGCTTGAGTGTGGGGGAGCCTTTGTTACCTAATGAAAATGTTAAGAGTCTTTGTTATAGTAATGTGAAACATCCTTCCCCACCTAATGAGGTAATGGCCTCATTACTTGTTAATACCCTTGTATTAGATCCATGAACTACCATAAGTCTTCCTAAACTTCCTAACAAACCTTTGTCTCAAGAAACCCTTTTCATAGTATTAAGAGCTCCATTCACCATGGCATTCCACTCTATTGTACCACCTAGTCTACCAAGATTGTTATTGCCTCCCTATCATAAAATGTGGTTACCATCGGAGGGGCCCTTTGTGAAATGGATCTCTAGCTTTTCCCTTATCCGCATAGTAGGGTTTCAATAAGCAAATGAGGAACACTAGATGGATCCTCAAGAAAGGTGGTAAGGCTAGTGGTAGGAAACCTTGCCCACCTTTGCCAACACCAGGTATGGTCTATTGTACTTTCTAATTGGCCCTTTATTCAACTTCTTGAAACCTTTGAACTATAAAGAGATTACCTTAACTATCTACAACTTACCTATTTGGAATGCGCCTTCCTGTTTTTTTTTTTTTTTTGTTAATTTCTTCATCTTCTCGGCAGCCTTAACAAGATAGGCTCGTGTTTTGTCTACATTTTCCTATTAGAAAGTCACCATGCTTTACCCTCATGGCCTACCTCTTTTGTATTGCGCCTCCACTATGGCCGAAGTCAAGGGTTGTTGGTCTGTGGCAATCTCAAAGAGAGTCATTCTCTAGATTCACTACACTACAAGTTATAAGAAAACTGCACCACATCCGACAATCAAGTTTAGTTGTGTTGATTGACATTGACAAAATGTCATAGATAATACTTTAGTAGGACGTTCGTGAGCCCTATTTGACCATTTATCTGAGGGTGGACAAGTGTAAGTCCAAGATAAAGAGTTGTCATGACTCTAAGGGGATACAAGGGGTATAATTGTAATTGGTTGCCATTAAATAAACTTTTGTACTTAGTGGTAGAGGCTTAGGTAGCTTGTACTCTTTTCATTAAGAAGTTACAATCGAAGATGTGCCTATAAATGAGTCATGTGTAAGAGGATAGGAATGATGTGAGAAAAAACACTGATTCTTTCCCTCCAAACTTCTTTTCCTTCTCTTTTCTTCACTCAAATATCATTTCTTCTTTCAAATTCTCTCTCTCTCTCTCCTCAAATCTCTCTTCTATTCATATAATTTCAGAATTGGCCTAAGTCTCAAATCCAAGACTTGTCATTCTAGTATTAGAGCCAGTGATCCTCGACGGTGAAGGTGGTGATCAATCCAAAAACAAAAGTGAAAGAGTACAAGCTGTCAAAGCCTTAACCACTAAGTACAATAGTTTATTTAATAGCAACCAATTATAATTATATCTCCTGTACCCCTTTAGGGTCGTGATAAGAGCTTAAAAAGTTTGGTCCATAACCATCCAGTAAGTTTAGAATCTTTACAAGTGATAATCATCTTTGGAGGTTCCAATATTTAACCACATGATGAAAAACTAATTGGGTTGTGTCTTCTGCATTACAATTAGGAGGCGTTGGGATAAAAGTGTTATACTTTGATAACTGATCCATTATAACGAGTATACCTCCATATTTGTCCACCTTGGGCGTTTCCAAGAGGAAATCCAAGAAGACACTTTCCCATGGTTGCTTTGGGATAAAAAGTAGCTTTAATAATCCTCCAAGGAACTTGTATCCTGACTTGTCTTGTTGACATCTTCACGAACATCTCTACCTCATTCCCTGGTTATGGCCAACATAGAAAGATTCTCAAGCAATGCTTTTGTCCCTTTTTAACCTGAATGATTGACCTATGGGTGTTGTGATATTATTTGATGAGGTTTTACTATAGGTTTTCCCCACTTTGTAACATAAACCTGCTAGCTTTCAGTGTAGAGCACCCTATTCTCTAACCAAAATTGTTAAGTTTCTTTTGTTAAGCCAACTCCATAATCCAAGTAGCTACTTAGTCGTGGGTCATCCCATCTTAGATCTAGGCCAACATCTCCCCTTTGTACCAAACTATCTAGGGTTAGCTTTGTCTTTCTACTTTAGTGCATCTACCACCACATTGGTGCACCCTAGCTTGTTGTACTCCAAGTCATAGTTGAACTAACTAATAAATCTTACCACCATACCTGCTTATTAGGAGCCAACTTTTTTTGCGACTGGAAGTAGTTGGTGACATTATCTTTGAGGATCGTAAAATGTGATCCTTACAAATAGTGTCTCCATATTCGCAAGCAATGTAGCATTGCAATCATCTCTTTTTCTTACATCGTATACCTTCGTTTTACCTTATATAACTTTTTACTCTCATAGGCAATAAGGTGGTCATTTTGCATCAACACATCACCTGTGGCGAAATCTAAGGCATTCTCTACACCTTAAATGGTTGATCATAGTCGGGAAGGGTGAAAATGGGTCCATTTGATATTGCCTTTTTAGTCCTTCATATGCCACCTGAAATAGTTGTGAAAAACTAAGTACATATGGAAAATTCAATTCATCAAGGTGCAAATTGTGGTTAAGGCATTGGTTAGCTCAACAATATGACTCACCACTTGAACGTTTCATATTTGGTGAAACAAGTTGTCTTAGGTTCATCTCCTTTTGCGATTCAAACTTGAAGATAATCGGCAGGGCCTCCATTAGCCGCCTCTTTCCAAGGTCATTTTTTTATTGTTACCAAATAAGTGCTATCTGCCTTCATAAAACTTTTGGCTAGTTGTATTGCTACCAAGACCCCTGACTCTTTCCCTCTAAATTCAATTGAGATCATGTAAGTACACTCATGTTCTAAGATGCAGAAAGTATTTAGTTGTGGCATAGGTATGAAGTTGATCCTTTACAGTAAATCCATGCTTAACACCATCTTAAAATTGTCCATAGGTGCGATTGCAAAGTTTACACCTGATGTTCTACCTTTGTGTTTAGTTTTGATGATGAAAAACAATACTTTGTTCTATCCCCAAGTCATGAGTCAAGTTTATGGTTTTCAACTAAAATCAATTTCAAATATTTTGTTAAAATGAAAACCAAATGATTTATATTCTTATACATGGAGATTGGCTCAAACATGTATTATGATAAAATCTCCTAAAATGATTTTTCAAATTAAGTTTGAAGTTGTTGGTCAACATAGAGCTAAAATTGTTTTACGGCAAAAGGCCAGCTTGAACATAAATGTGTTTGATGAAAATCAAATCTTAAGTATGAAAAATCATTTATGTTAATCTCATATTTCAAAATAAGTTTTCATATTTTGAAGCATGCGTGAAAGGTTTTGATTTGAAATTTAAACGTATTAAAAATCTTTTAGTTCATGCATCATGTCTTAAAACTCGTTTTGATAACGTTTCAAAATTTTTCCAAGTCTGGAAGACTAGCACCTTATAAGGAGACATATAAGAAAATGATTTCATTTTGGAAAACTATCTCCCGGTATTTTGATATCTTCTATCCATTAGTGCTAAAATGATTTTTAACGAATTTTTCAAGAAATGGAAAGTGTATATCTTGGAGGTGGTAAAATCGCAAAATCCTAAATTTGTACTAAAATCCAAATTTTACTTTTTTATTCTTATAGATTTTGATTTTTTAGATATTTTTATTGAATCCAAATGGGGGTTACTTTCTTATTTACATTTATGTATTAAAGTAAATGGAGGTAAAATATAAATAAAACAAAATGAGAATATTTATGTAAATAAGTTGTACTGTATGCATATCCTGAAGGATGGCTTCCTCTGTCAAAAGATACCTCATCATCTGTCGACCGGCCTCTTATTTTTAGACTATCTGTCGACCGACAGAATGCCATTTCGTGGTGCTTCGATAGTGTGCACCATCTGTCGACTGATGCCTATGCATCTGTCGACCGGCAGAATGCGTGCACAAGGAACTGTCGACCAGCTCAGATGATCTGTCGACCGGATTTTGAATTCTTGCTAATCTGTCGATCGATGCCTTGCATCTGTCGACCGTTTGTGTCGCAGAAACCCCCAATGGCTAGTTTTTTCACTCACCCAAAGTGGCTTTTCCACTACCAACGGCAAGATTTGTGCATGGGCTTTCAAGAGACTATAAATACAAGTCAAATGGATGATTCAAGCTAACCAAGAGATTACATTACAAGCTCCCAAGTGCCAAGATCATTGTTGTGCTTCATTGGTAAATTCGTTCTCTTTTCAAGGCTTTGTATTCATTTTGTTAAATTCATTATCAAGCCTTGTATTTATATTTGAGAGAATTTGAAACTGAGAATAATTGATTCTCAGATCCTCTCCTATCTTATATTTCTTTGTAATGTTTCTATCTTGTTTTGCTAGAGGGCCTACATTGCTTGTAGGAGGATTTTGACTCCTAGCTTGTTGTGCTAGAAGAGTTGCTTATTGAAGTAAGGGGTTGATTACCTAACTTGTTGCTAGAGGGCTTGCTTGTATAAGCAAGAGGTTGTAATTTCCTAGCTTGTTGCTAGAGGGCCTATCCGGAGAGATATGAGGTTTTTAGTGAATTGATTGAAAAATCCTTAGTGAGGAGTTAAGGTAGTGGAGTAGGCTTGGTTTAAGCCGAACCACTATATGTCGTTGTGTCTCTTATATGCTTGTGCTATTTGTTTCATTTATTGTTTCAAGCATTTCATTAATCCTTACTTTCGCTAAAATCACATTTTTCATCAAAAGAATTTTCAAGTTCAATCAAATTTTTAAAACAACCCAATTCACCCCCACTCTTGGTGTTGGTGCCATTGCTATTCAAATCTAACAACACCACCTTCTCATGATTCAATTTTTACGGTTGCTTATTTAACAACACTTTCCAGTGTTAACTATCTTCATCATCCAATTGCCTTCACGAATTACTTTCAATTCTAATTTATTGGCTTCCTTGGGTGTAAGGAAGTTATGAGTTATCCCTGTATCCATCATGGCTTAGAAGGTTCTCCCATTAATTGTAGTTAGTGCATACATCAGACCATTTTGACATCTCTTTCATGGTTAGTCTTATCTTCACTACATTGAGTAGAGTTAGGGCCCTTACTTGTGTAGTGTTAACATGTTCCTCATTTTGGCCTTGTTGCTCATTTTTTATGATTGTCAATTTTTAAGTTTAGGGTAATATTTCAAGCTCACAATACCTAGCCTGAAACCTTTTTCTTTTCTTCATATTACAATTGTCATTATATATATGAGTCATCCTTTTTACCCTTTTGTTGTTACTTTCTTCCATCCCCCCCCCACCTTTGCCTGAGTGGGTCTTCGAGGAGTCTTTGTTTTATTTCAAAAAAATTCTTTTGAACTGGGTTAGGGGTTCTGCAATAGTGATGACATCATCAATTGTCTATATGTTGTGTCTTTCCAATTCTTACTTAACCCAATTTTGAAGTCACTCCCTTAGTAAAGAAGAAAAATGTTTCTTCATCAATTAAAGTAGGCATTTATAATGTGGTTGTGGTGTACTTGGTGATGTAGTCATGGATGAAGGATTTTTATTTCAACTTTGCAAGCTTTCTCCATACTCCTTTACCACATTAGCTGGGTAGAATCACTTCTTTAACTTAGCCTTAAAGGTCTCTTAGGTGTCAACATAAATCTTCTGTTTCTCAATGTCAACATACTTCTAATGCCACCACATAGTAGTTGTTCCTACTAAATAGTATGTATCTTCACCTCATCTTCCTCGATGCCACTTCAAGTACCATTCCACCTGCCATAAGAAATTCTAAACTTCAATAGCATCAAGCGTACCTTTATATCTTTCGACTTTGACAAGTTAATTTTGGGTAGAACATGAGCTCCACTTGCACTTGAGCTAACACCCATGCCTAACCTATTTACAGAAGTGCGAAAGTTCTCAATCTAGGCCCCAAATTGGCCCATGAATTCCATCAATCTAGCCTTCACCATATTTGTACAATTAGCCCATTGCATGTTAGACTCCTTCAAGGAATTGACCTTTTTCCAAAGCTTGTCAAACTCTCACAAACAATGGGCTTCTAACGTGGCCAAAATCCTAACTCTATTACTCCACTTGTTGACTCCATCATTCTATCATGGCATCTAGCATCACTACTCAACCCTCAAACGAACCAACATCCTTCTTCTTGGTTTTGTCGGTTCATGGGCCTTTTTCTCACCCTAGGATGGGGTTGGATTCTTTTCTTTTCTAGTCTAGTCATCTAGCGTCTCATCTATCAAGTTCAACATGGTGTCTGCAACTACACTTTCATAAGTCTACCACAACCTGGCCTTGATACCAATTATCATGACTGTGGAATTCGTGCCTTTGTCATGTAGCCTTAACTTACAATCATCTGCCTGGTGATGGCTAAATTAGCCTATAATTGCACACCACAAGAATCAAGAGAATACAAAAGAAAATTAGACAGGAACTTAAAATTCTTATTCATAAATTGAAAATGAATTACAATTGAGATGAGCACCCCCTATTTATAAACTTTAGACTTATGCACAAAAGACAAGAATGTCTTTCATATCATTATCTATAGGGGTACAATTTACAAATTCAATCTCTTTATCTCCATGTCCATGCAACTAGATAACTCTAGAATTTTTTGAAATATGTGTTCCATTAGTCTATGTTATGTCCTCAAATCACACCTCTCCATGTGGGAGATATTTTGAGGGGTTCTATCAAATTGTGTCATGTCATCTGCCTAGTCATCTCCACATACCTTACAATTTGCATCCACATAACACATCTAGTCATGTTTTTGAAGGATCATTCTCATGACCCTATTGTGTCCTAGTAAACTAGATCATCTGTAGAATTTCTTATTATCACCACAAATTCTTTGTGTGACACCTATATGATAGAGCCTTTATTACCTGATGAAAATGACAGTCTTCATTACGATAAGAAGGAACACTGCTACTACCTCCTCGCAATGTGTTAGTGAATCACCTTAGAAGCTAGTTTGGCTAGTGGCTTATTTTCATCTTGTAGCACCTCGCTTTTCTCTTACAGAGCGTGTTACTATGTTGGGGTCCAAAATATACATACATTATTTTTTCTTTCTTTCTCGATACAAAACTTAAACCTTAAGTACCGAATTCCAAACAAAACCCCCAGCAAATCATTCACAATATGCGGAAACGATAATCGAAACCTGATATGGTACATAATCAATTTCACTTTATAATAGTATAAGAATCCGTACCATACATTAACATCATATCCTCAATACTGAAATACATAAATACATTGTTATATCTCAACTCATTAAAGCATAAGCTAAAACATATCCGGATAGACAAATTTTCGAAACCTCCTGCAGAATACATCGGCCACGCCCTCATGTGCTGTCATATCTCAACCTGCTCCTTGCCTAAACTGCAAGTCTCAACTGGAACATTGAATGTTCCAAGGGCATAACCCATTAGAAGATGAAACTTCTAGTGAGAGTCCAAAACATATATATGAATGCATGATGCGATAACATAAACAGTATTTGCCCTTAATATAACTTCTCAGGCCTACCAGCCTGGCACAGAATCCTAGGCAAATCTCGAACCACTGTAGGATAAGCCTAACGTTATTCCATCATTGCCCTAGGGGAATTATGGCTACACTGGGGGCGACATCTCATTCTCATGCACAAATATCAATGTGACAATAATATCGTGCCATGCAATTATCACGACCTTCCATGCAATATGTCAAAATGAATATTGCATTCATAAGTAGCATGCATGTATAACAATCATATCATAAATATAAGTTCTTGTGAGAAAATCACTCATCTTGGCCCAAAGATCAAGACACCTCGAAAAATGTGCATCGTCTCGATATGCGTGCCCAACCTTGATTCTCGTGCCAACTCTCAAAAGTTGCACCAATCACATCATCTCAATCACCTCAATCATAAAAATGATATTAATCACTAAATATTTCATTTATTTCATTTTTCCTTCATTTTCTCTCATTTTTCCTTCTAAAAATCCCAATAAATACCTTGAGGCCTTTTTCTTAAATCAAATTCCACAACAATTCATAATATCCAATGAACTTGAACTTTAAGGGAAAAACACTGGACTTACCCAGATGGTGCATTTTCATGCAAAACGATGATCTTTGATGCTAAAACCTAGACATCGAGAATCCCAAACCCAGATATTTTTGCACAAAACTCCATAAAATATTTTTCTAGATTTTTCAAGATTTTTTCTCGATTTTTCCTATGCTCCACGAGCCCGCACACGCCCACACGCGCTAGGGCGAGTGGTGGCTCGTGAAAGACCGCGCGTGATCGGCATGCGCCAGTCATCTTTTCCAGCAAGATTTTTCCGGCAATAGCCGAATACTCCACCAACCTCTTCTACTTCCTCATTCAATCACGATGGCCAAGTTTGAGCCTCAAAGGAGTACGGAAAGACCTCCAACCGGCCGACCAAAGGCTTAGCCAAGGCTTCCGCCACCCAACTCCGGCGAAGCTCGAAACACCATCAAACCAGCACGAAAATGGCTCCAACTCTCCAGAAATGACCTTGAAGGAATAGGCAACAACAATCGCTTAATCTTACCTCTCAATTCGTTCGATTTAGTGGCCAATTTGAAGCTCCATTTCTTGCAAAGTTCGGTCTTCTTCAATGCCTATTTATAGGCATTTTCGAGCGACCAAATGCCTGAGATCGGCCAACCCATTGCCTTAGGAGTTAAACCCTGCCCTAGATCAACCTTCAATCACCCTCACCCGACCGCAAAAGCGAGTTGTAGGCGTGCAACAAGTTGGCCAACTTTTGGCCGTTTTTTCTTCAAATTTCGGCCACTACGATGGCCCTTATCAGCTAATAATCACACCTATGTGATCCCTGACCACCCCTTGTGCTAGCCCAGTGCTTCAGATGGCCAAAATCGGGCATAGCCGACCAACCATGTGCTGGTTAGATTTGCCCATGCTGCCATTTTCAAGTTTTTTGCACTTTTACCCCACTGATTTTGGTTTTCTCATTTTGGCCCTCTTTCACCAAGCTCCTCGACTTTTGATAATTGTCTATAAGTCCCTCAAATCCTAAAACATCCATTTGACCCCTGAAGATTCTGAAAAAACATCATTTTGACCTTCCTCTAGCAATTTTTAAAAACTATACCTAGGCCCGAATCTTCATTTGGGCCTTAAACCTCTTCGTTTCTTTCTGAAACCACTGAAGGGTTGTTTCTTATGAAAAATCGAAACCCTCTCAAGTTTTCGTTGACTCCCTAGAAATTGTCTATAACAATTCGATTTTGCAACCTAAATAGTAGCTGCATTTTAGTTGTACCGAAAATCGTTCCCGATCTCATTTCTTTCGATGCTATAAATCATGCCTCAAAATACTCATTACGGCCATATCATTTTCCTTTAGCATCTCGGCTCCAGGGTATTCCATGCAGTCGATTCGGTCATTCGTATGGTAATAAATTACTATTATACCCTTCATTTATTCTTAAATTCTATTTTTACCCCAAGATAAATTACCCTTGATTCCTTTAGAAATTTCTCGGGTATTACACATCCTTTCTCCCCTGCTACAATTTTGTTGCATACATATAGCGAAAACTACAAATACGTGATAAAATATTAAAAAAGTTAAATAATTCAAAAAAAAATTAAGACTTTGTTTTCCTGTGATGACACGAATAGTGACAAAATAATTAAAAAAGTTAAATAATTCAAAATATAGCAAGGTAAAATCTCACCAAAAACTGTCACTGTTTGGACAAAATTCCTCCCAAATAGATCATCGAATCTCAATCTTAACTATTGGATTTGAAGAACAATGAATTGTGAAGTTTTTGTCCAAAAATCATGACAATCGAACCACGAGGTGCAAAGATATCAAGTAGTAATCGATAGTTGCATAAGCAGCCCAAAATTTTCCTCCCCATTGTTGCTCTTTGTTTTTCTATCTACCTATGTAGCTTTCTCCCAATTGCTCTTGGTTTTATAAGCAAAAAATTGGTGGCTTTGGTGGCTACAACTTTGAATTTTTTCACAATGACCATTTAAATTTTTGCATAGCCATCATGTTGAATTCTTGCAGCCACCATGTTGAATTTTTTATCAACTTTGAATAGCCACCATTGAATTTCTAGAAGTAGAGGTGTGAAGGAGGTGGCTACAACTTCTCTACTTTTTCTTACTGTGTTGGGTGCTTCTACCACACATGTGGCAGATACCCAACACATCATGTCCCAATAAACTGGATCATTTGTAGAATTTTTTGTTATCACCATAAATTCTTTATGTGACAGCTATATGATAGAGCCTCCATTACTTGATGAAAATGACATAACAAGAAAGAACACTACTACTACCTCCTCACGCTGTGTTAGTGGATTGCCTTGTAAGCTAGTTTGGCCGGTGGCTTGTTCCCTTCCTCTTTCCCCTGCTACAATTTTGCTGCATGCATGTAGTGAAAACTACATATACGTGACCAAATATTTAAAAAGTTAAATAATTGAAAAAAATTAAAGATTTATTTTCATGTTGTGATGACATGAATAGTGTCCCAATTTTGCTACAATTAATTAATTCATGGGTTAATTTTTAGCAATTAACCACTAATTAAGGCTTTAAAATTTTCGTAGATTATAGAATTAGTATATTCTAATAAACAAGTACATTCAACTTAACCTATATGCCGAGTGATCCAAACACAAACCCGTTTTCAATTGGTTTGTAAAATCGATCTATTATTTTGATGTGACCATTAAGGAGTCACATTATTTTTGCTCGAAAATTCATGATGAAATTTTTTTATGTTTTGTCGTGACCCCAAGAAAATTTTCTCTGAACCCATTCAAAGGCATTTAAACCCATAACCTGCCACCAAAAAAGTGCCCATTCCCTAAATTTACTTAGAAAATTAGCCAGGCAAGTGCAGGGCATGGCTTGAGCATACATACCCATTGAGTGCTGGAAAAATGGTCTACAGGAGTGCTTAATTTGATGGGTTTCATGCCAAACAAATGTGTCCGAAATTGCAGACAGTGTTGTCTAGATCTTTGGAAGTCCAATTTGATGATGGGAGGAGTTTTATATTAGTTATCAGTGATATAATGTAACTCTCCTCTTATGAAAAAGAAAGATTAACTTCTTTTTCAATATATTTAAGAATTTGTTTCCTACTAGAAGTGTGGTTCATGGTGACAAGAAGGAAATGTCGTAGAAAATCTGTCCTACATTTGACGAATATGCAATGGGTTCCCATTTAGTGAGGTATGGAAGATCAGAGGGAGGAAAAAGTGATGGAAAGCTTGAGTTATGGGTATGGAACACGAGAAGGAAGGAAATGAAGGAAAGTTGCATCACAACGTGGTTGATATTATGATTGGGCTAAACAAAACAAAACAAGAAGATTAGATAGAAAGTTAGGTTGGTAGGAGGACGTTGGAGTGGTTTATAATTAGCATTATTAGTTGGGGTTCAGATAAAATCATATGATTTCCTCAACTCTTAATTAATTAGCACTCATCATCGCCACCTACTTCCATGATTGTGCATTTTGACTTCCATTCATGATTCGTCATTGTTTGTGCCTTTGATGATAACCCTAATCCTCACAATAATAAACCCAATTCATTAGCCAAACCCACCATCTTTCTAAATGCAAACTTTGAGATGAATTATACTTGACACTTAAAATTTGGTAAAATGTAACTAGGAACTCTCATTTTTAAAAAAAATTACATTAAAATCCCTTATTGTTCAAAACGTCATACTAATTTAGTGAAACTTCAGGGTGACAGGTATGATTTACCGAAGCCCTTATTTATTAATTGCTTCAATAATGTTTGTATTCCCCAATGTCACAACATCAAGGGCCATTCACGTCTGAGTCTGCCCTCATCCTCTATGGTTAAATTGAAAGAAGTGAGACACACCAATAACTGTGCGCCATGTCAGCGTACTCTAACCATGATTCACTCGGTCAAACATGTCTCAGAGTTGACCAAAACCTTCAAGTTGAAGATGCAACCCCTCTGGGAGATGAATTTGTAGGCAATTATTGCTCCTTTCAGAAGTCAAAATGGGCCCTTAATCTTCAAAAATTCATGATAAGAGGCCCAGCTTTCTCTAATCATATGGGCCCAAACTGGGTCTAGACTAGAGGGCTTTGTTGGCTTAAAATTAGGGAACATCACACTGCCAAAAAATGGCCCTACCGCTTCTCTGAGTCTATCAAACAAAACATGGTCTTACATGACTTTTATTTAATAATAATAAGACAAATATAATTATATAATTATAAATTGTATTAATGAATATTTTTTTAATGTATGAATGCAAACAAGTCTAATTCTCTTTGCATAATGTTATTTATTAAACGTATTCAATATAAAGAAACATCATCCTAATAAAAATAAAAATCCTACCCAATAGGCCTAAGAAATTGTTTTTTTATTTTTGTTTTATTAAGGGATGAGCTCCTATCTTTAGCCTACCAAGGGAAGTCTTTTATAATTAATTATACTAACTTGCCCATGAGTCCATCAGTCATTAGATATCCATCATATATATATATATATTTATATAAAACATTAGGATGCATATGTCTTGAATTTTGGTATTTTTTTTATAACATAGTAACAAATGGTGGCCATGCCGCTATAGTCTTAAATATATATATAATAATGATAATGATAATAATTAATATATATGGCTGTTGAAGATTCTCAGCAGTTGTGTGATCAGTTTACACATAACATGTGCCCCAATAATAGCTTCATCATCTCCATCTCCATCTTCATTTTCAACCACCATTATCAACAACCAGAAAAGCTTAAAGAAAAAAGAAAAAAACTACTGATGATCTCTTTACCAATATCATGTGTGTGTGTGTATATATATATATATTCTCTCTTCACAACCCAATCTTCTTCCTTTCTTCCATGTGACTGCATCAACTAATCTTATTAGTTTATTAAGCTTTAACTCATTATTCTATTCTCAACCTCTAAAACTCGATCCATTTCATATTACTTTTCTGTCTATTTCAAGTATAAACTACGTGCATCCATTTGAGCATTGTTTTTCAAACCTTAATACCAATATTCATTTATTCATTAATTATAATTAAAACAAACAAAGAAAACCTAAAATATGAACTTGTTGACAGTATTTTTTTTTTTTTTTTGTAGGCTAAGGGGGCAATGAGGATGGATGACGTGGCCACGCAATTTGCCAGCTCATTCTCTCCATCTTTGCCATGTGG
Source organism: Diospyros kaki (assembly GCA_036245055.1). NCBI lineage: Eukaryota > Viridiplantae > Streptophyta > Magnoliopsida > Ericales > Ebenaceae > Diospyros > Diospyros kaki. The sequence continues at coordinate 12,739,402 of BSEG01000016.1, read as the reverse complement.
ATCATATCACATTCACCAGGGTAAATGACTAAGAGGGATGCCATCTATATATGTAGCTTTTTATAGAGAACCAAATGATCATATATATATATATATATATAATAATATGTTAATCATTCAAATAATTTTTAATGAACTCTTAAGTGATTATATATGGATGGATTTCATTTCAAAGTGGGAAGCTCCTCTTGTTCACTGTGATCTCTGCAAATGTGTACTTGATCGAGGATTCGGTCATGGTGGCAATCACATTTTCACATGGCCATTGCAGATTATTGAGCTTAGTTTAAACCCATTGTATTTTGCGTTTTCTTTTTTATTAATTAAGCAGATCGATCATTCTCTTAATTAAGTAGCTAGGCATGCACTTAATTGTGTGCTAGATTCATTAGAATAAATGTACTTCAAAGGGACAAAGCTGTCTATACATTAAGGTAGGTGCCCTAAATTAGGGTTAAAAATTCAACTCCGATCCATCTAAGTACATAAATAGCAATTCAATAGTCACACCTCCCTTCCCAACTTGGGACTTTGGTGCAAGTGCCTATCAAGATGTCTCTTGTATACATGTAATATCGATTTATTTTATCTGACATATTAATGTCTTAAATTAATTCTCATAATTTTGTACTTTTTACAATAAAAATTTGTAACTTCTAGTTCTTTTCGTAATATGGTAGGATCCTTGCTGATGCACTGATTCGATTCGATGAAAGTAGTTGATTCATGGCAAAAGAGACTTACTATCTGATACATTATAAAAAAAAAAAAAAAATCTTATTAAACTATATGTATAAATCGTCACTTAACACTCAATGCTTCTCATATTGAAACATGAAAAGTACTAATTAAATTCCTAACGCACTTGCTATAATTGCTAATGAAGTATATACATGTCAAAAGAACCTTGGCGTAGCCGATGCTCTACGGTAAATCAAGAATTAGGTTGGCAGATTAGGTCATCCCAGCAGGAAGGTACGTGGACACATGGCCAAGACAGCAAGTACAAAGGGTTGAAATATGAATTTCTAATGGAGGTTTTACTCTCCTCACTTGTTTTTCCCTCAAATTGTGTGTTACGTACGTTTCTTATTAACCCACAACCCTTCTTAATCTATTGTAGATTGATCACCAAAAATTAAGCTTGAGATAACAATTTGCTAATAAAACAAGATTCTAACGTAGTCTTTCCATCATTAACCTGATCTCAATTATAAATTTTTAAAAATATTCACAAAAATATCATCACATATCCTTGTGGGATTAGAGAAAAACTAATTAAATGGATACCCTTTTAATTTAGAATTGAAAAACTTTTAAAGTTTTAGATCTATTTTTAAATAAACCTCTATTAGTGTCTCAATTACGTCTTTGATTGAACTACAAATATATATATCTCTTTAATTATATATGGACAAAGAGTATGAAGCTAGCTAACAAGTTCTTTTTATCTCTAATTAGTCAAAAAGGGTACATGGTTTGTTTGGTCAGAGATCATGATCTATTTATAAATGCAAGTAAGTAATAAAAGGTGTTCCATTTCAAGTTGTCTTCATCCATTTGTTTATATATATACTTAGGAATCACCCATATAGAGAGGACGCCTCATTGGAGAGTGAATTTTAAAGTATATAATATCAAACTATACAAAGTTTTGTGAAACTACACAACTCACAAACATCAAGATCCTTCCATCAATGATGGAATGAAATAGACAGTGACTGCAAGCTGATGCATTTGTGTTTGTACATTCAACCTATAAAATATATATTATTATTTCTTAATTTTGGACCAGCCATCATTTATTTTTAGGTAGGTCCTAATTTTACTTCAATTACAGTTGTCAATAATATTTTATAATTAAAAATGCCATTTTTTTTTTATAATTTGTGTACATAACAAATATTTTTATTGTTTATTTTATAAACTGGAAGATTTTCTATTATTCTAATGGTACGCTTCTTTTTAACAATATCTTATTATGTATTTAGTTTATAAAAATATGATAATAGTTAAAGATCAAAGTTTATTTTAATTTTTAAATTTTACTAAAATCCTCCTCTACTATATAAATTCCGAAACTGTGTTATGTATGTGGACATATAGTAATATATGATTATAGGATAAATTATATTATTAGTTTTAAAATTATATATATATATATTAGTTATTATATTTTAACTTTTGCTATATAACTATGGACTTTTATTTTGTTAAAAATCAATCATTCTTTTGATTTTTCTTCAAATTTTATTAATAAAAATAGAAATGATATATGTATACATTCTAAAGTCAAGTACTATTAAATTAATTTAAATTTCACAATTAAGTAATTTTAAAGTTCATATTAATGTATATCCCTTCGGTTTTTCTTATCAAAATTTGATAAAAATATAAAATTAAATTTTAACAAAAATTAAAATTTAATGATTATGATTACAAAACCGAAAATACAATAACTAATTTATTATAAAATATAAAATTCAAAAAATAGTAATATAATTAAAATTTATATTAAATATTTTCTCCTAGCACAATTTCAATCATGAGGATGGAGTGATGCGATGATCAGATGGTCCCACGTGTAATAAAGCTGGGGTTACGATCGTCTGTAGAAGGGCCCACCTTGATTGTCATACGTCCCAATCTCCCCAGGTCTGGGTATGGTGCCCACTTCTTCTTGGCTCCAAGGCCGGTGGCTACTGTTTTTTGTTCTTTTTTGTAAGGATAGAAAAGAGAAATATGATTAGGGCTAATCAGTTTTAATTAAAAAAATTTTTTATTATTTAAATTTAAATATTTGATCCCCCCCATTTCCAATTTGGAACTTTTTCCTTCATTTAATTTTCAAATTATTTTTTTTCTGTTATCAATAAAAATTAAAATTGTTATTTTTAGCAATGAATGTAGTTTATTTTTAAATAATTATATTAATTAATTAAAGAATTTAAAATATGATAATATATTTATCATCAGTTAACAGAATTGTTTAGAGATTAAAAATAATGTACAATACCCCTTAATTACTACTCTTAAAATAATAATTATCATTACTCTTAATAAATTTACTATGCACACATATTAACCTATGATCTAGAAAAATAAAAATAAAAAAAGAAAAAGAAGAAAGTTGCAAGCATATCACTTAGAGGCAAAAGACGCGTGTAACACGTTACGAAGTTGCCATTTTGTCAAGCATTTAAATTCTGAGTACATTTTTTTTATATAATAATTCAATAAAAGTACGAACCGGCTGTTGCTGGGCCTTCTTTTACGAAACCCGAATTCGAAGGCACTCAATTAATTCTTAATACTTTAATAAGAACTTTAATTTATTTCGATTTTCAATTATAATTTGGCTTGATGACAATAAACTGACCACATTTTTCTCCACTATCCAAATATTTATTCTCAAAATAAAAATAATAAAATAAAACTGATAGTTATAAATAAGACTTCTTAGACTTAAACCAAATTAATTAATAGTGTGGTCAAGATATAATTTTATTTCGTATTAATTATGTATTGAAATTAATTTTTCACTTTAATTGAAAGTTAGTGTCACCCTCTCTCTCTCTCTCTCTCTGGAATATAATTGATTTGTACGTACGATAGTTAGTGATGTGGTTTGTAAGACAAGAGTGGTCAAATAAGAAGAAGAATGTGGATTGAGTAGTTCCAAATATGAGGTGATGTTGGACTCACCACATGGGCTGCAAAAGTAAAATAGCTACCACAAAATGGTTGTGGGATTTGACTTCACTTGACTTGCATATATATATATATATATATATTTTGGATTTGAATGGCTTTCTTAATTAATTTGATAATAACAATGTTAACAGTTCCATGATAGCAAATGCACGCATGCATGCATCATGCATCGGACATTCGAACAACCACAGCTAGCCATGTTTATCCTTAACTATTTTAATTTCTGGTTAACAATATAATTAATGAGCACATTTTCATTTTTTTTTTTCCTAAGTAAGTAAACCTCCAACTTCATTTAATTCATCTTTATGGGAGTGTTGATAACAATAATGATCAGACTATCACCTATATATAATGTATAGATGAACATTTGAATCCACATCATAATTATTTTTTTTTATATTTATATTTACCCTAAAGTTGATAAAAATGAATTCTTTTGAAGATTCGAAGGATCAAATTATAACATATATCATTTTTTGCGAAAAGTGAATTTATATTGCAAGAGATGGCTGAATTTTAGATTTTATGAAAATCTTAGTAACGGATAACGTGGAAGTGATCATTTCATAAATTTATATATTGAAGACATGCATAATTGTTTATAGATTTAGACAAAGACCCCATTTTGTTATGTGAGTTATTATTATCATACGATATAAGGTTCATTCTATTCTAAAATCTCAATACAAGTAAGTAAAAAATATCAAAAAAGATTAGATTTTTCCATGATCTACTGAATATTTTATCATATATATTTTCTATTTTTGTTCCACGCGAAGAGAAGATAGAAAAGAAACATAAAAGCGACCACCTAATAACCTGGTAATTAACTTCATAGTAATAGAGTTTTAAAATATTTGAGTTTGTGGTTTCATTTCTAATTTTATTAATATTTAAGTAGTTTGATACTGTATATTTTAAAAATTAATAGCATAATAATAAAACATGATATTGACTTCAATTTAAGTCAATTTATTAACCTTCTTACTTTCCAAATTAAAGTAGAGCCAGAAGAGACTCTGGAGTAGGGGTGGCAATACGGGTCAGTAGGTCGTAATTGTGTCATGTTGAGACATATGTATAACATGTATCAGGTTAATCCGAACATGACTCGTTTAATAATTGTGTCAAATTTCTTAAATCCGAACATGACATGTTTATTAAACGTGTAACACGATACGACCCGTTTAACTAAATGTGTCGTGTCGTGTCATGTCACCTGTTAACCTATTTAACCCGTTTAATTTAAACGAGTTGTGCTATGTCATATGTTAAATGTATTGTTTAGTTTTAAACGTGTAATTTCGTGTACAATCATATAAACGTATTTATATCAACCCACTAACTCTTTTAATTAAACGTGTCATTAAATGGATCATTATATATAATCGTATATAATTAAACGTATATAATCATATTAATGTGTTCAGATCAACCCGTTAACACGTTTAATTAAACGAATCATTATATATCCAGATAAGTTGATCTGTTAAAAATACGAAAATAACCATGCCATAAATAAGTTAATTCAAACTCTATTAACCTCGATCATAACTTGCTTAACTCTATATTATTTCATGTCACGTAATCGGATCACGTCTAAAATTGAGAGCCCTACTCAAGAGGCTCAAGAGTACTAACTTTGTTACATCCACTAACCTTTATCTTTAGGGTAAAAGTTGGATGATTCATGGAATATTGCATCTCAAAGCTACAAGTTTGACAAAGAAAAGGGAAGGACCAGATGGTCATAGACTCATAGACCCTAAAAAAATAAAAAGGGGGCTCGAAAAGGGTAATTAATTTGACATTTTCTTCACTGAAATCAAAAAGATAGGAAAGTAGTTATTTTCACACGATGTATATATAGCATATGTTCATTCCATTTGTAACAAGGGTTATTATCATTTTATATATGGTGCTATTAAAAATATATAAGCAAAAAATATCATTATTAATTAAATTAATTTTAAGAGTAAATTAAAATTAAAACTTATGACGTACGTATGTCAATGAAAACTAACGTTAAGTCAGTTTAAATTATTTAATAACCTTAGTTGCTAGCTAGCTAGGTATATTAATTAGTGTAAAATAATATTATTTAGCAACTACAGTAATAAAAATGACTCACCCTAGCTAGCTAGCTAGCTTCTCGATCTAGTTAAAAACATCGACACGCATTAACATGTTCTAGATACTCTGATATTAATTAAGTCTGTTCATTGCCTATTACTTTAAGAAAAGAACTCAAATAAATAAATAAATAAACCACTTTGTTGAATTTACCAACCTTATCTTTAGGGCGAAAGTTGGATGGTGCGTGAAATATTAGTTGAGAAAGCTACAAGTTCGACAAAGAACCAAGAGGGGGACATAGACCCCAAGACTAACTAATGTAGCCATACTAATTAAACCCCCACTCACCCACAAAACAATTATTTATTTCCAAGCCAAATCACAACTATACTTGAATTCAAAAAGGCTAGAAAGGTGAGGTTAAGACTTGGATCCCTATTCTCGTAATAATTATTCTAAAATATTAAAATATTTTCATCTTTGTACCATGGAAATTCGGATGGCAGGGCAGGGGGTGCGGTGAAAGATGAGTAAACCTAAAACTTTAGAGAAAGATGCAAATTTTCACAGAGATTAATTACAAGAGGCATGGAAAGTCAAAGACAATATTCGGAAATTAAAGTTGGCTTAGCATTTGCCTAACATTGGGATTAAATTAACGAGGGTTAGGTGAGGTTAAGATTTGGTTGATAGTTTAAGGGATAATTGCAGCACAGAGTCCCATGTTGTTTAGCTTTGTTTGACGAGAGAGTTTTTATTGAAGAGCTGGCCGTAATAATTGAGCGTTGATTGAAACACCCACCACCGCAGCAGCCCCCTCCTCCTTCTCTCCCCCCCACCCCCACGCGTTACTTTTATTGGGAAGGTACTGCCACGTGGCGGATAGATATGGTCAGACTGTATCAGCCTAGACTTGCAGGTCCTCTGTTCACCCTCGGTAATTAATGCATTTTTCACCCCCTTGGGGATTACGTCACATTCTAAAACATTACAATAATCTTCTTAATAATTAATAAAATTATTTAAAAATTAAAAATAAAATTAAATAAATATACTCGTTATATTTTTGGGAAAAATTAGTTTATTATATCCTAGCTTTCATATAATTTTATTAATTAATTAAATATATCAAAATATAATATATTTATCTCAAATTAATAAAATATAAATATATTTTATCTAAAAATAACATATATATATATTATATCTTAGAATGACTGTCTATGTGCAATCTCTGTTATTCATATTCTTGATTTTAATAAAAAAAATAAATTACCAATATAAAATTTTATTTAACTATGTAAGATAAAAATTAAACTCACAACTTATTTATATGAACTCGACATATTATTTGTTCATGAATCTATGTCTAAAGGACATATACATACTATATCTTAATCCTAATCTTAATATTCCTTCTTTAATTATTATATTTAAAATATTAATTAACACCATCTATCTCATCCAACCTTAAACATTAAATTCACTGGTTAAAAATTGAGCGAGGTGTTAGATGATGTGATAGTTTATATAATTAATTTAAATAAACATGTGTTAAATTTTTTTAAAATATTTTAAACTACAACGGCCCGACAAACGAGGAGTAAATTGGAACAGACAACGGCCCCTTTTAAAGGAGAATTTAAACTACATTAACTGTACTTTCTGCTTTCACTTTCTGTGTGCCCAGAATGACATTTATATTATTATTATTATTATTTTATTATGAGTTTTATCAACAATTGTTTCACAACATTTAATGTATTTTTTAATATTTAAATATCAATTAATCAAATATTTTAAAATAAGATAAATAATTAATAATAATATTTACTTTTATTTTAACACTAAATATTTTTAATGAATAAAAATATTTAAATATTAAAAACTAAATACATATATATATATCGCTTCCAGCAGCGCTGCTGATACACGCAATCAATAGTCTGGAGATGTGCGAAGATGAAGAGGACACTGACCTCAAGATCTCCACCTAAATGACCCTTCTACCCCTTCATGCCCTTCCCCTCTTAGCCTTTATCCGATGTAGTTCCGTGCCCATTTTGGGTATCACGCGTCATGCGGTGACTAGGACTGGGCGCCTACTCCTGCGCCATAGATGCTTCTGTCCATCTACTCGCGGGATCGATCATGTCCCGTCGTGATCCAGGAGGCTATCCGAGATGGGCGGCTCGGATGGGGCTTGCATTGGTGGTTGCGAAGCATGGGATCCTACCACTCTTCTCGCTCGCATCGATCTGTAGAACTGGTACTGTGCATGAGGAGGAGAAGAATGGCCACAGCTTCCATCCCCACTGCCTCCAAGTCCATGGCTTTGCTTACATATACTCTTCTTCATACATGTCATGGGATTGTAAAATATATATGGATATAACGTATAAACTACTCCCACTTTATAGTTTTAGCTCTTTAATTATAATTGTAAAAGTATTAATTACAGTATATTATTTTGATGAAATCTTATCTTCTTTGCATTGTGATCACCACCATCAATTTTCATTTGCAACTAACTAATTCAAGTGATCATTCATTCCTCACAAGTCAAGTATCTATCAGAACAACTTAAATCAAGATAATACAAGAATCTATCATGACTACTTTAAGCAGCAACTTAACTTTTCTTTTTGGATGGTATGAAGTGGTCATTGAGAACCCTAACAAGCTAACATGGTGTGATGATAAATCTTAAATAATGAACTCTTTTAAGACTATATATAATTCAAACTTTAATAATGCATGTGATTCATGATTTATCAATTACACTCTATCGATGGATAAATTTAAATATATCCTGGGAATAGGGATTATAAATTTTCACGGACAAAGCAAAATAAGACAAAGTGGGGACATGCAAAGCTGATGAGATAAAAATGGGAATGGAGGAGGAGGTGAGGATGGGACTCGAGAAGTTGTAGCTGTCTGCAGGAAGGAACGAATGAATGTGTCTTTGAAATCAATGACTGTGCTTGATGAGCCGGTTTGACTTTTTCTTAGGCCTTGTTTGGATTTAACTCATCACTAATTACGAATTAGTGTTTCCAGTTTCTATTTTTCGTAACCTTTCTTTTATTCTTTCAAGGCTCGAGAGTTTGTGCACCCGCATTGACGGCGCGTGAGGATGTATGTGCTGCCACATTTTACAGAGCACCCGTTTTCATCCTCGTTCGTTGCGGTCGGTGACCACAACGTGCCCACAGAAGGACAGAGCGCCAGAAGATTAAAAAGTCACCGCTGACATTCACTGTAAATGTATATGCTCAATTATTTTATTGTTTATTCATTAATATTTTTAAATCAATTATAAAGCAATAATAATTAGCATGATTGGAATGTTCTTTTTACAATATTCTGATGTAAAAATTACCTGATGCATCAAGGGTAAAATTGGAAGCCAAGTTAGCATTTAGGAGGTATTTAAATAATAATAGTGTTAGTATTTTAAAAGAATAAAAAGTACAAATTTATTGAATATTCAATTTTTAAAAAATTAATAATAAAATTAGACTCATCAGTGATAGATATGATGATATCCTGTGCATGTTTAACCTTACCCTCCTGTAGAGAAGAAACCAGAATTAGGGGGTAAAAGGGGGATCTAATTTTACAATTTCTACAGCAAAATATTATTTGTGTACTAGAAATTAATAATTATTAGAAATATGCGCCTACGCGTAAATAGATATATAAATTCATTGGTAGATGGAAACTCCTAGGAGCCGAGGAGAGAAAGAAAGCAGCAGATCTCAAGCCCTTTTCAGTTGCAGAGATCTTTTTGCTTTACGAAGCTAACACGTAGATAGATATATATATATATAACAGAGAGAGAGAGAGAGAAGGCAGAGGACGAAGAAGAAGAAGAGAGATGAAGGAAACAAAAGGGTATTTCTGAGCTGGGCTTTTTTGTTTCTATGTTATCGTCTTCTGATCCCCTCACTTGTCTCTATCCTTAGCTTCATTTGATGATCCCACCCCAGCTCTTCTTCCTTCACTCGTCAATCTCACCCTTTTGTCCTCTGTTCCGATTCATCCAAACAAAAATCCTTCTCGTTCCTCTCCCACCGCCATCATCATCACCGTCGTCATCATCTTCTGAAAACTTTTCGCTTCATTGAGAAATGGGCACTGGTTGGAGAAGAGCTTTTTGCACTACCATTCCTAGAGATCCAGATGAAAATCACCACCACCCCCAAAGCCCCAGCCCCAGCCCCAGAAGCTGCGCCAAACTCGGGTTCTTGAGCAACCCATCCACGCCGCGTTTGCAGCCTCAGCCGGCCACCAGTCCGAGCCTGAGCTGCCAAACTGCCGTTCAAACCTCCGCCGGAGATAGCCTCGTTAGCCCCAAGCTGCAGTGCCGAACCGTCGCCAAAAGCCCGAGGCCGCGTCGGGCCTCAAACCCGTCTTCTCCGAGATCTCCATTTTCGATACTCAAGAACAGTCTTCGCCTCTCCAGAGTAAGAATTCTTGCATTTTGTCAATCGAAAATTGTTGAAAACAAACGCAAAAATAACTCCATCCAACATGAGCTTAGTACTTCTGTGCTGTCGTATTCGATTTTGTTTAATAATAAATGGTATTTGATTTGGGTTGTGGTGATGTCTGTGTATGTGTATGTGATGGGACATTGGTGAATTTTGCAGAATAGCTGTGGAGTTTGCTTGCAGAGCGTGAAGACTGGCCATGGAATGGCCATTTTCACCGCCGAATGCTCTCACGCTTTTCACTTCCCCTGCCTCGCCGGTCACGTGAAAAAGAACGCCGCTCTCGTTTGTCCCGTCTGCAACTCCTCCTGGCGAGATGTTCCTCTCCTTGCTATTCACAAGATTCAACCTCAATCTCCAGCTTCAAAATCCGAGCTTGAATCCAAAAAGCTCGGTTCCAATAATGTCCCGAAAGTGATGAATCAACGCGGCTTTTCAGATAACGGGAAGGAAGAGGAAGCCAAACAACTACCTCCGCCGCTGCCGGCCGCCGTTTCTGTGAGGAAGGCAGAGGAAAGGACGTATGACGACGACGAGCCGTTGCTCTCACCGACTGCCGGCTCCGGGAAATTCGGTCCAATACCGGAGGTGGAGGAGGAGGAAGACGAGGTTGAGGAGTTTCAAGGATTCTTCGTGAATCCGATATCTTCATCGAGCGACGAATGTGCTATCGGCGGCGGCGATTCGAAGAACGTTGAGGTGTCATTAATACCGGAGGCGGCGGTGGTTCCGGCGGGTCGGACTCACGAGGCATACGCGGTGGTTCTCAGGGTTAAGGCTCCTCCGACGCCAGCGGCGCAAAATAAGAATCCGGCGCAGTTTCTGCAGCCGTCGCGCCGAGCGCCTATCGATTTGGTCACGGTGCTTGACGTTAGCGGCAGCATGAGCGGGGCCAAGATGCAGATGCTGAAGCGAGCCATGCGATTAGTCATATCGTCGCTCGGCTCGGCTGACCGGCTCTCCATCGTGGCCTTCTCGGCTTGTCCTAAACGGCTGTTGCCGCTAAGGAGAATGACGGCGCAAGGACAGCGCGCTGCTCGCCGCATTATCGATCGGCTCAGCTGTAGCCAAGGGACTAGCGTAGCCGATGCCTTGAGAAAAGCTACCAAAGTTCTTGAAGACCGTCGGGAGAGAAACCCAGTCGCCAGCATCATATTGCTCTCCGACGGCCAGGATGATCGGGTCCAGTCCAACAACGACAATCTAAGGCCCGGATCAGCCCATTCTTCATCCACCCGCTTCGCTCATATCGAAATTCCGGTACACTCGTTTGGCTTCGGAAAGAAAGGCGGCTATAGCCACGAGCCAGCTGAGGACGCTTTCGCCAAGTGCGTCGGCGGCTTACTCAGTGTGGTAGTTCAAGATCTTCGCATCGAGCTCCGCTTCGCTTCCGGCTCCGATCCGGCTGAGATCTCCGCCGTGTATTCCTGCAACGGACGGCCCACAGTGCACGGCCCCGGAACCATTCGGCTCGGCGACCTCTACGCCGAGGAAGAGAGAGAATTACTCGTCGAGCTACGGGTCCCTAAACCTGTCGTTGGGCCCCACCATGTTCTGTCAGTCCGCTGCAGCTATAGGGACCCAGCGAATCAAGAAATGATCAACGGTAGAGAACAGGCGTTGCTGGTTCCACGCCCACACGCCGTTCGATCGTCGGTGCCGAAGATCGAACGGCTGAGGAATCTCTTCATCACCACGCGGGCAATAGCGGAGGCGCGGCGATTGGTCGCGCACAACGACCTATCGAGCTCGCATCACCTGTTGGCATCGGCTCGAGCTCTACTGATGCAGTCGAGCTCGGAGTCGACTGAGGAGTTCGTTCGAGGCTTGGAGGCGGAACTCGCGGAGCTGCAGTGGCGGCGGCAGTATCAGATGGTGCAGCGGCGGAGAGAGGCGGCGGTGCTGACGGACGAGAACGGGGAGCCGCTCACGCCGACGTCGGCGTGGAGGGAGGCAGAGCGGCTGGCAAAGGTGGCGAAGATGAAGAAGTCGATGATGAACAGAGTGGGGGATTTACACGGATTTGAAAATGCAAGATTTTGAATTTGGAAATGAAAATTTTGATTTGAAATTGGGGGAGATGGGCCTACCTAGAGAGAGAGATGGGCCTACTACGAGAGAGGGGGGGGGGGGGTAGAGATGGGCCTACTACTGCTATTGCTTCTTAGAATGAATAATGTTAAGAGGAGCGGAATTGAGGTTAGAAATAGAAGAAGCATTTCTTTCTGCGGGGGCAGAAGGGCAACCCCACTGCCACAGACAGCCACAGGGAGAGTTGATTGAAATTGGACCTCCCGGCGCCAGGCCGCCCTTCCTTCCTTTTGTCTTTTTTTATATTCTCATTCGAATCAAACAGAGAGAGAGAGAGAGAGAGAGAGATCCTTCTGTTTTCAATGTTCTTTAATCATCAAGACTACAAGTTTGTAAATGCTAGTATTTGGGTGGTTTGTTTTCGTTCTTCTCTGTGTTTTCTTGTCACAGCTTTAATTTGCTTTGCTTGATATCAACTAGTTTGTGGCTGTATAAATTGATTGGTAGTTTTGAGTTGTTTAATGAGAAATTGTTTTCACTTGGGTTTGCATATTTTCTTTCTTTGTTTCTTTAAGTCCATAGCCGGCGAATTGCATCATTTGAATTTTATGGTAGAAATCAGATTCAGAAGGGGTAGAAGAGGAAGATGATGAACAAGTTACAACATGTGGTGGCGTGGGCTGGGGGGAATATTGGAAGGAGGTGCTACAAATGTGGATGATATATTATGATAGGGATGGGATCCAATGATTGGTATCACTTGTAACTCAATTTTAATGTGCTTGCAAATAAGATAAAATAGTAAAATTAGAGCAAGAGACCAGCACAATCAACATAAAATATTTAAAGAGGTTCGATTTTAAGAGTTTCTGTTTGGGACGAAGATATAAAATTATCAAGGCAGGTTTAGAAAATATTTTAAGATTTTTATCAAATTATTTATTAAATTTTTTGAAATACATTAAAAAATATATAGGTAATTTTTTCTTATTTATAGAAAAAAATAAATTTATTTAAACAATTTAATATAAAAAAATCACATGACTTATTTTCTAAGAATTATTAAATAAATTTAATAAAAAAATACTTTTATCTAAAATATTTTCTATATTTTGAGATGAGCTATAACCTTTATAATTTTTTTGAAGCAATAACACTAGCACAAGTTAACAAACATATCAAAACTCATCAATGTTAATCAGTAAAAAGGAAAGACACAGGTTCCGAAGCAAAACATTTATACAGCTTGCTAAGAGATGTTTTAGTGATAAGGGTCACTGTGAAAAAAAAAAAAAACTCTTTTATCTTCATAATTAATTAAGAAAATTTTATTTGAACTTAAAAAATCTTTATAAAAGCATGAAATAGAGATACAATCAACACCTTTTGGAGGATAAGAATAGATGAAGTTGGTGTATCAACCTCAAGCAATGGTTATTTAATACAATATAGAATTTGAAATCGAATGAGACATTTGAAATGCCCACTAAACTTTGGTTGACTTAACTGGAGGTTTAAGTCAACTGAAGTTGATGAACAACTAACCTAATCTTTTAAGATTTCTTCAATCTACTGAAGTCTCAATTTAGGCAGACCAAAGTGACCGAGTAAGTAGACCCAATATTCGGACTTACTTAGGTTGATTCTAGCAGCTTGCTAAACCATCATCAAATTTAAGGAAATAACCCCAAAACCACATGTCTAACAGATTTCGCCATCGCCAAATTTCTAGCAAACCTCATTTCAATCACCAACTGTGGTGATTAAATTTTGTAAGGACATCTCTATCTCTCCCCTCACAACGGCCATCAACACCAAAAGAGGACGACATTGTCTAGAGAAGAAAATAATCGAGCAGAGAAGAGAGCTGCAAGTGCGGTGGAAAACAATCAACAGCCAAATCTAGCGATTGTGGACCAACAGAACGAATGGCTATGGTGACTCCATGAATGATCGACAGCTTGCTGAACGAGCAGAATGACCGTCGTCCATCATCCCAGTGGTTTGTGATTTTTTTCTAAATTTTTTATTTATTTGTGTATTAGATGAGTAATATTGTGTATTTATGTATTTAGTTATTGATTTGTGTATTTAATTTTTGAGTTTGTATACTCGCGTATTTGATTATTTTATATATTTGATTATTGATTTTGTATATGTGTATTTAATTATTTTATATATTTGATTATTAATTATGTGTATGTTAAAATAAATAGAATTGAAGTTTATATTAATAAATAAATAAAATAGGGAGTCAAATAAAGTGGAGAATAGAGAATGTTGTTAGAGCATATACAATTTTTGAGATAAAATCAAAATAGAGAATAAATTGTTTATAATATAATAGAGAGTATGATAGAGAAGGCTGTTGAAGTGAGGCTTAAATTGATTGAAATGGTAACTTAGGTTGACTAAACTTCCTTAGAAGGATTATAAGTAGTTATAGGTTTTGCTAAAAATATTAGAACAAAGACAAGTTATAAATTTTGTTTTCATCCAAATATATCTATTATATCCTTGAGATTTAACAACTTACAATGCATTCTTTTCAAAATCTAAAAAGAGCCATGTAAGATAGTAGTTTACAATATATATATATATATATATATCTAACTAGTATTTTGAAACTTTTCTTTTTTTTATAGAGAAATCCTTAATTTTATAGAGAAATTTTATAGACACTATTCTTATTTATTTATTTTGTTGTTAAACAAAGAGATGACTCCAATTGTGAGAGATCCCATGGTGACCCTAGCCAATTTTGGCCTGAGCTTTAGAGAACAACTTACAGATGAGTGATCAATGTCCCTTAACAACCTTATTATGTTTGAACCGCATCATTATTAACCCTTTCACATCAAAAACTCATAAAATTCTCATTGCGGTGGACCAAGAAGAACCCAGGAGGAAGCCTTTAGGGCTCACAAAGACTCAAACACAAGACTCTAGTGTCACATCTTGCCAATTTTCCTTACATCACAAGATGAAGAGGTTTGGGGCTAGGCATATTTAATGTAGTAGTTAGGGAGGCATGTTAATGTTAAGGGATCAATATAAAGAGCCACAACTCATTTGTAATCCATCCAAGAGTTCAAGAGTCATATCAATACAAAAATTATATCCAAATCTTCTCTTCTCTACATCCAGCTTTCTTTGTGTTTGTGATATAAAATAAGTGCCACTACTTTTGTTTTTTTTTTTTTTGCATTCAAAGGTACTAACGATTTTGACAAATTGTTAAATTACATAAATTAGGTAAAATCGTATCGAGTTTGGAAAAGTAACCAAATAGTCGTGTCTCTTTAATTGTTGGGACTCCTAGGAGATTACCTTTTTGTTTTGTATTAGGATGCATCTAAGGCCTATTTACAAGACATCACTGTAGATTGTGTAACCTCCAATACCTAAAAACATAGCTAATATGTGTGCAGTAGTCAGTCAATCCTTTTGAGCTTTTGGAAACTCCACTCGCACCTCTTGTCTCATTTAAATTTAACTCCTTTTTGCATAAGTCGCATCAATGGAGTGGTATCTTAGAGAATCCTAACCTTCAATAGCACCCAACTAACCTCAAAAACCTCTGTATCTTCATGAAAGTTTTGGATTGCTTTCAATTCTTCACGGCTTTTATTTTGGTAGGATCTACTATTATTCCTTTGATAGAAACAATCACTCAAATGCAGTCTAAGTAAACGTAGTTAAGCCAAAATTCACATTTAGATAATTTGACTTAAAATTTTTGTTCTCTAAAAATCTGTAGCATGATCATCTAGGTATTGTTTATTTTCTTCTTCATTAGCAGAATAAATCAAGAAATCATCTATGAAGATGATAGGGCTTGAAGACTTGGTTCATGAGATCTATGAATGCTACTGGCCTGTTGGTTAACCCAAATAGTATCATAAAGTACTCATAGTGTCTATAGTGTGATTGTATGCATTTTTACTAATAATAAAAAAAAATAAATTTAGAGACGAAATTTATTTTTATCTCTAATAGAGACAAATTTACATAAAAGCTTTTAGAGACGGAAAATAACCATCTCTAAGTTAGAGACAGAATCAAAGATAGATTTTTTTCAATTCTGAAATTTTTTTGCTTAGTGACTAATTTAGAGAAAAAAAAAATTCAAAGCCCAGAACTTACTGGAATCAAGGGGCCCTAACATGACTCGACTGGCTCTGCTACCCATTCAATCATTTAACCATCCCATTTATTTTTATTTCATTTCCCTACTTCCCATTTATTTTAAGTGTGACTCAACTTAAAAAATGAAAATTTTCAATTATTCCCGTTTATGTTGAAAATTACAAAATAGTAATTAATAAAACTTGGTATTTGCAATTGTTTCAATCCTTTGATTTTTTGTTTAATTTTCACTTAATAACAATATGTTTAGAATTACAAATGATTTCTAATTTTATGAACTTAATAATTTGTCAGAGTTTCTAGAGGAAAGTTAAACTGCTTTTTAAACTCCTTAAAGGATCAAAATGTCTTCATGATTGGTTATTTTATTTGCTCAATATTTTTACCTAGCGATGTATACAGTCACACAATCATACCCATTCCAATGATAATAGCAAGGAGTATAGAGACAAAGAAAAAACTGCTACAAGTATAATCTATTTCTATAAATGGCATTCATGTGAAGATATTTTTTATTATTGAAGGAGTTTAAAACAGGTGCTTTTTGTTAATGAAGTGAAGGAATGAAACTCTATGCATAGATCTAAACAGTACACCTGAATAGATAAAGGGGTTAATTGAATGTTACTTTAAAAGTAAGAGAGTTATTGATTTTCTTTTAAAAATATGAGAACAAATATAACTTGAAATTACGATACATGATATGTCCTCCTAACGCTTCATCATTAAGTGTATTTGCAGCCACTGATCGATGGTTTAAAATTACTGTGGAATGAAGGTGTTTTAATTTATGATGTATCTCTGAGATAAAATTTATGATAAGGGCAACTTTGATGTGAACTGTGAATGGCTTTCTTTTTTATGGGATGTTGTGCACTTGGATGACTAGTAAGAAACTTGCTTTCACACTCAAACATAGCAGAAAAGTTTCATTTTTTATTGTCATCAATAATTTTTAGCCATGAACCATCGTTACAAACAAAATAGGAGAATATTTAAAAGAAATTGTATTGAATTCACATTGTCTCGTCGTCAGGTGAATGGTAAAGAAATGTGGCAAAGGATCAAACATGTACCTACAATCTTTGAGTCTCAATGTAACACCCCATTTTTCCTCAAGCATGCGTTAACTTGAGATTTCGAGATTTTTTTTTTTTTTTCAAAATCAAACACAACATAAATCTCTCGATATACATACCTTCACAATTTTCCGACAATCCCGATCGTACCTTTTTAGTATATTAAAGTTTAATAATAGACTAAGACAGACATTATCAATCACATCAGCGAAAGCAAGATTGAAACCTCAAATATATACAACTGATAATTCCATTTACATTAACCAAATCGATGTTTCACATGAAAACAACAAAATGTTACATAATTTCTGAACATCGTAATCATAGACAAAACCCTACGATGACTAAACATAACAGCTACATCTCAATGACATTCTCTCCCTTGGCGCCACTGCTTTCACCTGGAACGTTTGAATATTCTAGGAACATAGTCCAAATTAGATGCTGAATCATCTAAGTGAGAATGCAAAAACAATTTCATGAATGTATGTAAAATCATGTTCCAAAATCGATAAATCCCAACATGCACCAGCCTAAGAGAATCCCACACAGCATTTAACCCTAACCGGGGAAAATGCAATCTCTCTAAAGGCGACACGACCACATCGACCCATTGTCAAACCGATCCTGCTTAAGAGGGATAACCTCGACATATGAACTTGGGAATCACCCCATTGTCATTGTTAGGCTTTACGCTCCCACTCAAAAGCATTCCAAAACCCAACGCAACCCTAGCCCAAGAGTGTCACATCAGCACTATCCTCGGAATCGACGTCACCTCGGCATTAATGCTATTGCTCAAAGGAACTTGGGGTGGTGTCCACTCGTAGCCTCGCCACTTAAGCCAACAACCGAGGTGGTGTCCACTCTCAGCCCCGCCAGTTGGGTCCCGTATGGTGAAGTCCGTCTCAACCCCGTCCCAAGTGGGTCTCCTAGCATTAATCCTAGGTACGCATCCCGAGTGCTGTCACTCTGGGCTACGCAACAGGTTAACAACCCACGTCCCACATGGACGACACAAAACAAGCCAATGTCGAAAATTATAACATGCATCACTTAAAATCATAACATGCATCACTTAAAATCAACGTTTAATGCACATGTAAATAATCATTTGGACAATCCATCACAAAAACCTAAACCATAGGGATAAACCGTTCACATGTTACTTGAAGTCTTTTCGGGTAAAACCACTCACTCGATTTGCGTGCCCTCTTCGCACTTCGCACGAATTTCTTCACCTCGAGCTGCAAGGTATCCTAATCACCCAATGATTATCAAAATATAATTTTTCTCCTTAATTTTCTCACTTTTCCTCATTTTCTCTTATTTTTCTTCTCCAATAATTTAAAATAAATATCTACACAACTATTTTCTCAAATATTTTTACACAATAATTCATAAAATAATTTTTCATGAATTTTGGAAAACAAATCAGAATTTACCTACATGGCACGCGCCCCCACGCGCGAGCTAGTGGCTGGACAAATTTTGCTGGCGCGTGGCAGTCACCCACCACCGTCTTCTACCTCTAGCCGGCCGCCAGCGATTGCTCTGATGGTCACAAAATCGGTGCCGTCCGAAAGTCTTCGAAGAGTCGATCACGATGCCACCAGTCTCCGGCTGAAAGGACACCGGAAAGGCCTCCAAATGGCCGGTTACAGGTCGGCGGTGGCGATCCGCCTCTAACCCTCGGCCGAGCTCGATTAGCCACCAAACCTACTCCAAAATGCCTCAAATCGATCCCAAAATGATCCTTGACTCCTAGAGACCAAAAGCCCTCTGTCAAAGCTCCAAAAATCATCCAAAATCGAGATCGATTTGTGCTTCCAAAATCGGCCGAAACCCTTGGCTATTTATAGCCAAATCCGACCCCACGTGGCTGATTTCCAGCCAAGGCTTCTTCCCCACACCTCCTAGACCCCCCTAGGCCACTCCTTGACGACCCTAGGCTGCCCAAATCAGCGGAATTTCAGGCCAAGATCTCGGCTAGATCTGCCATGTGCGTCCCACTTTCTGAAAATTACAGTTTAACCCCTTGAAATTTCTCTTTTGCATTTTGGTCCTTATCCTCAAGCCCCTGATCTTTCTAGCCCCATCACTAAGACCCTCAAGATTATTATTTCTCATTTCTCTCTTGAAACTTTCAAAAAAATTATCGTTTTGACCTCCCTCGGGCAATTTTTAGAAATTACACTTAGGTCCGACTGATTTATTTGACCTCAAATCCACTCGATTCAACCTGAAACCACTTAAGGGTTGTTCTATACATTGAATACTAGTCTTTGGCACTCTCCGTTGACTTTTTGGACGCCGTTTACACCAATTCGGTAATACAACCTAATTGGCAGCTGTATTTTTGCGGTACCGAAAACTGTTCCCGATCTTCTTTCTTTTATCACCAAAAATCATAACTTTAATTGCACGTCGATACTATACCATTTTCCTTGGCTATCTAGGGTCCGAGGTACTTCCTCTGATTAATTCGGTCATCCAAAGCTGTGTTAGTGCGTCCTATAGTCTTATTTTTCCCAAAATTCCAATTATGCCTTTTATCAAATATCATTTTTATCTTCAAAATTATTCTTGAGTGTTACATCCTCTCCCCTTAAAGAAATTTCGTCCTCAAAATGTGGTCCGTGATATTTACTAATGACTTCCAATTGAAGTGTCCTAGGTACCACTCATTATCCTTAACAATCATTCGTAACTTATATCTCCATGTGACTCGAGCTTACCAGACATGTCTTTTATTTTTCTTTTCTTTCAGAATATCCCATTGTAGCTCTAAACAGGCGGTTACACGAATCCCAAAATAATTCATAACACTTATTATTATTTCCAATTGTGTCCTCAAAATACATTTCATTGACTCCCAACCGACTCTAATGCTAATGCCATGATGACACAGAAATTGGTAACATTGAACTTTAACTCATCTGCCAAGATGGCACAGAAATTGATAACATTGAATTAACTCGGCATACCTTTGGTCGTGGTTGGATGGGTTTCTTCATCATCTCTTGTCAAGCCAGGGTAGACTTCTTCATTTTCTCTTATTAGGCAAAAGACTCGTCTGGTACGAGGTCTTGGCGTCATGTTTATCTTCCCGAGTTGTTCCATCTTTTGTTTTTTCGAGCATTCACTGGCGTAGTGACCGGGTTGATTGCACGAGTAGCATGCGATCCCCATTCGATTCCCAGTTTGAGGTACATCTTTCTTCTTAGGGCAGTCCTTTTCCTTGTGTCCTTTTTCGCCACACGAAAAAACACGTGATATGCCCTTGAGAACAATTTCTTCCTGGGTGTTCTTTATTGCATCGGGGACATGGTTTGCTATCTTGGAAATTTTTTCCTCCTGACTTATGCTCTGTGCCTTTCGAATCTCTTTTCTTTTCATCGGATCTTATCAGTCCTACACGCGGTAGGTTCATCTCGGTGGTAAGAGCCCTATCCAATGCCTCATTGTAAGTGTTGATAGTACACGAGCTGAGGGCTTGTTGTAGATCCACTTTTAATCCACTCACAAATTTCTGCGCCTTCTGCCTCTCGTCAGTTTCGTACATAGGCATGTATCTGATCAGTTGGGTGAACTTGACATCGTATTGAGTTACTGACATTTCGTCAGTCTGCCTCAAATTCATGAATTCCCAAGCCTTCTCTTCTTTCTAGCTTTGGCGAAAGTACTTAGCATTGAAAACTTCTTTGAATGCTTCCCAGGTTATCGGCTGAGCTTACCTCGGCCTTAGATCTTGTGTTGTTTGCCTGGGTGTCCTTTGTAGGGCCCGCTGGGCTGATTGCCACCATCGTGCAACCTCTTTCTCGAGCATGAATGTAGCACAGTTAACCTTCTCTTCGTCACTACACTGCAGATGTTGGAGCAGCTTCTCAGTTTGCTCCATCCAGTACTCAGCTGCACTGGGGTCATCTCCCGCTTTTCCTCTAAACACTGGGGGTCTTTGCCGGCGATACTGATCCAGCATATGGGGGGTGCGTCTTGGCGACTCGTTCTTTGTTACATGTGTCAGCACACCCTCTAAGATCTGTTCTATTCGATCAAGTCTACTCTCACCAGGACCTGATTGTTCTTCTTGTCGTCTACTGCTCGCGGCACGATTCATTGAGCGACTACGGTGATTACGGTGATTACTCGTAGCGGAATTCGCAGAGCGACTATGGCGACTGCTTGTGGCGCAACTCACTGAGCGACCACGATGACTGCTGCTACCATTTTCCTCATCTTGCTCATTAAGATCCAAGATTCTTCGAGTCCTCTCCATATGAAAAAGCAAACATCAATACTTGAACCTTAATGATTCTAATAAATACCAAACCATCCTAATACTCAAACCTCAATGATTCAGACCTATCTTGATAGCTAGATTACGTTACGTCATACTAACCGTTACTGACTCAATCATTCTCTATTTCCACTAGTACCCCTGAGCCTCCAATCGGGGTTTTTTGCTAGTTTGCTCTGATACCAACTGTAACGCCCCACTTTTCCTCAAGCGTGCGTTAACTCGAGATCTCGGGAAATTTTTTTTTTTTTTCAAAATCAAACACAACATAAATCTCTCAATATACATACTTTCATCATTTCCCGACAATCCTGATCGTACCTTCTCAGTATATTAAAGTTTAATAAGAGACTAAGACAGGCATTATCAATCACATCAGCGGAAACAAGATCGAAACCTCAAATATATACAACTGATAATTCCATTTACATTAACCAAATTGATGTTTCACATGAAAATAACAAAATGTTACATAATTTCTGAACATCGTAATCATAGACAAAACCCTACGATGACTAAACATAATAGTTACATCTCGATGACATTCTTTCCCTTGGCGCCACTGCTTTCACCTGGAACGTATGAATATTTCAGGAACATAGTCCAAATTAGATGCTGAATCATCTAAGTGAGAGTTCAAAAACAATTTCATGAATGTATGCAAAATCATGTTCCAAAATCGATAAATCCCAACATGCATCAGCCTAAGAGATTCCCACACAGCATTTAACCCTAATCGGGAAAAATGCAATCTCTCTAAAGGCGACACGACCGCATCAACCCATTGGCAAACCGATCCTGCTTAAGAGGGACAACCTCGACATATGAACCCGGGAATCACCCTATTGTCATTGTTAGGCTTTACGCTCCCACTCAAAAGCATTCCAAAACCCAACGCAACCCTAGCCCCAAGAGTGTCACATCAGCACTATCCTCGGAATCAACGTCACCTCGGCATTAATGCTATTGCTCAAAGGAACCTGGGGAGGTGTCCACTTGCAGCCCTGCCACTTGAGCCAACAACCGGGGGTGGTGTCCACTCTCAGCCTCGCCACTTGGGTCTCGTAAGGTAAAGTCCGTCTCAACCCCGTCCCAAGTGGGTCTCCTAGCATTAATCCTAGGTACGCATCCCGAGTGCTGTCACTCTGGGCTACGCCACAGGTTAACAACCCACGTCCCACATGGAAGACACAAAACAAGCCAATGTCGAAAATCATAACATGCATCACTTAAAATCAATGTTTAATGCACGTGTAAATAATCATTTGGACAATCCATCACAAAAACCTAAACCATAGGGATAAACCGTTCACATGTTACTTGAAGTCTTTTCGGATAGAACCACTCACCTTTAGACGAAATTTTCGATTGACAAGAGTGGTTCGCCTTAATTTGCGTGCCCGCCTCGTTTTGCATGCCCTCTTCGCACTTCGCACGAATTTCTTCACCTCGAGCCGTAAGGTATCCTAATCACCCAATGATTATCAAAATATAATTTTTCTCCTTAATTTTCTCACTTTTCCTCATTTTCTCTTATTTTTCTTCTCCAATAATTTAAAATAAATATCTACACAACTATTTTCTCAAATATTTTTACACAATAATTCATAAAATAATTTTCCATGAATTTTGGAAAACAAATCAGAATTTACCTACATGGCACGCGCCCCCACGTGCGGGCTAGTGGCTGGACAAATTTTGCTAGCGCGTGGCAGTCACGCGCCACCGTCTTCTACCTCTAGCCGGCCGCCGGCTGTTGCTCCGATGGTCACAAAATCGGTGCCGTCCGAAAGCCTTCAAAGAGTCGATCACGATGCCACCGGTCTCCGGCCGAAAGGATACCGAAAAGGGCCTCCAAATGGCCAGTTACAGGTCGGCGGTGACGGTCTTCCTCTAACCCTCGACCGAGCTCGATTAGCCACCAAACCTACTCCAAAATGCCTCAAATCGATCCCAAAATGATCCTTGACTCCTAGAGACCAAAAGCCCTCTGTCAAAGCTCCAAAAATCATCCAAAATCGAGATCGATTTGTGCTTCCAAAATCGGTCGAAACCCTTGGCTTTTTATAGCCAAATCCGACCCCCACGTGGCCGATTTCCGACCAAGGTTTCTTCCCCACGCCTCCTAGACCCCCCTAGGCCACTCCCTGATGACCCTGGGCTGCCCAAATAGGCGGAATTTCAGGCCAAGATCTCGGCCAGATCTGCCATGTGCGTCCCACTTTCTGAAAATTACAGTTCAGCCCCTTAAATTTCTCTTTTGCATTTTGGTCCTTATCCTCAAGCCCCTGATATTTCTAGCCCCATCACTAAGACCCTCAAGATTATTTTTTCTCATTTCTCTCTTGAAACTTTCAAAAAATTAATGTTTTGACCTCCCTCGAGCAATTTTTGGAAATTACACTTAGGCCTGACTGATTTATTTGACCTCAAATCCACTCGATTCAACCTGAAACTACTTAAGGGTTGTTCTATACATCGAATATTAGTCCTTGGCACTCTCTGTTGACTTTTTGGACGTCGTTTACACCAATTCGGTAATACGACCTAATTGGCAGCTATATTTTTGCGGTACCGAAAACTGTTCCCGATCTTCTTTCTTTTATCACCAAAAATTATAATTTTAATTGCACGTCGATACTATACCATTTTCCTTGGCTATCTAGGGTCCAAGGTACTTCCTCTGATTAATTCGGTCATCCAAAGCTGTGTTAGTGTGTCCTATAGTCTTATTTTTCCCAAAATTCCAATTATTCCTTTTATCAAATATCATTTTTATCCTCAAAATTATTTTCGGGTGTTACACTCAAAGTGCACATCCATCTAGATATAAGGTTGGTCACAATTGGACAAAGTGAACTATATATATTTTGGGAGTTGGCATATTAAAAAACACATATGTTGTCATATAATACTAATGTGATGCACATTTAAAGGAATATATTTGTTTCCCTACTCAACACAATTTTGGACATCTATGGTAAGACAAAAGACACAACAAATGCTAGAATGGACTTAGTCGAGAATTACAGAAAAAAAGAATTACATATTTGAGATATAGGAGATGGTAGGCTAATCAAACCAAAAGCAAAATACACATTGCGTGAGCAACAAAGATTGACCATTTATGAATGGGTTAAACAACTCATCTTACCCGATGGATATATGTTTCCAATTTAGCAAGGTGTGTCAACATGAGGAAGACAAAGTTGCATGGTATGAAAAGTCAAGATTGCCATGTATTCATGCAAGGTTGCTCCCAATAGCATTTAAAGAGTTGCCAAAGCCCTTTTGGAATGCATAATTTTTTTGATAATTGTGTTTAAAATCATTGAGAATGGAGCAATTGTCGGTTATGGAAACAAACATTCCTCTCATTTTGTGTAAATTGGAACAAATATTCCCCCCTAGTTTCTTTACCTCAATAGAGCACCTTCCCATTAACCTACCATATGAAACAAGGGTTGGTGGACCAATTCAATATTGATAGATGTATTCATTCGAAATGTTTGTGTTGAATATATATATATTATTTCAATTATAGCCTATCATTTGATTTCAAGTATTACATTTAATTTTATTATTTAGGTTCTTGCGTACTCTAAAAAATAAGGTAAAAAACAAGGCTCAAGTAGACGATTCTATTTATAAAGCCTACCTAGTTGAGGAGACATCTACTTTTGTATCCTATTATTATTCATCAAACATTCCATACAAGAGAATAAGAGTGCCAAGTTGATGATGGAGGTGAAGGTAGTTCATCTAATCCATTTGTGTCAATTTTTAATAATCCAGGTCGTCCATATGGGAAATACATCAAATGCCAATTAGATAATAAAAAAATTGGAAGTTGCAAAACTATATGTTCTTTTAAATTGTCTTGAGGTTCAACTATTTCTTGAGCAAGTTATTTTTCAAAGTGTCAATTCACTAGTGATATATATATGTCATCTAAAAATGAGTGATAATATATTTTCTGTTGCAATATGTACACAAATATGTTGTGCAAACTTATGCCTAACAATTCTGATGCCTAACTTGACAATGAGATTGCAGCAAACTTCACCTCTTTGTTTAAAGAATATATAAGTTGCATTATTCTCATATGTTTCTATTTCTCTTTATTTCAATAGGTAGATGTGATTAACAAGTATTTTATTATACTAGGTTCTCAATCGAAAATATAAGATTGAAGACCTTCTTCTGAGGAGTTTAGCATAGGGGCCTTTAAATATGGTTGAGACATGGCCTATGTACTCTGTGAATAGTTATAAGTTTCATACAAAAGATTAGAGTAAGAGCAAATTTACTTCTAATTATGGTGTGTGTGTTCGAGGTTCCGACTATGAGCAATCAAAGAATGATTTTTAAAAAATATTACATTATATTGTAGAATTGGAGTATACTGGATGACTTATAAAGAAATTAGTTTTATTTAAATGTTAATGGTTTGATCCAACTCCTAATCAAAGAATAAAGATTGATAAAAATTATGGGATTATTGATATTAAAGCAAACAGGTGATATAGGTCATATGATCCATTTATACTTGCAAAATAAGTAGAACAAGTTTATTACACACCATATCCTAAAGGCTATCAAGAGTGGTTATGTGTTATCAAGACAAAAGTCCGAAATATAATTGATGCTCCATATGCATCAAACAATGAAACAAATTAACCATACTAAAATGATGAGTCACCCCAGTTGTAGCTAACAATATCTCTTGGGGTTCTAAACCAAATTGTAGAGAGAGACGATAATGTAATGGAAATGGATAACACTTATTTCATTCAAACAAATTTAGAAGAATTAGAGAAGAACCTGTCCACTCCATCCAATGTTGATGAAGAAGAATTTACTGACACAGGGTTTAGTTAGGCTATTTTATGTACTATATAAATGTATCATATGATTGTATTTTTTGTATTATACGAAGTCTAATTTAATTTAAGGTTTATTCAGTGTATAATCTACATATTTTTATTCTATATGGATGGCAAATAATCAAGCTACAAGTTAGGTAGAGGTCAGGGAAAAGGCCGGGGTCAACACAACCCACGCATTGCTACGACCCCCAATACTTCCTCACTCTCCCATAACCTAGTATTCTTGCCACACAATCATCTTTTACTCTGACCCAATCTCATGTGACTCTGTTGACTTCTACAACCACAAAGTCATCTCATCCACCTCTAGCTGGAGAAGTGGATCCTACAGACAAGCGTATATGGATACGGTCTATCATTGGATTAGAGTGAGTTTTTATAACTCAAATCCTATCTATATTATAGGGTTATTTAATATGTATATATATATGTATGTATATTGATCTTACCATTTTTTTTTATTAATTATAGTTTTGAGCCAACTAGGGGACCATCGACTTATATCTCTAGCATATTAAAGTTCAAGTTCAAGGGCGCTTGGAGAACATGGGGCGAGGTGAATGTTGTTGTGAAAGATATATGGTTTGAAGAGTTTAAGGTTAAAGTGTAATAGTAATTGAGTAATAATATTTTGTATATAAAATATTAACTTTTCGCGATTGTTTAAAATGTTCTCACATGTGTGTAGAAAAAATACAAATGATCACCACATGTTGAGCATGAAATGAGAAAACATTTCAACACCAAGGGGTCAAAGTCATTGAAGAATGTAATGAAAAAAGTAAGGAATGGACATAATAGAGGAAAATGGATTCCTGATAATATTCAGAGAATTCTAGAGGAAAAATGGCAAGACCCGAATTGGGTGAAAAAGAGTTTAAAAAATGTCCAAAATAGACACTCTGAAGAAGGTTCCTCACTACACACCAGTGGCAGCATATTGGCGACTAAACACATGAAAAGATTGGTAAGTTATATTTATATATCGTTAGTAAATAAATTATTGTATTAAGTTCAATTACATTTCATAACAAAACTTTATATTTCACTCAATTAAAATAATACACATCTCTTATCTTGCATAAAGAAATGACTTGAATAAAGAACAAATCAGTTTCAAACTTTTTACACAAATATAACACTATAAAGGGAAAAATGGTTGGATCTCTTCAAAAGTTGAATCTATTGCTATAAGTACTAATTTTTTTATCAAATTTAATATTTGTATTGTCATTGTAATGTAAAATTTAATTTCGTTAGTCACATAATTTACTTGAATCTAAATTTCTTATTTTAAAATGATTTTAATAGGCGACGAGTTGAGAGAGACTTATCACAAGCATCTGTAGAAGGAAGTTGTTTAGGTTAGTTGTTAGGTATCTCTAACAATGACATAATTTTTAACATAGTTGGAGGACGAAACAACAAAGGACGCATTTTCAGCCTCATAATAGCATTTCCAGAGTATTGTTCAACGTTTTCATCCAGTATAACAGTGACTCCAAATAAGATGAAAGCTATGCACCAGACAGTCTCTAACTTGTTGACAGAGATGCAATCATAACAAAAGATGATACGTGTCTAACAAGAGATAATACAATTCCAACAAGAGATGAGACAATTCTTCTTCCAACACTTGGGGATCAACCAAATACCCCCAAGTCATCCTTCATCAGCTTCCACCCCTCTAGTGGTTCTAGGTTAGCCAATCGCTCCATCCAACGCAAGCAATTCAACTCATCATGACTTAACTGACAACATGTATGATGACAAGTTTGATGATGACTATTAATTATCAATATTTGTTGTGTAATTTAAATACTTGTGATCATATTTTATTTAATTGATAATTTTGTGTTGTTGTAGTAATTTGTGTAATTATTAATGTGATTGGAGTTTGGTATTTTTGATATTTTATTTGACTTGTTAACAGAGTGTGATTAGAGTTTAGTATTATGGATACTTTATTTGGCTTGTTAACAAGTTTTGAATCATACATTTTGGAATCATTTTTTATCCCTTTTGACAAATATGAGAATCAAAGACAAAAATGTCATCATCTCTATAGTTTTAGAGATGGAAACAAATTCCATCACCAAAATTAGCAACGGTATTTTTTCGTCGCTAATACAATTATTAGTGATTGAAAAATGCCGTTGCTACTTCAATAATAGTTATGAAATTTGTTTTCGTTGCTAATAAGAGCTACGGAAAAAAATTCACCATTATTTACAGCGAGCGAAATGTGGATTTGCTGGATTCATGCCGTTTGTGTTGGAGTTTTTCAGTGTTTATAAACCCTAGGAATAGCTTTAAAAGTGACATTTTTCTGATCTAGTGGCATTTTCCTAAATGCCCTACCAAATTAATAAAAACACAATTAATTAGTAAATGAACGCTGAAAATTATTCCCAGCTTTCAAAAACACTGAGAATTATTCTGAGCATCTTTTTTTCCCGGGGCTTTGTGTAAGTGCTGAAACATAACGCAGGAATGTTGTTTTTAAGGGGTCTTTCCCGGCATTTTAGAAATGCCAAGAATTCCTCCAATCCTTGTAATGCCATAATATAGATTATGATTGACATACAAAAAATTAAGATTTAAAATGTTATTATTTACTTATTCCTAGGTCAAAAGAGAACAAGAACGATAACAAAGACAACTATTGCCTCAAAAGAACCAGTGAATATCCATTCATTTCAATATTTTCATATATACAGATCAAAATATTTCAGGATTCTTCATAGGACAGGGCGACCTATACAGTTGGACCTCGGAGGAGCTGTAGTATGTCAAGTAGAGTTGAATTCAATTGGCAGTTTGAATCAAAATTCATGTCAAAAACAAGATAGCCATGGCGAAAACAAAATTACAGCTACCCCAACTGGATGCCTCATCATTCAAATAGAATCATGCCGATCTAAACCAAGCCCCTGTAACAAGTTGTCATAGAAACCTGCAAAATACAGCCTTAGAAACAACTGAAATTATTGCTTTAAAAATAAAACCAACCTCATTATGCAATGCAAAATGCAATGGTATTCTAGACAAAACCAACCTCAGAATTGACATTCAACAGTAAACAAGTTACGAGGTGAGAAGTATTTCAGAGAGAGACTTGGGGCGAATCATTCATAACATGTATTAAGCCTCATCTGTATCCTACAAATCCGAGGGGCCACTTGAAGACAAACTAAAGACACAAGACGGAACCCCAAATTAGAGGTGTTGACCACCAATAAATGAATTGCGAAGACTCACACAGGAACCTAATACTGTTTATCTATTAAAATTTACAACCACAGACACCTTTGCGACAAGGTAAGGAATCTTTCCTCTTATTCAGATCCAAGGGAGCGACAAGTGTTGAAAGAAAAATAACATAAAAATTTACTTCTGGTTTTGCTCCACCTTTGCCCGAATCTTCTGTTCCAAGACTGATATTTCTGTCTCGAGACTGAACATTCTGTTTAGCGCATGCATGTTCTCAAGGGTCTCGCTAAGAGTCCGGCTGTCACTCCCATCACATCTCAGATGCTGCATTGGACCATGGAGTAGTTTGTTGACTATACCCCTGCTAAGGTCATCAACAGCCCTCCTTGTTTTCTTTGAGATATCATCACCCATCTTGGACAAGCATTTTTCTAGCTCTGCAACTCTGATTCTTTCAGCATAGGCTCGCAACTTCTTGATAGTGGGAACAGTTTCCAGTGAATCCCTCCAAGCTTCGAATTGTTTTGATTCCTCAGCAATAATTGCCTGGGCTTCCATGGCTTTCCGAAGTCTATCCTCTTTATTAGCAGCCACAACCTCCTTCAGGTCATCGACATTATAAACCCTTGTGGTCTCAAGACCTGTGATACATGAACCCACGTTTCTAGGAACAGAGATGTCAACAAAAAGCCTCAAACCCCCAACTTCCTGACCAACGGGTGGGAGATCAATTACATGCTCTTTCAAAAATAATGGGGTTTCTGATGCAGTGCTTGTAAAAATTACATCTGCTTCAGCAGCACAGTTTAGCATTTCAGAAAGGGGTTTGTAGATTATCTCAATATCTTTCAACTCATCACGGATGGCAGCTACTCTCTCCTCAGATCTGTTCACTGCCACCATCTTGGTGCAACCTTTTGCTACCAAGTGTTTGATCACAAGCTTCCCCATCTTACCAGCTCCAATGACCAACATCCTAGCTGTGTTATGACAGGATTCTGGAAGCTTCATTAATGCCAACTCAACAGCAGCTGAGCTAACAGAAACTGCCCCTGCTGCAATGTTTGTCTCAGTTCGAACTCGTTTTCCAACAGTGATGGCATGCTTGAATAGCCCGCTGATGTTCCTGCCAAAGCCACTAACCCCTTGCCCAACTTTCACAACTTGTTTGACTTGAGCTAGGATTTGACCTTCTCCTAAGACAAGGGAGTCCAGTCCTGCTGATACTTCAAAGAGGTGTTGTGTAGCATCTTTGTTATACAGCAAAAACCGGTGCTGACAAATCTCTGAAACAGGAATTCCGCTTGTCTACGAGGAAGAAAAAGCTAAATGTCATAAGAATGATAAATGGCATTCACTTTATAACGGCAATTTTTTTATGCTCAAATTAATAGAAAAGCTCGTTTATGATTGCATACAAAAATCACAAAGAGATCAGGCAGGAACGTGAGAGGATTAAATTTTTTTAGTAAAATCTTACACTGGAAGAAAGGAGAAGTAGAAAAGATAAGAAAAACAGTTGCTGGATTTAGATATATGATAACAAAGTCTTTCCATAATTTAAAAACTCCACGTGTCACTTCGTGTGTACTGTATATTCTGGTCAGTCTCAGCACAATGCAACATGCTGATAAACAATCGGACCTTATCTCACATTTTTTAACATTTATTTCACAAAAAGGATTTTTGTCAAATATAAAACAATTTGAATGAACAGAAGAAGGTAAAAGGTGAATTTTAAAAAGAAGATGAGATGAAATGAAAAATAATTATAAAAGGAGTACCTTTGACATCCATTCAGTCACTTCTTTTACACCACGATGTTGAGATAGTGCCACAACATATATCTCCATCCTGTTGCAAGTACTCAGGACAGCAGCTTCCTCGATATGATTTAAACCACACAACTCTGCTATAGCCCGAGGCCACTCTGCTTCAGGAATGGCAAGTTTTTCACGCATTTCAACAGGAGTGGAGTGGACACTGAGCCCAATTACTACAATACTGCTCCTTTCCTTTGTATATCCTGAACAGATTAAACATAAAATTTTGTCGAAATGAGTAAAGACACTCCCTGTCAATCTTGCCCAGAAAGAGAAAAAAAAATTCCTGATGTCAAAACTAAAACAAGGTTTAGTAACTAGTAGAAACAAAAACCATGATTCATCATTAATGTGTCAAAAGTATCCAAGTGGGCTACATTATGAAGATGACAAGCATTTCATGCAGAGGCAGAGGTGTAAAAGGCACCTAAAAATTAGCAAATCAATTAAGGTCCTCACAAACTTAAAATTTGTGGGATATAATAGCACAAAACAAAATGACGACATTATAATAAAGTAAAGGTATTAACATCATTAAAACACAAGGTGCTAGAAAGGCAAAAACACGCAAAACAATTTACACAATCAGTCTGACAAACATCAGAAAACAATCTCCCTCCAGCTTAAGTTGCTAGATAGAACTTCTTTACCACAGAATACCCAAGAAGTGGAAAATAATGTACATGGTGTACAGAATATGCCAATTGAAACAAGGACAAGCATTAACAAGCAAGCAAGAAAGAAAGAAACAAGGACAAGTATCAAGTTATGAAACTGCTATACACGTATGCAGTCAATCTAGTAAGGAACAATCGTATTAAATACATTTGCATTAATTATTCATGTTGATTAGCTAGTTGACATATAAAACATATTCCAAATGATGAGAAAGTTCAAAAATCAGTAGGTTTTCCTAATAAAAGATATGGTAACTCTATGGTCATAATTACACCACCATGAAGGAGGCTACTCAACCTAAATGGAAAATTTAATTTTTCACACATGAAAATGAGCAAAGTTTCACCATCAAGATTAAAATCTTTGGCAGGAAAGGAATACTTTGAAAGCATGAGGTCTACAGAGTGTGCACATATTGAGATAGAAATAAATACACTTAACTCTTAGTTTCTCCTATGCATCAACCTTTGTAAACAGACAACAATATCTGTAATGATTCAGCAAAATTCTTGTCAGTTAACAACAGTCCTTTTTCATCACATAAGCACAAAAGTTTATACACAAAATTCAACTGAATTCAATGTAATTCGAGGATTTAATTATTTGAATTTAAATATTTTCCTGGATTAGCTACCAATTCACCAATTTGTCAATTCAGCATTATAACATAATTTGTCCACCAATATTACTTACTCCCAAAGATGACATCGAGGTAATCACACCGAGGCAATCAGTGATCCGACATCACTTTGGCTATTCCTTTTCTTATAAATAATCCATTTTCACTTGGGCTCGTAGAAAGTTTCCAATGTACTCAAATAATGGAATGACCCAAAAATCAGCAAATAGGCCAAGAAAAGACAAAGATGAGCTAGATTGACATGGCATTCCACAAACACCCTTTGCAGAATCAATAAAACCACAAAGCATCGAAATCATCACCATGTTAACACGATATCCGTAGTCAACGTTTTACGGTCGCCATGAATGCAGCAGATCATCTAATTGTTTTTCTACATACATACAAATACGCAAGTTGAGTAGGAGAAATGTTGACGTACTGTCAGCCGCGGAGGTCTTGAGCTGCTCGAGAGCAGAGAGGCTCGGTGAAGGAGGCGCCGACGTCGCCGAATCTGGAGCAACCACCTCGCATCGAATGGTCGAACCGGCTCTCGGGATCAGGGCTCGTTTGGTGCGAGTCGGCTTGCATAGAACCCGAATTTGACCCGGGGACAATGCCGACGCCGACGACGACGCGACGGCAACGGCGGCAGGGTTGCTGAGGAGGAAAGTCTCGAGCTTAGCCCCTGCAAACGCACTCGAAACGGCCATGGAAGCTCGGAATTCGCTCCAACTGTGCCCAAAACCTAACCCTAGATTTCGACAGGCAGAGAAGGAGAGAGGGAGGGAGGGAGAGAGAGCGCGTGGTGTGGCGGGGCGGGGTGGTTGGTTGATGGGAAAAGGGGCTGTTTGGTTGGAAAGAAAATGACCGTGACCGTGGGATCTTCAGAAGGCGGAGATTTGGGGGCTTCGATTAACGGATTTCTCTGCAATCTGATTGGCGGATGGAATGCACGCTTTATCCACACTCCCCCCAATTGTGGGGGCCCAATTCCTCCACATTGTGGAGCTGCTCACCCTTCTTTTCCAAATCTACTGCTGACTAGTTAATCAATCCTCCTCTTTAGCCTAACCCCACCCCCGAAATTCAACTATTTTATCATTATAAAAAATCATAACTATTAGTCATTATTATATCTTAAAAATTTGAGGTTGTGGGTTAAATTCTTGTCATATTTAGATGGTCTCATATCATAAAATTTATTAATTCAAGTGAAGAGGAAAATCAATATTGACAAGTTCTTAGTTGAAGATGAGACTATTTAGATGTGTTACAAAAAAAAAATGGAGTGTTTTTTAAATTGAGTTGAGCTCCTCTCCTAGGAGAGTGAACTCCCAATTCCTTTAACGCATATACAGTCTCACATCAAAATGATTTACTAGTTTAGATGAAAATCAAAAACGGTGTGAATGAGATATTAATTGAATATGAGGTTAGTCAAGTGTATTGACAATAAGAAAAACACATGTTTTCCATATTACTCAAGGTTTGTTGATGAGCTAACAACGTTGAGCCAAAATTTTACTCTTTTATTCTATATATATATATATATATATATATAGCGTAAACATGAAGATTATATTAGGTGATTCTATATAGAAAAATATTAAAGGGATATTTTAGAAATGAAGAGTTTTGAGATACGCAGAGGTGATAGAGATGTGAATAGAAAGAAAGGGATAAGGTGGGAAGGGGGAGGTGAGGATATGTGATGGGGATTGTTTTCTTTAGATTTCCTCTCTCTCCATCTGCCACTACTTTTGCATCAAAGGCGTGGCCAATATTCCTACTCACACTTGACAAAATATTATTTGATGTTCGCTTTCCCTCGCATCTTCCTTGTTTTCACACTTTTCTTCAAACATATCTCTCCTTTTTTGTTTCTTTTTTGTTATTTCAATCAATTGAATATGAACTTACTACAGATAGCAAGTGATCACATTCTATTCCGCCAGTTACACTTAGCATGGCTCTAGATTAAATTTGGACCGGAACCACCAAGCTAATTAATTAGTTGGCAAATGGGATCTTATGCGTTCAAGTTTTGTGAGAGTAATTTCTCTTTATTTTATTTTATGCGCCTGTATTAGTGTCTCATTAACATATAATAATGTTACCAAGAAAGAATATGGTCCAGGAAGGGATTATTTCTACTCAAAAAACAGTGAATAGTTCCAAATTATAACATTCTAAAACACTCGATGATTAATCTAAACACGAAGTGATTAACATAATCGGTTTTAAACTAAATAAAATTCAGAGGAAATGAGTGAGTCATTAGGTACAACCAAGTCTAGTTCATCATCAACCAGAAGCCAGCCCGCAACTTGTTTCCGATCTTCAAACTAAATATCGAAATCCTATTACCGCAAGCTGAGTCCGACATTCTTGGCTTTGGGTACCAGGTTTCATCAATTAATTACTAGTTTGATCGTACAGGCTTTGGTCATGTCTATGTTCTCCATTTGCGTCTAGATTTAGAAAATGAAGCCCGATGGGGCATATAAAAATGTTAAATGTCTACCGTTTAAGAATTGGGTCTTCCAAATGAGACATGCCTTTTAGTTTGAGAAAGATCTAGATACGTGGCGTAATTAAACGTTCAAGAAAGAAGACTGGATCCAGCTGCAATTAATCAAAATCTTTGCTTCAACCCTCCTCAATTCTGACCATGCGGCCGCCACCATTTGGAAGCCAAGTGATGCTCTTAAATTAATTGCTGGGAAATTTCTAAGAATGACACAGTGCTCATGTTCATGTTCATGTATACAAGAATCACTTTTAAAGAAAAATAAATTAGGATTTAATCAGATTATCTCCTGTTTTACCAAGCATAAAAGAGGCAAAAAGATGTTAGCATGAGATAACAGATATCCAAACTCAGAATGCAATGAGCTCTTCAAATATTTGTGTTTCCAATCACAACGGAAGCGGTTCGAATTGATATATTATGCAACTCAAAAACTCAAGAGGGAATTTAGCAAGTCACAGATCATTGACTCTTTGATACTTATTCTTTACCCAAACTATGATCTCTACGAAAAATCAAACACCATGCTATACTCTCAATGATATATGTATAATTACTAAGATTCGCTAGCTGAGGCAGCATCATCTTTGTGCTTAATCATGCCAGAGTCAACAAGAATGGGAATCTCTGCTGCAAGCCATGGTGCAAGACCCAAACAAAGGGCATGTGCAATACCAAACCTAGGGCTGCCAGAACAAAAAAATAAGAAATAAAGTCATCAGAACAAGTCACCAATAATTCCAGTATTCCCAATAGAGGAAACAGATTAAAAAATCATGAACTGATACGGAAAATAAGTTTTCTTTTTTTAAAATAAAAAATAAAACAGCTAGCCAAGCACAATGCAATAACATGGATACCGCTGGACAGATTGGCATAGATGGTCATCCTGATTTCCGTCATCAAATCTCAACCATTTAAGAAGTCAACTAAAATCCACAAGCCCCTACTCAAGATTGTCCATGGTTCGGGGAATGTTCTCAATATGCCAATGCCCATCTCGGCGAAATATAGACATGTATATGAGCTAACACCGAGCACAGTCACCAAAGTCCATGCCTAACACTCTTGAGCGGATTTGAAGATCTTTCCCATAAAGCATTGAGTCCTCAGCAAGTATCACCACAGTCAAGAAGAAGAAAAGCCCCCACCCCTTCGAGAGCCAAAAGCGCATGAAGAAATCGTGTCTACGCTCTCAGGAGATGGGAGTATTGAACACGAGGATCTCTACTACGAGAGTAGAAGCTTCAACACGACATGCGTCCTCCGAAGCATCTGTCTCATCTTCTCTGAGTCATTAGCGCTTATGGGAAGTCGAAATACAAAAATGTCAAAACTACAAATGATACAGAGACTCAAAATAATCCAGAGAGCTGAAATGATCTGGTCTCACAGTGAAGGCGCATGGAGAGCGGGCATGGGCACTCCAATGGCACCCTCGAGTGAGGGTCACTCAAGGGTGCGGCCGCAGCCTTACGTCGAGGGGGGGGGGCCAACCTAGGTGCGCCACCCTCGAGTAACCCCTACCCAAGGGTCCACAATGTTTGCTCGGGCAACAACAATAACAAATCACATCCAATTTATATTTAAAAAAAAAAAAAGGCCTATTAGAGCATGAAAAATTCAAATTTTTTCGCAATTTTGTGATTTTATCCAAAAGTTCAATTTTGGCAATAAGGTCCCGATTTAATCAATTGGTTGCAATTTTATCCACAATCTAGATCTGATTTGTCGGCGTCCAAGACCCGCTAACATGGCATGCCACCTGACATTTTTAAACATTTTGAGTGGACCCCACATACACGTGTAAAAAAAATAAGCCTATTAGCACGAAAAATTCAAACATTTTTGTGTTTTTGCGATTTTATCCAAAAGTTTCAGTTTTAGCAATAAGATCCCGATTTGATCAATTGGTTAGAATTTTATCCACAATCCAGATCCAATTCAAGAGGCATCCATGACCCGCTAACATGGCATGTCACTTAGCATTTTAAAACATTTTAAGTGAGCCCCACATACATGTGTGAAAAAATAAAAAATAAAATGATATTAAATATATATATGCACAGAGAGAAAGAAGCAGGCGAAGGACGGTGATAGCGACGATGACGAAGGAGGATGGGGATGGCGACGGCTACAACGATGAACGGCGATGATCGATCTAGGCTTGCTCCTGCTCACGACGATGACAACCGATTTGGAAGCTAGATCGACCACCGATCTGGGCTTTCTCCTACTCAGGGCCACCTCACAGAAAACGACCTATAGCCCTATGCTCTTGCTAATTGATGATGTCCTTTGTCGGCTGCCTTGCCCTCGCCATCAGTTGCTTAACCGACCCCATCGACGTCAACAATCAGCCATCAAGCTTCTAGATTCAGCCTTCTTCCAGATCGGCCTCCATCGCTACCTCCAGCTTCTAGATTGATCGTCGCCTCTAGCCCAGCATCGTCGCCATCACCATCCTCTGTTATCCCCATCCTCTGCCTGCCTTCCTTTGTAAATATATCTATAACACACACATATATATAACATATATTTAACATTATTTTAGTTTTTTATTTTTTTACACGTGCACGTGGGGTCCACTCAAATTATTTTAAAATGCCAGGTGACATGCCACGTCAACGGGTCTTAAACGCCAACGAATCGAATCCGGGTCAAGGATAAAATCGCAACTAATTGATCAAATCGGGACCTTATTGCAAAAATTGAAACTTTTGGATAAAATTACAAAAACGCGAAAAGGTTTGGATTTTTCGTGCTAATAGCCTTTTTTACACATGCATGTGGGGCTCACTCAAAATGTTTTAAAATACTAAGTGGCATGCCACGTCAATGGGTCTTGGACGCCAATGAATCGGATATGGGTCATGGATAAAATTGCAACCAATTGATCAAATCGAAACCTTATTGCCAAAATTGAAACTTTTGGATAAAATTGCAAAAATGCGAAAGGGTTTGGATTTTTCGTGCTAATAGCCTTATTTACACATGTGCATGTGGGGCCCACTCAAAATGTTTTAAAATGTCATGTGACATGCCACGTCAGCAGGTCTTGGACGCCAACAAATCGGATCCGAATTGTGGATAAAATTGCAATCAATTGATCAAATCGAGACATTATTGCTAAAATTTAAACTTTTGGACAAAATCGCAAAAAACCAAAAAGGTTTGGATTTTTCATGCTAATAGCACATTTTGGATATATTCCAACTCAAAATGGAACCTCCACAATTTAATTGAAACAAAGAATAAGAACAAGGAGAGTGTACAAATTTTTTCTTAAAGACCATAGCACCTAGAATACGGAATGGAAATGTGAAAGGAAAATGTGTTTGGCATAGCCTGAATTTGTGTGAATTAAAATAAATCAAAATGAAGATCAACAAAGACAGGAAAAAAAATGAATAAATGGTCAAGCACCAAATTTACAAGGAAAGTCATACAATAATTAAAAGGGGTAAACCTTGTGAAAAATACAAAATCTCCCTATCAATAAAATGATGCATACAAAAATACTCCAAAAATTGCATAAACAAATCATCTCTACAGAAGAAGGGTACCAAAAAAATCACTCCCAAAAATATACTAAAAGATGTGAGAAGTTAGAGGTAGAACTCCAACCTGAAAAGCCAGCTTAATAGATGGAGGGATCCTCCTCCTTGTATATAGCTCAGGTCTCCCTTGCTAAGGCAATGTGGGATTCTCACACTCCCCCCACGCCGAATCTTCTCCAATAACTAATATATGCCTAGGTGATCGGGTAGGGTACTGGTCCATAACCACGACCGAGGGTAGTCCTCCAACCAAGAGTTGGCTCTGATACTATGTGAGAAGTCAGAGGTAAAACTCCAACCTGAAAAGCCAGCTTAACAGGTGGAGGGATCCTCCTTCTTATATATAGTCCAAGTCTCCCTTATTGAGGCGATGTGGGATTCTCACAAAAGACTTTAGGAAAAAAATATTAACCACTCTCACACAATACAATAGGCATACAAAACATATAGGAAGGCTCTTTTGTTTAGAGAAAATTGCTTCCAACTAAGATTTTTCAAACTACAATACAAATATCTACAATTTAACACTTATCTAATTGTGTTGTCCCTAAAAACCTATTGGGATAAGTATTTCTTCATATTCCCTAACCATTGCTATTTTAGTCGATTGAACTTTCCTCCTCTCTACCTTAAACTTTGTGGAGTTCCTCTTCAAATGACCTTCTTGGTCATAATAAAAACATGTGATCCTGTAACCCCTTGATTTAACAATCCTTATTCAGAATCTTCGCTGCCCCTTCTCTATCTTACTTAGCCAGATGGATGCAACCCTTATTCCTTCCCCTAATGACAACCTCATCTAATTCAAGAATATCTTTTTCATGCATCAATGCACTCTAAATACTCACATAATGGAAGCAAGGAAACTAGAAGGGGAATTGTCTTGTTCTATTCCATTTTGAAGCCAATTGCATTTAGGTCCATGATTCCATAACCATTATAGCAAGCTCATCTAGGTCCTTTGTGAAGTTCACCCCTTCAGTCATTTGAAGAGCATGTGAATGGTTTCTCATGTCGCACTATTCCTCAATATTGCACTTACACCTACTCTCCAATTTTGCCTAAAGTTGACAATTTTTTTCAATCATGACTTCTCATAGTCATGAGATACTATTTGCAGATACAGTTGGATCATAATATTGGCAAGGTCAAGGTCCCTTATATATTGCATCTTCATTCATTTTTGACTCTAGCTTTCCAGATTCTTTTACAAGGCTTCAATAATACTGGCATCAAAATATTAATCAACTATTGCTGCCATAAGATGAATTAAAGGTTCAATCACAAAACCTGAATTCTTCATTATCATCTTATGTTAAGTGACAAGTTTATATTGTCTAAACCTTCTACGAGCACACACCATTTTTATCAGATATGACCTTCAATCAAATTTGTTACCACAGATGGGTCAATCTCACTTCATAAATTTTGATCTGTACTCATTTCTCAAATTTTATTAACCCATGAATTTTAGAAAATTCTACCCACGAGTGAATTTTTCTATTTTGTTTCACATCTCAATATAGTTAAAAAACTTGGGAAAGGTAATATTCATCACATTTTATTCTATACATAATCATAGTGTATCAATAATTCTACTTAGTAACGAAACCTCTAAGATTTAATTGGAACTCAAGAAATAGAGAAAGTAAATTGTAGTAGCTTTCTATATTTAAAGACCATGATAGGGAGAACCTGAACTGGAAAAGGGACAGGAAGTTGGGAGGGAGGGAGTAAATGCAAAGCTTAGTCCAATAAAAATGGGCAACACTATGTAATATAATTGATGTGGTCAAAAGAAATATGGTTGCATCCCATAGAAGGTATTGTCTGCTTTGATTCAGAAGCATATGGGTGTGACTGCACAAATTTGTCTTAAAAAGGACCCTCATGGGGAAGTGAAGTGGTCAATATATAAGCCACAACTCACCATTAACTTGTGCCGGTATAAGTTTGTCTCTCCCCAATACAAGTCCCCAAATAAAGGGTGAACCATATGTATAGGGGAGCTGATATGTGGTTCCTACAAACAGTGCCATATGATGAGGTCAAAATATGGTTGTCTCCTTCATGGGATATTGTCCACTTTGACATAGAGACACATCGATATGACCACACGATTTTGTCCTAAAATGAATCCTGATGAGAAAGGGGAGTGAAACTTTGGTTAAAGCCACAACTCACCCTTGAATCCAAATTGCAATGCATACATTGCACGTCCACATCCCCTTCACGTGAAAGGAATCCAGACCTTCCCAGAAGCACCAACGGAATTCAAAAGAAACCATAATAAAATCATACCAGTTCTTGGCCCAGAGAGGCTTGAAATGCACAGTCAAGCATATCTTCCCTCCTCTATACATCTGCAACCACGAAAACAAATACATCAAATTATAATAAAATCAACAACGGGGACAAACAAAAGGGCCAATCCGTCTCAAAATCAAACCTTCTGGGTCTTTCCGTCGAGCTGGGGGAGCTCGAGCTCGGGGGCGGTGGCGGGGTAGGTGACGGGGATGTCGAACTGGAGGTCGAATTCGTACTTGAGGAGGTTGTGGACGTACCAGCACTTGCCGGTCCAGCGGGTGCCCTCGGGGTTGGCGGCGGAGATTCGGAACCAGTCGTTGTCCTTGGACTTGTTCATGACGGTGTAGGCGATCAGTGCCTTGTACTCCTCCTTGAGCCGCTGCATCCAGGCAGCGCCGTCACGCGGTCCGGCTTTGGTCGAGAGTAACGGGATTTGAGTCAGCGTCGACTTCGTGCTCGGATCCCAACTCTCCATCTTCACCTCCAAACCCTAACCCTAGGATCCTCCTCTCTGTCTCAGTGCTGCTTCGGAAGAACTCTCTCTCTCTCTCTCTCTCTCCCTCCCTTTTCTCATTTTATTATTTGGGTTTGGTTTGGGAATACAATTCCGGAATCAAATAAATGTGTTTATAAAAAAAAAAAAATCAAAGATACTAAGAAATTATGATTTTTGAATTGTTTTCAACTCTTGTGACAAAAATTATCGTGTCTAATGACAATATTAAATTAATAAAATTATCATATCATGTGTTAATTTTCATCTAAATATATATGTTATTATAAAAGCTTTGTGTAAATTTTTGGCACACAAAATAATAAAAAAAAAAGTTTTACTTTTAATAATTATTATTAAAAAAATAAAATATCTTTTAAACTTAATAACACTATGAAGATTCCCTGTAAGACTTTTATCAAACAAATACTAAAATTAAAGATAATGACATATTAGATATTTTACTAATTCGACTTAATTAGTCAGCTAATCAAGTATGATTTTGCGAGACTTATATCAATGTTTTTGGAATTGTGCCATCATTTTGTTATGATTCACTTACTTACTTTTTAAAAAACCTTCATTTATAGAAATTTTATAAATATCAATTCTCTTCCACTTTAATTGGGAAATCTCTTCTGGTGTTTCTTTGTAAATTACAGAGGGATTGAAGAAGAACAAAGACAAAGGATCAAAAGATCAACAACTAGAACCAACACAAACATACAAATTATTTTTATAAAAAAGAAAAGAAAAGAAAAGAATCCAACTCATTAGCCAAGCAAAACCGCCAAAACGATCCTAATGCATAGAAGCATTCTTTTTCCTTTTCTTGTTACTTCAGTGGAGGTTTGTGATGCTGTATTGGCTCCATAATTTTTCGATCCCAGACTGAAAAAAAATGTAGTAACTATATATCCATTATCCAAGCTACGAAGCTCATTAGAAAATTGGATAAAAAAAATGGGAAAAACGAATTTTGTATATATCTTGAAACTCGACGAATGTAGCCAAGCAACTTCAATTTCAGAACGGTATAGAAAAAATCCATTCATTGTGAAAACTTGGAGACAATTACACCCTGCGATTGACAAGCACGAGAAAACTTTACAACAAATAATGAAATTCTAATTCTGCAGAAGACGGAGCATTGAACAAAAGAAACTACAGTAAAAATTATGACTTCTCCATCTTTAGAGGGCATCTCATTTGGCAGCCTAGAGAACCCGGTACTCTGCCTTCTGGTCATATAGCAGCAACACCACCTCATCTATTTGCTCATTGCTGGCATGCTCAAATGTTGCATATAGTCGTGAGTAAAAAGAAGGTAACAAAATGTCGAGGCAAATCCCCGAATTGGGCAGCCAATGAGTTTGGGATCGGAAATTGGCATCAACAAAACTGACGAGGAAAACCTCTCCTGGGATCTCAGCATTGAGACTAAAGGGTAAATCACTTGATCGGGAGAATAACGTCAAGGTTTTTCTGAAGTAGCCAACCTTTAGGATAAGCAAGTGCCTGAGCTTCCAGATGGAGATGCCAGTTCATTATCTTTGAACAACCAGAGGGCGTGCCTTCCATCTGACTTTCGTCTTCCACCACTTGTTCTATAAATGTGGTTTCCTGTGGAATGCCAAGGTTAATGATAGTAAGTCTTTTGTTTCAAGTTCAAGTCTGCATGAATCCTAAGAAAAATGTAACGCAAAAGATCAGAATATGCAACTTGGGCATATATACTTGGAAACCCTCCTTCACAGTGTTCAACTGTCGAATTGGATTCAAAGTGGGTCGTTTCCATCTCTTTGGGTCCCATAATATGGTGCTGTTGAATGCAAACCCAGACATGTCAACATGAAATCTTCGGAGCCTTTTACTCTTCTCATTTGTGTGCCATCCAATTACTCTAGTCCCATTGCAGACTGGACCTTCAAGTATCGCCTTGTTTTTGCTTTGTTCAAGCATAGCAACAGGCCAGGTGCCAAAACGGCTAACAATCAGAAGTACAGAAAAATGAATTAGGGGGCAAAATCAACCAGAAAATGGAAGGAGTGTATGTATAATACTGATGTGCAACCCTTTTTGATGTTCCCGCGATGTTCCAGACAAATGAAAAATGTTAAATAACCTGTTGCAAGGG
Organism: Diospyros kaki; assembly: GCA_036245055.1. NCBI lineage: Eukaryota > Viridiplantae > Streptophyta > Magnoliopsida > Ericales > Ebenaceae > Diospyros > Diospyros kaki. The sequence goes on along the minus strand of BSEG01000016.1, from coordinate 12,695,299 downwards.
AGATCTAACATCCTTCTTGACTCTTGCAGTGTAACAAACAGAATACAAAATCTTAAAAGCCACAGACGGCTAATCCCAGAGTGAATTTCATTATTTTCTCATTGGAACAGAATTAAAGTGTGATTATTTTCTTTTTTATATGGATGGAACAGTATCTAAATGAGCAGATCCTCCTGTGGCAGAGATAGTGAGAATGTAAGAAATAACACAGTTCCTTTGTTGACTCATTCAAACCCTCAATGAAGAAATATTTTCTCAAGATCAAAGCAAAACAAAATAGTACAGAATCTTGTATGTGTAGTGGGATTCTGCACCAGTTTGATGAAAGTTTCAAATGCAGTAACAAAACTATCTCCCACACAAGCAGAATAGCTTCCCGACATATCATGCTTCTACACCTATAAAAATAGTTGGTGTACCAGCTTGCTAAGCATTTGTTTCCATAGGAAAAACCAAAAGCTTGTTTTTCCTTGCTTCATCACTGATAAATGTTCCTTCTGACTGTATTTCATGGCTGATGAATAGCCTATTTCCATTGAAAAATAAACTTCTGGGGTATGCTTCCATTTCCAGCTCGATTCATTCTAATGTTTTCACTGGTCTCTAGACACATTATGCAAATAAAGTTTACAACTTATAAACTGCTTTTCGCTTGCAAAATTCAATCCATTTCCCATAAATTTTTCTCAAGCTGACTATACTTTGGCAGTGTCATAAAATTTGTGTGTGTGAGTGTGTGAGAGAGAGAGAGAGACTGAGAGAGAGAAACCAAACTCAAAGAGCGGAAAAGGTTCATTAAAGGTCATATATTTGTCATAACTGAATAGGAATGAACTTATCAATAAAAACAAATAAGTTATTTTGGCCAGCTAATATCACAAAACAGGTGTCATATTAGTATATCCAATCAAGTAATTCAAACAATGGAAGGTGCAATGGTGCAAATTAAGAAATGCATGACATATTGCTATAAGCAATCAAGAAAACAGAATGACCTAGCATAAGGAAAAATCCACAAGCAACAGGTAACATTCAATGAGAACTATTAACCAATTTTGTTTGAACATTTGTGCAGAATATTTTCAAATGTCCTGTAGCTTAGAGAAGGAACAAAACATGATGTTCTTACAAATCTGAAAATTGCTTTAAAATTATATTTTATTATTTTCCTAAAAGACATTTGGGCTTATGAACATAAACCATTGCATGTCTGATAATGCAAACTATGTATTCAGAAAGGAAAGGCGTATATTGTGCTCCTATAACATGCATATATAGAAACCTATATGCATCCGTGCTTAGAGTGCTAATAACTGGTATAATTTTCTTTTATTTACTAATGAATATAAGATCCAGCCAATCAGTGGTAAGAGTTCAAATCATTATCTCCCACCTCAACCTTTTCCACTCCTTCCACTAAACAGTAAACTGCACATTATATTATATCACGAAAGGCAGTTTGCTCAATTACTATCGCTTCACAATCATATTGTGATTTATATGTGAACAGATGGCCCATTAATGATAGTAGAGAGAGTTCTGAAATCTATTGCTTCAATCTGATAGAAAATAATAGCAAAAGCATTTGACATAAAGAAAATAGCTAAATAACATAAGATAGTAGTATAGGAGTGGTTAACAGTTAATCATTTATTAGTGCAACTTATATGCCTGTTTTCCCCAGTGCTCCAACTCAGCATAAACATGCACATGTCCACATGAACATCCATAACAGATGTAGGGAGGTAGAGTGGCAAACATGGTCTCCCTGAGGAATGCAGATTGTTCTAGCACATGAAAGTGGGAATGGGATTGCAATACATTCCATGAATGTCTCTTTAAGAATTGGATCCAGTGAAATAACACAATCCATTGTTTTTTGCTAAGACCCAATCTACTTTGTTATTCTTCAAATTAATTTTACAACATACTTCTCAAAGAGTGCTGGTCAATTTTTAGCATTTTTTCAATCCAAAATTCTAGTACTCGTGTATGGTTATTTCCTTCATAAGAAAATATTTAAGAGAATAGATATGAAATGTTTAGATTGCTAGGACAGCTAAATTTGCCATTTTAGAATTAAAGTGTACCATGTTTCAGAACATGCTGATCAAATTGTAAAACGCTAGGGCACTAACAGATTTTGGAATGTATGAGGTTGCCTCCCCCCAACATAATCTTGTGCCAAATGGTGACATAAATCTAAAATACAACAAATTTCTAGCCAAAACAATAAATAAGCTCACAACCCAAAATTTATGTAATCTCTAGAATTTCTGGATTAAACTGTAAATAAACCCACAGCGGGAAGTTTTATGCAATCCTGGGAATTCTATATATAATTATAATACGCTCAGAACCCTAGATATTATGTAATCCTGGAACCCCATATCAGCCCCTATAAATATTTCCACTATTACTATTAGAATCTCAACCTGGCCCAGGCTAAAATAACTTCTTGAATGTTGAACACTAGACTATGCTAATCTACAACTCAATCTTTTGGGGTGACACAAGGACAAATGAAATAAGTTGCCTTCTCAAGTAAGTGATTCAGCGCCTCCTCATGGAGCACACACAAGCAAGATATGCCTTGAGCAACTCTAGACTCATTTGCTTTCTAAGTCTTAAGAATTGTATTCACAATAATCTCCTTGGTACCTAGGTTAAGGCAAACCCAAGTATTTCTTCCATAGGACCAGAAGGATCAGTGCGCTTGTAGAGTTCGCCATGTCTTCAAGGCACTTGTCCTTCACTCCAGCTTGAGGAGCTTTTGTCTTAACCACCTAAAAGAGAGAGGAGGCCCCACCTAAATAAGACATGCTTTATGAGGGATCAGCAAAGTGCTCAACTAAACCTACCTGCACCTATATTAGCCTTTCCATTCCAAAAGAGCCTGTTTCACTAACATATTTACAAAATGGATTGTCAAATGTCCCTTCAAAAGAAAGAGGTGAAGCTACATGCCAATGATAACTTCTCCACTTAAAACAGGACTTTTCCCTCCATGTTAAACCAAGGGTCGATTTCCATTCTCTCTAGATAATCTGTCCCTTCCCCATCGCTAACAGTCAGGTGACTCCTCAGTGCCTGTCATTATTTCCCAAAGGGCCCTAACATCTGCTTTACCATCCACCACAACATGTCTACAAACAAAAATTATATGTATTGAATATTTAGCTTCAAGCAAGAAGGATACATGAAAATATAATTACATCTACATTCAAATATTTTATTATCAAATATCTAAAGCATACATTTGGTTCACAAGATAGGATACGATGAGATATAAATATCTGGAGATCATTTCTTAGGAGACAATTATATTGGGAAAATATATATCTTGTTGACTTTTTTCCCCACATTTGATAAAGTGGGATAAATTGTAAGATAAATGTTAAATGCATCTGTTTATATATGGTAGTTCGCATATTTAATTGTATGTTTATATTATTATTATTATTATTATTATTATTATATGCTTTATACTAGTTATATATTAAAATATTTGTGCATAATTACTTTACAAATAACTATGTTATAATTCTATAAAATATTATGTTTTTATATTATGTAATTCTTAAAAAATATAATTACACCATGTTGTATATATTCTGTTTATTTACACTATATAAATGTCTATTGACATAAATATTTATAATCAAGCTTATTATTTTATTATATTATTATATGTTGCTACATATAACCCCACCAAGTAGGGTAGGTTGCATGAATTCTAGACCTCCATCCATCTCTATCTGTGCCCATATCCTTCAAAAGGCCATTATATACAATGTTGCACCTAAAGATTTTCCACCAAATTTTTTTTTGGTCTTCCCCGCCCTCTTTAGCTACAAATTTGTTCCATTTCATTCACTCACCTCACTAATGCTTCTATCAATCATTTTCTCACATGTCCAAGTCATCCTAATCATGAGTCCTACATTTTATTTTCAATAGGTGCCACTCCAAGTCTCCAATCTTATTGCATAAGCCCATTATACATCATGTCATGTTTTAAGGGTTTCTAACACAAGTATTATTTGGTATTCCTCTTCCTCTTTTGCCACAAGTTTCTTCCATGCCCTCAATGCGGTGCGTTTATTGGTCTTATTCTCATATATTCAAACCATTCTAATCACATCCCAAGATTTTAACTTCCATAGGCATTTGTTTCTAATTCTATTTTTTCATATATGGCTATACATCTACATAACATGCTCATCTCAATTGTGCAGATATATTGCACATGTTGGTACTTAACTACCTAACATTCTGCCCAGTAAAACAAAGATGGCTTATAACCATCTAATAAATTTTATTATCACAGCATCATCCACATTTTTAATTTCACTGCAGTTACATTCCTTAAATTTATTTTTAACATGCTTAACTTAACTTCTAGAATTTAAGGTGTTCTGCCATAATTCAATCTTAATAGGAGCATCTTCTTTTGTCTTGTACATTAAGACAATAATGCCTAGAAATAAACAACTAGATGTACATTGTGAGTTCAGCCATCACAACAAAGAAGCAAAGGCTTAGGGCAAATCCTTGAGATAATCTAATTATGAATAGAAAATTCTCAATGTCTCCTCCACAAGTCCTAATACAAAATTCTACTTGATGATTGATTTCCTTAAATGTACATACTGCAGAACATGAAGTAATACAATTTCTAGCTAGGAATCATGATCAAATCTGAATTCAGGTATTGTAAATAGAATAGGTGCAGATATTCTTTTGCACATTTTATGTATACAACTATGCACACAAATTGTTGAAAAACAAAACTAAAGATTAAAATTGCAACTAAAAAGCTATCAGGCTCCATATATAAAAAGGGATGAAACAGATTTTCCCACTCCATAAATCAAGCTTTAATGTCTGGCATCACTCAATGCATAAATATTATCCTTTATTCTTAACTAGAGGCATATCCTAAATAAGCACATACTTCAAGCTCTATATCTACAAACAAAAATCAATCTTACAACAAACAGATGCAGCTAAGGCTTCTTTCCTTTTTCTTTAATGTACATTTTTTTTTGTAGTTGAAGCTTATCTTTTGGTTACTTGAATTATAGCTTATAATGAAGGGATGTCAGCACCAATCCTATGTCACATGTACATCACATGATCACTGACACTTAAAGGGCGATGAGTCAATGACAAAAAGGTTTTTGAGGATCCAACACTAGCACTAGGGCATCGGAAAGCTGTATTTCTAGAGGGGAAGGTATCAAATATTTTGTACTGGAGAACTTTGACTATAGCTGTTTCTCTTCACTCATGTTGATCTCTTTCTTTCCTCTCTTCCCTCCCCCTCACATTCTCCCTGTTCCTTCCTTATTCTTTTCCTCATTTCTTCACTTATCTCCTCCTACTCTTTCTTCTCTGTTACCCATCTTTGCTTTATCTAGTATACCAGCCTCTAAGCTATTTCTCCTTCTTCTATTCTCTACCCTTATATGGATGGTTTTCTTAGTTCTACTCCCTAGCGCTTCGTTGCTCCTCTTCTTCATCTAATATTCCAGCTTCGACATGACTTTTTCTTCTTCCTACTCTACTGTCCAGCCTTGATGGTTTTTGTTAATCAAAGCTTGTATTGGAAATTCCACAGGGAAAAAAAAAAAAAACCTTGTTTCTAATTTGTCTATCTCCAAGTAATTTGAGTTCAACAAATTTAACAGTTACATTATTCCTTTCTTGATTTAATACCATATTGCCTAGAGTTTCAGTTAGGGAGTGTTTAGGTGAACTTGTCACATAATTGTTCTAGTATATTAAGAGATATAATGTCATGCCATTGAGATTACAATTTGAAATGTATAACTATTATCAAGCTCAGAAGTTACAAATATACCATAGAATAGCCAAGGAAAAGATATTTGAAATGTCAATTATCTTGAGAGACAGCATTCTGTAATGGGGTACTGTTCTTCAACAATGACATATTTAGGACTCCTGTGAGACTGTTGTCATACTGTTACAAGTTTTTAGAAGCCATTGGACGAACACTGAGTGTGGGATCACTGCCCAGATGGTATGACACTTAGGCTCTCACACGAATTGAACACAAACAGTTAAATATATAGGGGATTTACCATCATTTTGAAATAGGGATGAATTTCTGACATTTGGAGAGTGTCTGGACTGGTTTTGTAACTCAAAGAGGAGCAAAAACATTTAGAAGACTCTCAACCTCAGTCTTAGCACAATTGATCTTCAAGCATTTAAAGCTTGTAACCTTGATGTATTTCAATTTTTGGCATGTTCACATGGTTTATTACAGATTTTTCATGACCAATTCTTCATCTAATGACATTTTAAAGACTATAGTCCCAGCCAAAACTTTCTTCTTCACTGGACTCATTATTGGCTTGGCTTTTTAACTGTTTGGTAGGTGTTCCTGAAATAATTTGGGTTCGTACTAAAGTTGCTTTAGCGTTCAAAATTCACTCTTTGACCTGAGGATGCATCAGAAACAGTTCAAAGCCCTAGGAAGAAAATAAATGCATTATTTGTACAACATCTTAAGATCACATATGTGCCAGACGTTATGATGAAAGTCAAGACCAAGTACCTGATTTCTCTGAGACCTTCAAACAACTCAAACGAATAGATATTGTCATCGTCAGCAAAGTAAACAATCCCATCTAGTTTGTGGTGCTCAATATGCTCGAGCGCAGTGTTACGCTGGTGAACACCTCTGTCTTTCACGTTTGTGGAATTCTTCGTGCACACTAAATGCCTATACATAACACCAGTCTTCCTCAGCATCTCTGCCGTCTCCATCGACACAGAGTTCATCTCCACCACGATCCACAAAAGCGGCGGAGGAACAAGTCTAAGCACCTGTCCCAATCTGTTCAAGTAATAAGCCTGAAGCGCCCGATTATACGTCGGCGTCACAACAATTAATGGTTTCCGCGGCACAAAATCAAACCTCTCTTTCATACTAAATCTCCTCTCAGCTCCTAATTCCACCATATCCACATTTACGCTGTCAACATCCTCTTGAACATTAACCGCCGGCGGCTTGATCTCGAACGAGAAATCATGGCTCCGGATGTCATCAACGCTGCCAAACGGAGTCATACCTAGCAAGAACCCCAGGAAGAAGAACAATAAACACCTGTAGAACGATCTCCTCCATGTATGGTGCCCTTTCCGTGAGTGGCGTTGCAGGAAAAGACCATCGAGGAATTGGCGGATCCCGACAGTGAACGTGGAACCCGTCGCCGAGCCCTTCCCAGTGGACAGAACCTTGTGAGACTGCGACGATGCCGGAAACGCAGCCCCGCCGTTCTGATACGGCCGGTCACGGTACGGCGACAGAGTTCTCCTGATCGAAGCCATTCACCAGAGTAAAAAGCATGGAGAATCGACTTTTTCACTTCGAAGTTCAATCAAAATCAGAGATCATGCGAATAAAGAAACCAGCGATGAGATCGATCAAGTAGCAGAGAAAACACGATTTGGCAGTGTCGATTGAGATTTGAAATCGCTTTGGGCGAGGATTCGGAAATGGAAAGCGGCTTCGATCTCTCTTCTCTTCGGGAGAGGGGGGGCTGGCTAGATAGCTGGCAGGCGCGTCGTTGCGGAGGCGAAACGCGTCACGCTGGCTTTCCTTTCTGAGATCATTGTCTGATAGAAATTAATCATGTCTCTTGGTGACATGATGATGATTAATCTTGCTAAACAGGGGCTCCCTTCAGCTTACCTTGTGTTCTTTCCAACAAAGACAAAGCTTACATAATAATAATAATAATAACAACAACATTAGGGGATGTTCATTTAATTGAAAGAAATGACACCGAAATGTGAAATGATTAACTTGTTCGTTCGACTGCGATGCAATGCTTCTTGAATTTTGTAGAAGACGCAGTTTGATCTGTTTATTTGTTTTCATATAAAATATTTATTTATTTTTATATTTAAATAGTAAATAAGGTAAAAATGTGTTTCAAGCAAAAACATTTTTCACATCAAAATGTAAAAAAAGTTGGGGTGCAAAAAAAAAAAAAAAAAAAATTGGTGATTGGAATATATTTTTAGGTAAATTGCAGTTAGGCCCCGTAGTTTGAGTCAATGATTTCTTTTTTTAAATAATTTTTGAGGTCCATATGATTTAAATTTTTTACTTAAGACACTTATTCTGTTACTAATTAAGTTAAATTAAATTTATTAAAACTAAAACCAAATTTAACCAAATAATTTAAAAAAAACAAATTAAAAAAGAATATAGTTGAATAGTATAACCTATTCTTCCATCAAAGCAAAGGTTAGGTGGCTTTTGCCATCACAAACAATATCTTTTCATCTTTCTACCACAAATTGCCATCGCAATTTACTTTTATTATTTTATGTCAAATGTATATTTTTTTAACTGGTTATTATTGTTTATTGTTTATGTCGTGTCTAATCTCATTTTCTTCTCTCTTTATCTAACCTTATCTTTGTTTATTTTCTTATTATATTGACTATCTATCTCTCTTTATAATAAAAATTGTGAAACCACATCCATTGTCAACAATGATATAATAAAAAGTTTTCCTCTACAAGAAGAATGAAAGATAATATTAGCACAAATAACAAGTGAATCAATTCCAAAATTGATTAATGGTCAATGGGCTCACAAAACCCATTGTTACCACCATCTTTATCTCCCTTTATTCTTATTTTTCTCTATCTCATATCTTTTTCCATTTGATTGTCATTGTCACATTCTCCTTAATGAGACCTTAGCTACAATGGTTGATGTCGTGATTTTATTATTTTTACCTTATATCTTTTTCTATAACTTAATCATCTCCTCAAACACAGTAATAGGTTCCTACTATGGACTTTATCGCAAATTCTAATGGTGGATTGTTGAAATCTATAATCGATTAATATTGGTCAAAATGTCTTGCCCATGCTTCCTCATCTTCATCATCTTTTTCTTCTTCTTTTCTTGTTTCAATCATTGATGATTCATTAATAATAGATTTCATTAATTGGCTGATGAACCATCGACAACTATAACCATTGCTAATGAGTTCAATAGTAGCTTTTTTTATTTATTTTTTTTGTTTTTTTTTTGTCATATGTTATTTAATTTTATTATACTTTAATGAACATTGATATGTATTGAAATGAACTACAAGAAAAAATGCAAACCACAAAGACAAACATGGTCATTTTTAAACCACAAATGGTCTCCATGCAAACAAATGAATGGTCTATATTTTTTTTTTTTGGGACAATAAATACAACCTCAATGCTTTAATAATGCATTTAGGAATGAAGAAATGAATTATTTTTGTTTGAAATTAACATTTTATAATTGTGATAAAGTAAAATTCTATACTTTCTAACACTTAAATCAATAGAAAAGCATAACCATGATTGAGTTGGATTAATTCTCATTGAACTAGCAAATAATTACTCTAAGATTAGCCTGGGATAGCTCTTCAATGTTTAAATTAGAGAAACTTGATGAAAATATATCATGAGCCAATAATTACAAAATAACAAATATAATGTAAAGATATCAATAGAAAAAAAAAGAAAAATGTTTGAAATATATTGATAAATAGTTAACAGATTTATATTTAACTATTTATAAACTTGCAATGGTTGAGTCATGAGTTTGATGAGCTTAATTTTTAATTTTTACGTGATCATCCATTATTCTTAATATGATAGGTGTTGAGTTTTCTATTTTATTCTTGTGATAAATCTTAACTATAACACCCCATTATCTCAAGTGTATTAATTTTTTAAATAAAGATTTTTTAATCATATATATAAATATATACATGTATTTCCTATTTAATACTATTTATTTCTCTTATTTTATTGAAACATGCACCGTACGTGGTTTTAGGATCAAACCTAATAATCAAAATTGAACATAAGTTGTATGGGGCATTAACAATAAAGCATTGATATATATCATATCAAGAACTTCCACAAAATTAATTAATATAAATCACATATACTTAGAGTGAGTTGACTATTAAATAAGTAGATATTTCCTTTGTTCCTAAACCTTCTTCTTTCCCTCGGAGGTCTTTGGACTACTAATATTTCAAATAGTTGGTAAATGACAAAAGCAGGTAATGATACTCTTAAAATTATTTTTCATATATATACATACTCTAGTTATCCACGCCTAATGACTAAGGGGTTGTAAAAGCACCGATTCATTTATCAATTGAATTTAATACCATGATTCGGGGTAATTAATATCTTTTACCCATTAATAATGGATTATAGCCTTCCTATAAGTCATCGAGTTATAAGGAAATAACACGACTATGTATGCATATTAATGAAATTGAATTGGGATTTAATGCATTTAATATGAAACTTTGAGCACACATATCAATATTTCAACAAGTTGAGGTTAATATGCAATTTCATCAAGTCAAATATGCATCGAATGCCAAATATGTGTTCATATATGCAATAAATAATAACTTGTAGGGTCTTGGTAAAATTAAAATGCATAAATGAAAATTTTCAAATATGTCCTGGTAAAACTATAATAAAATAAAAGTTTTGGGGTGAAAGTGTCTCATTTCAAAGTTTAGAAACTTTCTAAATTGCACCCACCTCTCCAGAGTTTTTAGAAATTACTGCATGCCTTTTTTTTTCTCTAGCAGCCCCTTTCATTATTGATGACGTTCTAACCAATCTTGTTGCTATTATTAACACTAGAAACTGTTGTTAGTCATGCCTGGGCCTTCTCCAACTATTACCACTGTCTCTCAATGTTGAAAAATGCTGAAAGTTGCCATAACTTACTATTATTTGTCTTATCTATCCAGATCTAGGTAAACAAAATATTTTTTCCAAGTGACTCTAAATCTTTTTTTTTCCTTGGTCAATGCTTCAAGTTTTGAAGAATTGATTGGCTTTTATAATCAATTTTTGGTAACCTTTACATGCAAGAATTATGCTAGCCATATAAGGGTCCACTTTCGAATATTCCCACTAGTATAGAATATTCGAAAAGAGATCATCACAGAGATGATATAGAACAAAACCGAATTAAAATAAATAGTTCATTTTATTATTAGCAACGAAAACTAAATTAAGTTTCAGTTACACTTCCAATATCTCATAACTTTAGGCTTGAATGCTATACAAAATAACTAAGAGGCTTTAATGTTAACTATCCAAATAAAAATCATTTCATTTTAAGTCTCACCAAAACACTAATCAGAATCTTCAAACTATGACACGTCTCCGTACACCACTACCCCTGAGCCTTAGTCCTACTAGACTCGTCCCCAATAATAGTGTTTCCATTATTTGGAATGACAAAGAAGATCAAGTAAGCCACAAGGCTTAACAAGTTCGAGAAACAATAACCAATGAACAAGATCCAATAATATGGTAATACCAAAAAGAGTAATCAAGGACTCCATAATTATGTATAATATTCATAATTTATGAATTTATCAATTCAAATTTAAATATATCATGCCACCATGTACCACAATACAAATGTGTATAAAATTTCAATGTTAATATCAAATATCGCAAGCTCGCAACCTATTAATCAACACATGCAAAAGTACATCATTTCAATATCAGTATCAAATCTCGCAAGCTCTCAAGCCATGAATCAACATATGCAAAAATGTATATGTAAATAGAATCTCATAAATAAATATGGAGTCAACCTGTTAGGCTATGGCCACCTCTTTCTGCGTCGGTGCTCTAGGGTATCCTTTCCCTTCGCGCAAAATAATAGGTGCACAAGATATATATATATATATGTAACATGTACATGTATACATTTGCCAACTACATGCATTTAAATTCTTGTTCCTCAATATTCATATTTTCAACACCATTTACCCATACCTGGTATTTTACCATCATCAGATAATCATAACATTTACCATATTCAAGATGTAAATTATAACACAAAGATAATTTCGGGAGATACTATTTCAGGTTAAAACTTGATTCAACATTTAAGAAGTATTATAGATTTAATATGCTATTTTTTCCATCTTATAATTTCCTAGAATTCATTTAATTGGTGCCAGTATATAATTACTTGTATTCATGCTCATAGCCTAATCATAAAAAAGAATGGCAACCCAAAAAGAATTTCATATCAATGATTTCTTAAATTTTAGATTTATTTTGGGGTGATTTCAAATGACTAATTAGGGTTTGATATTTGATCAATTACCTAAAAAAAAAATTAATTTAATTTCTAGAACTCTAGTTTCGGGAACATCAAACGGATTTACAATCAGAATTATCCATCAAAAGTTATCCCACAAAAACTACCACAATGCGGAATTCAAAATAGTAAAATTTTAGATTTTTTGCCAAAATTGATGGGGCCATTATTGTAATATCCCGACATTTGGAGATAAATATTAATTATTAATTTTGATAATTAATAATTATTGTATTTATGGTGACAATCGATTAATTGGGAGTTTAAAGAAAAATATTTATTATGTAATTTTGATGAAATAGGAAATTTAGGTATTTAATTAAATTATTTGGGAGTATTTATGGAAATAAGGAAATAATGATTTAATTTGTATTTTGGTGATTATTGAGTGTTTATTGTTTAAAGAAAATAATTATTTATTGGAGAGTATTTAGGAATAATAATAATAATAATAAATTAAATTAAATTGAATTAAATTAAAACAAGTGATATATATGTATGTATGATCGTGCATGGCCTCCAAGCAATTTACAGTAGCGTTTTCTATCAAATTAAAACAGAGAAGGGAATGAGGGAGATGGCTGAATCGGCCATGGCAGCAAGCTGGCTGAGAAATCAGGTGAGAGAGAGAGAGAGAGCTTTGTGAGAGAGAAGGAAGATCGGTCATGGCAGTAGTTGCCATGGCCGACGATTGAAGCAGGCAGCAGTGGCTTGAAGAAGCCGCGGCCATGGCCAACGTTGGAATAGGGCGAGGCTGCGAAGAACGGCAAGGGCAGCACTGGTTGAGGCAGCGGCTGGTGGAGCTTAGCTGCGGCTGGTGGCCACTGGTGCGTGGGTTATAGGAAGAAGAAGAGCAGCGGACCCAGGGGAGAAGAAGAAAAGAAAGAAAAAGAAAAAAAAAGGAAAAGAAGAAGAAATAAAGAAAGAAAAGAAAGAAGAAGAAAAGGGAAGAGGGAGTGCAGGCGCAGGCGTTGTAGGGAGGGAGAAGAAGAGAAGAAAAAGAAGAAGAAAAAGAAAGAAAAGGAAAAAAAAAGAAAAATAAGGAAAATAAGGGGAAAATAAAGGAATTTTGGGACTTTTTGGCATGAAAAGTGATCAGATACGTGGGTAAAAATTAGTAGAAGCGTGATATGTTTAAATTATAAATTTTACGCGATTAGAATTAATTAATTTAAGTCTCGATTGTGTTATTTGCTAAGAAATGTTTTAATTCGCAGCGGGAGCGCAGGAAAGGCAAGGAACGGCCATGTAAAGGCAAGCTCATAACTCTCTTTTCCTATTCTTTAATTCCCGTGAGAAACTGCGTAATTTCTCGTATTTTATACCCTCCCTTACTCTAATTCGGCATTTGACATTATTTATTGAGGATTATTCATTGTTTTAATTTAAATTAAATCCGAGACTTTTAGAGTTTTATTTATTGTGTGCCTACGGGGGTTTGTACCACCCCCAGTCCTTTCGGAATGATGCCGAACCCAGTTTGGGGACTAGGTTCCTAGACGTGCGGGTTTATTTACGATTTTCTCAAGTTTATTTATAATTCGGTTAGAGCTATTGAGCAGTGGGGTAGGGGCCGACTGTTTGGTAACGTTGGGGTAGACTATTGTACAGCCCTGAAGTGGACCGTCAAGCGGACACTCCTAGTCACTAGCCATTGACCGGTGCCGGGTATTGTTGACTAGCTCTGTCGGTATGTGATTTACTGCATGATTAGATACATTGTATTACGATTCATGATTTGATATGTACATGGGTACGAGATGCATGTTGGGATATTTATTTATTGAGTATGCTCAGACACAAACATTCTAGTATGGTTAGGTTGCATCTGGTACGGGCATATGCATCGCGTGTGGTTTACTATGTGAGCGGAGCATGGGCTGATGCCTGGATGTATGGGCGCCAGTGTATCACGTTGATGCTCACTACGCCATTGCATTTTTATGTGCATTGCATGGTTACTGGTAGTTATTAGTTCGCGGACGGGAGGACCGTTCCGAGAGAGCCTATAGCTTGGGTGTCGGGAGTACCGACACGGACACACGGATGACGGGAGCACCGACCCGGGATCGCGCACGCAGGTTTGTGGAGATATTTGTTGTCTTTCAGGACAGCGGTAGGTTGGTATGAGACTTGGGTGTCGTGTGTCTTGTGTGGGCCCCAAGGATCAGTATGTGTTTTATTATGTTATACTGTTGTGTTGTAGCGTCTCATGCATTGTATGTACTTGGGGGTTTATTTTGGGAAAAGTTTTTTGATTATGTTCAGTCTTCAGCCTTTCTTTTCTTTATGCTTGCTGAGTCTCTCGACTCATTTTGCTTTCCATCATTTCAGGTAGTACCAGTGTGGGTCCGAGCAAGGGAGTCAACGTTTAGCGGTAGAGTCGATATGGTGTACAGGCAGTTCCGTCAGTCACTGTCAACTCTGATGTCTGAGTAGGATTTACTCTATTATTTTCGACTGTGCCAGGTCATTTCTCGTGTCTCGTGTATGTCGGCATAGGTGTCTATATTCCTTTATTTATCTTGTGACCGCTGTGTTAGCGGTGTTCCCGTAGTGCATGCATATATATAGTTTAGCTTTCGCTGTTTTCATTCTTGCGTATGCATGCCAGGGTAGTTTCTGTTTTGTGTTTCATTATTTTTCCCTTCCGTAAGTGCTCCCGTTCGGGTAGTCTAGGTGGTTGGGATATCCGGACGGAGGTGCTTACAATTATGGACTAAATATGAATCCAAATAACAAAATTAATATATCAAAATGAAGCTTAAGATGTCTATATTACATCCCAACAAATGGATATTAATTCGGATATGGGAATTGAAAATTATAGGCCAAAGAACACCAGGTGGTAATATTACGAGAAAACAAAAGGTACGAATTTCTTAGCAGAAATTAATCAGGTTGTTACAAGTTCAAAACGTAACCAAATCATTCGAATAATACATTAAATCGAAGCCTATTAAGTCTAGTTTCCAACGCATCAAACAGATCTTAAATCGGATATCATCACAAAGAGATATACCTAAAAGAATGAATCATGGTCAGATTCGTATGGAGCATATGTATTTATATGGGTGTTATTCGGATGGATCAAAAGGCATTCGAATTGATTGGAGTAATTTGGTTGAATTTGAAAATTTTTCAGAGACTATTCAGATTCTATAGTAGCTTATTTGAATCACTTCTTTGAGTGATTCGAATTGGGGTGTATCTCTCCAAATAGGCTATTTTGGGCAGTTTTAACAGTGTTTGGTAATTTAGTCATAACTCTCTCATCCAACCTCTGATTTAGGTGATTAAAGATGATATGGAAATAAAATTAAAATATATACAACTTTTGTGTTTTGAGTTTCAAGAGATTCGGGCTTTATCAAGGTCGAAATAAGGTTTGAAGTTGCTGCTGTTGTGATACATTCGAATGTGACTATACAGTTTCAACAGTGTTTGGTATTCTGGGCATAACTCTCTTGTCCGAGCTCTAATTTAGGTGATTCAAGATTCTATGGAAAGACAAGAAAAATATACACAACTTTAATGTTTTGAGTTTTCAGATATTAGGGATGAATAGAGGTCGAAATTGGGCTTGAAGTTTGTTGAAATGGATTTCTTTCTTTTTGGATATATTTGGCATATATATATAAGCTATTCGAATCAAACAGTGGCTATTCGAAACAGGGGGTTATATACAAGGGGCTATTTGAATCATGGTATTATGATATAGGAATGCTATTTGAATGAAATAGGGTTTGCTTAAGGGCCATTCGAATCAAGAAATGGCTATTCGAATCAGTGAGTATATATATGTGAGGGCTATTCAAATCATGTATATATATGTATTTAAGCTATCCGAATCATTCATGTAAATATATAGAGGCTATTCGAATCAATCATGGTATTTATATATTGGCTATTCGAATCAATCATGGTATTTATATATTGGTTATTCGAATCAGGGGGTTATTTGCATGAACAATGAGGGAAAGAAAGAGCACCATTCGAATGGATAAGTTTGGAGAGCTAGAGAGGGTGACCGACGGGGTTACTGAAAGGAGGCAAAAAGATAAAATTGCCCTGCCTAGCCTTCGTCTCTCTACTCTCTTCCTTCTCCCATGGTCGGGTGCCCAACCCTCGTCTCTCTCTTCTCTCGCTTCTCCTATGGTTGCGCGATCGCTGACCGTTGCTCCTCGCCTCGTCGCCAGCATCGCCGCCTTGCTTCGCCACCCATCACTCCAATGACGGGCGGTAAGGAGACGAGGCGAGGTGACGATGTTGGTGGCGAGATGATGCGGGCTAGACGCAGCGGTCAACGGTGGCGCGGCCATGAGATAAGAGAGAGAGGAGAAAGACGAAGGCTGGCAGTAGCATCCCTTGAAAATTTTTATTTTGGGCGAGGGTATTTTGGTCTTTTTGACCCTATTTTTGTAAGCCTCTCTATGAGACTTTCTAGCCCTGTAGTAGAACTCCTATTCGAATATGTTCTCAGCCTATTCGAATGGCCTTATTTACACGACAACAAGAGAGAAAGCTCTCATTCGAATGGTTGGGAGCTTATTTGAATGGGCTCTACTGCACAGAGAGACATAAGTATATATATGTACATAAATCTCAACTTTTGGATACAGACGAACAAGATTTGTATCATTTCCTAAACCAAGGGAAAGCCATTCATTGATGAAAATAGGGGTTGATACTATTCCTCTTTGAAATTTCAATAAGACCCACTAGATACTCAGGTATAAAGACTCAATGGACACTAATAAAAGGAGAACCATAAACGATTAGATATATACATATATGCATATAGCTCCACACAGTAACGAAAAATGAGATAGACGAATAAGGACCAACACCATATAAAGAGAAGAATAATAAGGAATTTGCATAAATGAGAAGAGAGAAAAGTCAAGGAAACTTGCCTGATGACTTGCGTTGAAGAAGAATCCTCTCTTCCTAAAACTCCTATTGGCCAAGATGAAAATTCCAAATACGAGAAACCAAGAGGGGGAAAAGAAAAAATAGAAAAAAGAAGCAATGGAATAGTAGGGGGACAAAGTGAGATATGCAAATCGACACTGAAATGAAAAAAAACCATAGTGCGCAGAAGAAAATGGAGGTTGCGACACCAAGTCTGTATGTCAGCCTTCAAAAGACTCAATTGCCCCTACTATTTATGATAACAAACAAACTTTTTAGGGCATTTATGACATTTGACACTTATTTTTATTTTCATTTTTATTTCTTATTTCGCATAATTAAAAGCTAAATTTCCTTTACCAAGCCCAACCCCAACCTAACAATTTATTAGCTCACCTATAAAATCATGAACTCATTAACTAATTAATGTGACCCATTTCATTATTTCTCAATTTCTTAAAAATTAGACCCATACACTTATTTTTTTTTTTACGATCACGTGAACCATAAAATAAAATTATACAGTCTAAAATTATTTCTATGCCGTCAAAGCAAATTTATCATTAAATATTATAATACTTAGACCCACATTTAAAATGCCATTAAACTAACGTTAAGTATTAAAACACCTAAACCCACTTTTGAGTCATTATACGCCGTCATGTCATCATGCCCAATTTTTGTCATTTTTGCCTTGATCCTTAAATTTCACATTATTTCTTTTTTACTTCATATTTTCAAATCTTCTGCAATTGAATCCAAGAAATTTCATGTTAAATTTAGATAAATCTCAATTCTCTAGTGGGCTTATCAACGTTTTTTTATGATTTTATTTAGTTTTTCTGTAAACTTTCAACTTCAATAACTTAGTTATGCGTGGTCAAAAATTTGTATCAAAAGTACTAATGTGTAACATGTTGTCTATTAAGTGTTGTAAAATAGTTTGGTCTGATTCGCAACTATTTTTTTTTTCTTTGGAATTTTGGCTCAAAATAACTTACTTGAGCTATTGGCCGTGTTCTAGACAATTTTTTCTATAATTTTATGAGATCAATTATTTTCTATTAAAGGGTTGGTTGTGAAATCTAATCATATATACCGTTATGCTCTCGATCGTGCCTATTTCGACACTTATCTTTCAGTTTATTTAATCTAAACTTGTTCAGATTTCATTTAGGTTCAAAGTAGACTATTAAATCAACCTATTGTATTTCGACTATTTTTTTTCTTAAATAACTTTTAACCTGTTTGACCAATTTTAATGAAAGCATGTCATGCAAGTTCTTCTTCAACCTGACTTTAGAATCCAATAACGTACTTGAGCCAATTTAGTATAGTTTGCTCAAGTTTTGTGTATAAAGCACATGCCTCAAAATGTTAAAAACTTTCCAAAAATGGAAATTTTTTTCACAATCTTTTAAGAAATTACACTATTACCCCAATTTTTTTTTGACAATTATCAAGATATTCTTGGAATGGAATCCAAACTGTCAAAATACTTTTAGGTAATTTTCTTTCAAACAAAATCACCATCTCTTATTTTTTGATTTTTCTTTAAAATCCAAAGTATTACAATTCTCGAAATTTTCTTTAAGTTAAAATTTCGAATAAATATACTAAAATTTCTCAAATTACGTCATTTTTCTTGATAATTTCTTTTGAATCTCCAGGGTATCACAATAACCCCAAATAATGTTTGTTGGAGATGATGATCATCGTCTAAATTATATTGTTTTCATGACGACATCATAGTCAACTTTATCTTAAATATAATAGACTTGATTATAAACACCTCAGTAGCCTTATCTTTCCTATTAAAAAAATGAAATATCAAGAGTAAAGAATCAAATTGTATATGCAGCTAACAAAAAAATAAAATAGCCAAAGAAAACAAGAGAAGAACTATAACGTGGTTTTACAATTTGTCTACATCCATGGTTAAGACGTCCACACAAGCATGCATATTGATGCGAGCATGTATAAATAAATATAATAATGAATCTTACTCTTATTTATAGGAAAAATGAGATAATAATAAATCCACCAAAATAGAGATAGAGAGGTTCTAGGTTAATTATATAATTACCCAATTCTACCATATCTTAGTCACAAATCATTATTAGTTCATTAACATCTTAGTCATTATTATCTCAAAGTGAGTTAATCGTGATTATTATCATGACCATTTTAATTACAATTTAGCCACTATTATCTCAAAAAGATTCAATAATAATTATTTTCATTATATCTTAACCATCATTATTTTCTAGAAAGGGTTAAACTCATTTTAAAATTACAAGACGTGACTTAAAATAAATATGGCTTAAGATATGAATCAATCTCCTAACGTCTCCCATATTAGTTATGGGAGTTGTACAGTTGTACATGTGATAAGTGTAGGTTTTCATTAATAGTGTTCATCGTTGGTTGTGTTACCTTGATTGTGGTAAATTGACCAACTTTCAAAGTGGTGGTTGATTAAATCAACTCAATGGTGATTGTTATGCCAACTTGATTTCAATGTACCACTCAATTGTGTTGACTTGATTTCAAAGTAGTAATTGGTGGTGTCGAGTTGATATGGAAGTAGAAATGAATCATGACAATTTATGTGTATTCAATACTTTTTTGTATCTAGATCTATAAAAACTACTTTTCTATAAAAAAAATTAATTTTTTTATCTCTTTTTAACATCACCTTCCTAACCTTATGATAAACCAAAATGGCTTAATTGACGATGACAAGAGAATCTTAGATATATACCTTATTGGATTAATGGTTGAAAGAGGCCTTATTTCAAAAAGTAGTCTATAATGTACCTAATAGTTGGAATTACTCTAACAATAGAACATTTGAACTTCAAAAGGTACATATTGCCTGTTGAATATATTGTTATTTAGTGAATCTGAAATATTTCACAAAGCTAGTTTGCATGTGATAATTTAATGAATTGAGTCATCCTCAATACTAGGGTAAAATGTCTATTTCACTCTGTCACAAGGCCAATATGGCCTATTTTCTCCCAAGAATTATCATTATCCTTTCATGGATGAGATGAAGATTGGGATGATGAACTAGAATATGTAAAAGGTGGAATAGGAATTGAGGGAGTCGAGACTTTGCCCATTTGTTGTCCCCAAAAACAACACAAGAGAGCTGTGAATTTGTTTTTTTTTTTATTAAAAAGATAATTTTCAAGTTTTTGTAGGTTTTAAGATTGAGTTTAATGTGTGATTTGGTGATTAATAATTTGCTTATAAGAAGAACAGGTAAAAGGACATAGAAAATCTTTAAGAAAGTTAAAAGCACTTAAAAAATTAAAAAAAGAAGACTAATCAACTTTTGAAAGAGGAAATTTTAAGATCATAACACTTGGTCGACCAAATTAGTATTTGGTCAACTAATACTCTTTCTCAAAAGTAATGAAAACTATTCTAGAGTGATCTAGTTTACCATTTTGGTTGACCAAACTAGTTGTCCCACAAAGTTGCTTTGTATAAGTTTTTGGTTGACCAACACTTGCACTTAGTCACCTAAAATAGGATCTAACTAGCTTTAAGATATGTAGTTTTTTATTAGTTGACTCACCCTCTTTGACTCACCCTCTTCAACGATCAATTATAGAGAGTAAATATAAAGCATGTTATTTATTATCTAGGATTAATCGACTACATAGTAACATTGATTGACCACATAAAAAAAATATGTTTAAACACTTAGAAATTAGTCGATTAAGAAAAAATATTTAGTCGACTATGATGAGATAAGTTTGTCAAAGAAAATTTCTTCTTTTAAGGTTTTATTTTAGATATAAATAGATCTTCTATTACATGTCTCATGAGATATTTTTGATTAATTTTTGTCATTCTCAAAAAGCCATTTTCTTGACCCCTGAGATTAACACATTTCACAATTGGATCATTAGTTTGAGATAATAATTTGAAGGTAGTATCAACTTCTTCATAAGTGGTTGCTCTATCAATGGCCTTCATTAAGTGTAATTTAATTGTTGTTTTCTGTATGTGAACTCTTAACAATATTGTGAAGATTGTGATTTTTTTTCTTAACAATATTGTGAGAGAATGATTTATATACCAAGTGCATCCAAGTTCAATCTGTTCCACCATTTAATTTTTATATATCATCCAAATGTAACAGTGGTTCATCCTTTGAGATTAAGAAAATCTTTAAATTCATATTCAAACTTCATTGTCCATGTTAGCTTTAAGAGGGATGCGTAACACAGGGAAAAGGGTTGGTAAACAAATTTTGGAATTTGGAAGGAAATTGTTGATTAAAAACTTATAATTTTTTTGTAACTTAAGCGGGAAAAGTAAAGAGAGATATACCAAAATTATCCCACCAATGCGAAAACTAATGGGGGAATTTGCAATTAAAAATTAGAAAAAAAGATAAAAGAAAAGCCATGATAATGAGATCGACTAATTTTTTTAAAGAAAGATTTTGTACCGAGCATTTTCATGGAATTGGGTTTAATGTGAGAATTGTCTATGTTGACTCGAATTATTTAAGCCCCAATAAAACATGGACCAAAGTTTTTCAAATTTTAGATAAATCTTTTTGATCATTGAATTTAGTTAATTTAACAAAAATTGTGGAGAAAATGATAAATTCATAGAATTTTTAACAGCGTTATCAAGATAATGTTTTAGAGTTGTAAACAAAGACTGCAAGAGTCAAAGGACTTTTGAAAAACGCTCTTGATAGAAATGAGGTTCTATGATTAATACAGGAAGGAAGCCATCATTTTTTCTAACATAGATTTTTCCAGATAGATTTTGAATTTTTATTGAATAAGAGGCTTTAACAACATTTTTAAATGTCTTGATTAAAAGGATGGGTTAGGGGTGAAAAAAACTTTTGGTGGAGATTGATTTAATGGGGAACATGGGTTGAATAATTGGGGAGAGGGTTGGTAAGAAAGATTACATTTTATTTTTTTTTATTACGTCTCATTATTGGCGTCTTCAATCTGTTTATCTTTAGAGTTACACTGAGAAAGTAAATTACAGGATGTGCCCGAATGACCAAGATGATAAGCCTTACCACTACTGATACCACTCTCAAAATCTTCTTTTAGAATGAAGTATTTTACTTTTTTTAAAAATTAAACCAAAACTGAAAGTCTTCGGACAATTCTTTAGCCTGCCCCTTTGTCATTCTGTCATGCCCCAAGAGACGAAGACTAAATTTTTAACAGAATAGATGGATGATCCTTTAACATTCCTGTTATCATGACATATTTGTCAAGGATAACTATGTTTAATTTTTTATGTTCTATGGGTGGAAGAATCTTGGAGAAATTTATGAGTAAAAAATAAGGATCATAATTTAACTCTTCTTTTATTAGTCAATATCAAAATTAAAGATAAATAATAATGTTTGATAATATGTAACAATTTATTTAGCAATAAGATTTTTAACATCTTTTAATAAAACATCTTTAGTTGCTTTGCAATCAACCCTAATAAAATTTTCTGATCATCCTGGAATTTTGTAACACGCAAAACAAATGGATAAAATCTCCTTTTTAATAGGAGAATAATTGAATTGGGTGTGGTTCCAAGTACTAGAGGGATACCTGATGATGATTTGTTACAGTATGCCACCGTAACCTTTTTCTGGTATATTTATTTCTATAATTATGGGTGTAGTAGCATGACGAATTAAAAGACAGGGTAAGGTCTTAAGATACATCTTGTTATGCTGGACCATATATGTATGTTTTGAGGACCATATGGGAGGGAGGATTCTTCTTTTACCCATTAAATAATGGCTAATAAATCCTTTTGCGCTTTGAGTAAAAATTAGAAACATAATTAAGGTTGCCCAAAAGTTTTTGTTACTGGGTTTTGTCTGTTATAACATTTGGGAATTTTTCTGGGGATTTATCTATAGGAATGGTAATTCCATTTTCACTAAAATAGCCTAAAAATCTTATTTTTATTTGAAATAATTTAACTTTGGTTTCAGTTTTGCAGAAACAAAAAAAAAAAACCCACTTTTCTTTAATATGAAGGAAAATTTCTAAATATTTCCAATAATTTTCAATACTTTGATTAAATGTAAGTGGTAATCTTGAGGGTAGATATGTATTTTTATAAAATCTATTTTGATGATAACATACCTTTTGGAAACTAAAAAAAATTGATTATTTACAAACATATGAAGAATGTCCTTTAGACATCTAAAAACGTCTAGAATCATTTATCTTATTTTAAAATTTATTCAAATATTTGAAAAGAATCCCTTGAATACTTGAAGCTCTTCAAAAACTCATTCTCTTTTGAAAAACTTATTTAGACATCTAAATCATTCCAAAAAATTATCCCTTAAGTTTCATTCGAATGTTTAAAGTGAATCCTCACACGTCTAAATCTCTTTAGAAATTTATATTCTTTTAAAAGTCTTACTCAAATATCTAAAGGAATCATTCCAAACGTCTAAACTTTTCCATAATAATTATTTGGATGCCTCGACAAAGCTCTCTCAAGCATCTGGATTGGAGTTTATAAATAACCATACTTTAGTCAAAAGTTTGAACCAAGAGTTTTAGATGTTTGAATAAAGACAATCATGTGTATTTTTAACACTTCATAATCTTCAAAAACACAAAAAGGAACAAGATTTTAGTTGTTTGTAACTAAAAACATTGTTAAACAATCAAAATCTCTTTAAGTTGCTTAATTGCAAAGTAAGCTAAATATAATTATTTTTTCTTAATTTGGTTATATGGGTTTTTTGTTATGGGTATATCCTTATTTTGGTATTTTGCCTATTGCATTTGGAGTCTAAATTTTCTCTCATCTTTTTGGCCTGCATTAGACCTAGAGATATTTTTCTAGATTGTTACCTTGTCTTTTGAATACATATCTACATGTTAGTGATATCTTATAAATGAACTCTCATAAGTTATTTTTTTATTTCTCTTTCTCTCTTACAATTAGTTTTTTTTTTTTAATTAAGATCACTTAAGAGATACATAAATCTATAAATAGTTACAAGAGCATTCAATTTTCTCAAGACAAAGACAAAAAAAAGTGTGTTGCTGAAGTTGGAGCATTGAAAGAGATATTCATTTACACTTTATTTGTTAATTTATGTTGCTTTCAAATCTCTATAAATTGTAATGATTTTTGTTAGTGTAATTACGCACTTAAGTGAGAGGATTTTCACCTTGATGCAAAGGACTTGTTCTTGTCTACAAGAAGGTGTTCTTGGTTTGACAATAAATTTGTATTAATTTCTAGCTATAGTAGAACTCAAGGATAGAATCTTCAACATTTTCCTTGACCAAAAAGAATGTAGGTTTGAAAGAGTCAACCCTTTATAAATTCTTTCTGTTTTAGGTTATGTATACGCTTTATTTTCATATTCTACAAATATCTCACATCATCATAAAATCAATTCAAATTAAATTTACAAACAAAATCAGACTTTCCTACATTACAACAAATTTTAGATTAAGAGGCATTTAAAAATACCTTAATAGATAGTTTATTGAGGCATTTTAACTATTAGGACACTAATAATAATGTCCCGTGTAACTGTACCCCAAAAACGTATTGAGGCACTTACAAATGCTTTAAAAACAACTATAAATTTAAGTTTGTTGTGACACTTAAAAATGCCTCAAAAATCACTATAAATTTATTTTTTATATCCCCCACAAGGCCTTCTCTTAATTCTAACTTACTTCTCCCTCGGCTTGAACCCTGAACCTTTCCTTCTTCTTGCACACGTGTGACCACTTAATCTACACATCATCTTATTAATATATGTGCTTATGTTTATTTTATAGTATATCTAAGTTTCATTATAATTATTCTATTGGTGCACTTAAGATTTGTCTATTATGGCACTTTATCAGAGTGTCTTGTTAAAATTATTTTAGTGGGGCATTTCAAAAATTCTGCCCTATTAGATTTATCTATTAAGACACTTATATTTGTCTATTAAGGCATTTCATTGTCGTGCCTCATTAAAATTGTTTTATTGGGACACTTCTTTAAATTGTACCTTAAAATGGTATTTTATAGGACACTTAATTGTTGTGCCTCATTAAAGTTTTTGTATTGTGACACTTTTTTAGATTGTGTCTTAAAATGGTATTTTAGAGGATACTTTCTAAAAAATGCCCTAAAAAAGATGCTTCAACAAATCATTTTTGTTGTAATGCTAAAATCAAAAAGTGTCAATTCACCTCTTTTCATTACTTAATATCTAAACAAAAACAATAATATCATCAATATAACTGATAAAATTTAGTATAAAGATTGAAAATTCATAACAATTTGAAATTTAGATCGAGCATATTTTAAGCCAAATGACATAACATTCCACTCACATTATCCAAATGGGACAAAAAAAATGGTTTTCTCTATCTTTTCTTATAATTCTTTTATTTTTCTATCATTAAAGGAGATCTTATTTATTCTTAAATTCTTTTTTATCTTAATTTTTTTTCTATAAATGCGAAATTTGTTTTTATTTTCTTTTTACAGCATTGATCTAATTTCTAATTCGTAACATTTTTAATGTATTAATTAATCTCTCTTAAATTAATAGGATAAGCAAAGTTAAAAATAACTTCTTGTCCTGATTAATACTTTAGCTTTACCTCCATCAGTAACAATAAAATGACTTAACATTTGTATAAAAGGAGTTTTAAAATAATTTGGTATATTTAGGTTTTTAATTATAAGGAATGTTGTTATAAAATAAATATTGTTATTACAAATATGTACTTCTAGTAACTTGTTATTGTTAGTACTTGTTAATGGTTTTTAATTTTTTTCCAATAATGTTTAAAAATGAGTCGTCCAGCTTGCATATTGACCCATTCCGGGCAAAAAGTTACTATGACTGAGCAATGTTTATAATTTTTTTATGGAATTTGTCACATGAAGACCTGTTCAAACGGGCAATTCTTGAACTTCAACCAGAGATATTACCGCACAAATCCCTCTTTGCCGTTGTAGAACAAGTGTCAACAAATGGGAAGCCCTCAAGGCCTTTAAATTTGGGAAGATCTTTCCACATCCAACATTGAGCTTCGGAGTAAAGAATTTGTTTGGTACTCTGTCAGCAGGCTGAAGAAAACACAAGAAATGGACAGTGCCCAGAATGCAAGCTACAAAGCTGGCGAGGCCAAGGGCCAAGCACAGGTGGGATTAGTTATAATTCATGTAATTGAATTTACACATCGGGATAGGAATACCAACTCGATCGCTATGTTGTTGTTGTTGTTGTTTTAGGAGAAGGGAGGCCAGATGATGGACAAGGCTAGCAATGCACCCCAGTCTGCCAAAGACTCCATCCAAGAGGTTCGTGGTGGTCGAATAGCTTTCTTTGAAAGATGATATTTTCCAAAAACTGTGTGTTTGAAAATTTTGTATTATTGGTATCGTGCTGCTGATGCAGGCTGGCCAGCAAGCGATGGCTAAAGCGCAGGGAGCAGCTGATGCGGTCAAGGATGCCGTGAACAAATGAAAATGATAGGCCTCCGCCTTCACCTCTGTCCTTGTCTTAGGGAGTTTTATTTTGTTTTCATTTGAGCAGTCAGTCTTTGGTTAATCTGCGTTTCTGGCCAAAACACTGAACTTTTATCTTTGATTTCTCTCTTCATTTTCCATTTTAAGAAATTACACTTGCTTCAATTTTGTTTTAGTCTGCAATGACTGAATTCATATATTGAACGCAATCGCAATGTTTGCTCCATCATTAACGTTTAAGTTATGCCCTTCTTGAACAATGCATGAAGATATATATATTAATTTTTTTTTATTGTCCATCGAGTAATATAAAATTTATTTGATGTGAACAAATTGAGAGGAGATATAGACTTGGGAGGCTGAGACCCACACACTCATCCTTGCAAGATCGCATTAGCTTTTGTCCCCAAAATATAGATCGAGCAATTGAGTAAACAATATGTCAGATTTGCACTAATGGACCATGAGTTTGATCTTTGCATAGTGAGATAAAACCTTATACCTGTAATTTACCTCATCTATCGAAATCGAAGGTACAAGGGATGAGGGCAGCACAAAAATAATAATTCTAAGAATAAGATTAAAATTTAATAATTTTAAATTATGAATCATATTACTTATCAATGTTATCATATACATTTTTGATAAACAAGAATATATTTTTATGTCAAACAATGAAAAATATTTTTACAAAATTACATTACACTCACACTAAATATTTCGACATAAGATAAAAAATATTTTTTTATATAAAATGTATCACATTAAATTATTTTAATTTAATTCAAAATCAAAACCCTTGCTCCCGGACATTACAGCTAAAACCCTCGTTCAGGACGAACAGAGCCCTTGCCAGATCCTTCTGTGTAGCGATAACAAACTATCAACATACAATCTTCGAAACAAGGTAGCTTCACCACTTGCTTCTCAACGATTCAATTGTTTTGATCTCTACATAATATAGTTTGTAGCGCTTTGCTAAAAGAATTCAAATGATCGATTGGCGTTTTCGGGATGCAAACCATAGAAACCTCGATTCTTCTCTGGATTCGTTTTTGGAAAAAAAATTCAGAGGGTAATGTGATTGTTTGTTTATTGATTGGTAGAGAGGGATCGGGGATGAAGATTGCAGTGGAAGGGTGCATGCACGGGGACTTGGATAATGTATACGCAACTCTCTTGCATTTGCAAGAAGTAGAGAATACTAAAATTGACCTTCTCATTTGCTGTGGTGACTTTCAGGTATACAATAATTCAAAATCTCTGCAATTGCTATCATTGATTTTTGATGGGTTAAGGCAGTGCAGGCTACTAGTTTGCGCGACACCCAATCTGCTATCGACACTTTCTATGCTACATTTATACAGCTTTACAGCTCGGATGTTGTTTAGACTGAGTTGCTTTCCTATTAGAGCAGGCTGTTAGGAATGAGAAGGATCTGGAGAGCTTAAATGTGAAGCCTAAATATCGTAGTATGAACTCTTTCTGGAAATATTACTCTGGGGAAAAAGTAGCTCCAGTTCCAACTATATTCATTGGTGGGAATCATGAGGCATCAAACCACCTGTGGGAATTGTAAGTAGATTGCTCTCTTTTTTGTTATTAGACTTTTTTTGTATGAGATGGTACATTGTCACAAACTAGATGACGCTTCTATGAGGAAATCTGAGAGAGCTATGATTGGCCTCGGCGGTTCTTCTGTATGGAAAATACATGTCATTGGTGTCATGACCCTGGGTCAGGCCTTAGACCTATGCCTCAAAACCCTTGGACAAGGCCCTGAGCTGACTGTAAATCAATGTCTCCATGTAGGTGTTCTCTGCATGCTCCACCCTAGGCTGTGGCCCTATCAAGGTGCCTCCTCCTGTTTGGCTTGAAGAGTTATAAACTAATGCTCTACCTTCACTCAGGCTTGATTCTGGTATATGGAAGCCTTATAAACTAATGCTCTACCTTCACCCAGGCTTGATTCTGATATATGGAAGCCTTATA
Source organism: Diospyros kaki (assembly GCA_036245055.1). Taxonomy (NCBI): domain Eukaryota; kingdom Viridiplantae; phylum Streptophyta; class Magnoliopsida; order Ericales; family Ebenaceae; genus Diospyros; species Diospyros kaki. The sequence goes on along the minus strand of BSEG01000016.1, from coordinate 12,666,681 downwards.
AACTAATGCTCTACCTTCACTTCAGGCTTGATTCTGGTATATGGAGGCCTTAGAAATACCCTTTTCTTTGTTTCCCTAACTCTAGAAATGCCCCACATCAATGGGGTGGGCTCAGCCAATGGACTGGACCAACTTATATCTGGTGGCAGCCATGGGCCACTGTAGCCCCTGCTGTGCACTCCCCTGACCCTCCCGGCCATGGCCAGTCCCCTAACTCCTTTCCAAAACCATTGACCATGTTATCAACCTCTTGACGTGATGAGCAATAGTAGCCCATATTATCTGCTTGTGGACTTTCCACAAGATTGCAACCTGCCAAGCGAATTGGTAACTTCTAACTTGTGATTGCTGCAATCTTTATCTCACTCTTGCCTGATTTTAGCTGTGCAGTTGCACTCAAAACTGAAACCTAATTTGGTACAATCTCTAGAGCACCACCCTAGGTCTTGGTCCCTGTCTCAGCCTCATAAATAGGCATATGGCTCTAAACAGCCCTGCTGTTGCATGCCCTTTCCATTGCCTCTTATGACCTTGCTGCCTTGTTGTCATGACTTTTTCTATTTTTGGGGAGGAGGGTGCGGGGGAGGGTGGGGGGTGAGGAGTGCATGACTGGCATGGACCTCTAGGAAAGTGAAGGCCCCCCCGGGGATCTGCAAGCCTTTATTCAATACACTTTTAACTGTGCAGACTAGGATTACCATGAATACACCTCATATGTAATAAACAATGAAATGTCAAAATACATAATCTCATCCTTGACAAACAACCCTGTTGGTATAACTGAGTATTGACATGTAACTGAGCCAAATGCTCAACCTTTGAGTCTAAACAGGACTAACTTGGGCAATATATTTGAGTAAGTCTGTCTATATCTGTATAACTTGTCATCCAATCAAAAAGCGACTCTGATACAGGGCTGCAGCCAAGTGAAGTGTCAAGAAGATTCTTGAACTGAGAAGAGAGGGTGCAACTAGCATTGATTCTCTGAACTCATTTCTTTTCCCTTGCAATGTCAGTTTCCTTTTGCTAGTTTGTTAATTCTCTTAATTGGAGTGCAGCATTTGAGGCTGCTGAGAGGTATGGTTTCTAGTGACAAGTATCATCTGAGGTGACTCACCATTGGTGGCCTCTTGTATAAAGAGGTAGAGTTGGTTATGAAATGAAGGCAATGAGCTATTTGTTACTACATCCATATGTTATTTCTTACCCTACTTTCTTCTTCTTCTCACAATCCAAAATTACCCAATTTGATTGGAGGGGCTTATTGCTTTAGTGAAGCCCTATTAGACTCTCTTATATTGTATCTAGGAGTAGACATCTGGTACACCAAATCAGAATAAAAAATTGAGAACTCTCATGTAGCCTACCAAAACTTGGCTATTTTGACGTTGGGTATCTCCTTGATGTAATTACTCAAAAATTTGTAGAAGAAGAATATGTATATGGGATGACTCAGTAGGACACAATGAGCAGATAACCTATACAAAGATGGATAGGGTGACAAGTGTATGCATATGGAAAAAGAGTTAATTCAAGAGGATTCTTAATGATGTGGTTTGCAAATAAAAATAATTGGAACGCAGGGTTTTCATATTGTTAGCTTTATAGGGCTGTACATGCTTAGCCTTGTACATAGTGCTTTCCTAAGTTGTACCTAGCAAAGTTGTATATATACCTAACACATGAATATAATATCAAAATATTTTTGTCTCGTCTTCAAAACATGGTATCAGTGCCATTAAAGCCTCAAAAACCATAACCCTAATCCTTAACCAGCTGCTAGTGCTATTCATTGTGGTGACCAAACCCTAACCTCACCTCCTGTATCCTTGCCACTATCCATTGTAGGTGGTTTCTCTTTGTCGCATGTCTCTCTTTGTTGCCGTTGCTTCTCTCTTTGCTCGTCTTTTTCTTCTACTGCCATTGACCTACAATGACAACTCACGACGATGACCTATTCGGCAAAGTCCATATGTGACGGCAATCTATTCGACACCCCCCTTTTCAATATTATCTGGCCACCCAACAGCTAGATTTGTGATCTTCAGGTCTTTAACTTACAAATCTGCAACTTGTGACCTTCATTTTGTCCCATCTCCATTTGCGACCTTTAGATTTGTCTTTGTCAGTCATGCTCTTAGGTCAATTTTTCCTTTAGATCTAGTTTGGGTTTGTTTCTAGTTGGTTTGGGTTGATTATTTTTGTTGCTTCAGTTTGTGAGATATGGCATCATCCGATCCTAGTGCATCAAATCTTGAATTGGTGAGTTCATCTTCACTTGTGAATGTTCCTGTGACTATGCCATCGTTTTTTAGCATTCACCATTTAAAAACTGACTGGCAAGAACTATTTATCATGGTTAGCCTCTATTTGCATGTGGTTTTTAGGACATAGTGTGAGTGACCATTTGACTATGAAATTCTCTAACATTGTTGAGTCTGATAGGATTGCATGGGATTGCGTGGATGCATAGTTGGTTACTTTGTGGTGTTAGTTAATAGATGTTGACTTGATCTCATTATTTTGTGTCTATGAGAATTGTTTTGATATTTGGTCCCATGCTCAACAGATGTATGCTAATGATATTGTATGCTTATACCATACCGTTAGTAATTTATTCTATCTTTAGAAGAGAGGTTTAGATTGGCTATGTCTTTGGGTTGTATTTAGTTCACTGTGATAGATTTTAATGCAATGCTCCTTGTTATAGCTGATCTTATGGAGCAAAAGAAGCAAAAGGACAAAATGTTTATGGTGCTTACTCTAGCTGGCCGTGGGGCTGATATGTGGAGGGTGTTCGTACCCAAATTTTGAGTAGTCCCACTATGCTTATAGGAAGAGGGTTTGCTCTAATTCGCATAGACTTTTTTTTGATATTTTAGTTGAGAGCGATCCATACTTACCTCTTAGACTCATGGATCTTCTTCTAAGATCCAAAATTGGATCTGGAGGTGACCACGGTAGGGGTGCTGGGCATGGCTAGGGTGGTAAGGATCCCTATTGTAACTACTATCGTCCCCCTGGTTATTATAAGGAAATTTGTCATGAACTGCATGGTCGACCTCCTAAGGCCAATGGTACTGTTCCTAAGGGTGCAAAAGTGTGGTCAGTGGTAGCTGATACTTCTTCTCATCTTGAGAGAATCTCTGCTGAGGAGTTAGTAGAGTATTGTCAGTTGCAAGCGGCTTGACAAACATCTTCTCCTATAGCTTCTATTGCCAATCATCTTTTCCTTCTGCTCAGTCATCTACTTAATCCTCATATATGCCTTACTCATGCTCCACCTAGTCCTAGGGTGCAAAAGTGTAATTTGCATTCACACTTTTGAGTACCTTCATCTTTTTAGGAATTTCCAATATCTAAAACACTAAAGGGTGATCTAGTATTTCTTTAGTATTATGTGATTAACTAACTTCAAAATGTTGACTTTAGCCACTCATTAAGTTTTATACTTGCCATGCATAGCTTTTTTATGGTGCATAATTTGTTCGAAATAATTTGATAACCTACTTGCTGGATATCTAATAAATCATATTGGGATAGCTACTATATTTCAGATGGTTTAATAATTCAAACTGACAGATTCAGTATACAGATACTATGGAGGATGGACGGCACCTAATATATTCTTCTTGGGTTTTGCTGGAGTGGTCAAGTTTGGCAATATTCGCATTGGTGGATTGTCTGGAATTTATAAGGCTCAACATTACCATTTAGGTTGGTCAATTATTGCGAAATAGCTACATAGTCTTGCTAAGTTTTGTCTTCTCTTAATTTTTGACTTTTTGATTGTTGCCTGTTGAGTCAATTCTTTATAGCTTTGTTATGTTGCAGTACCACCTCTCCCCTTCTGCAGTATCAAATTGAACTAAGAAAACAGATATATCAATGACCAGGATATTATGAGAGGCTACCATATGATGAAAGGGACATTCGGTCTATATATCATGTCCGTGAATTTGCTGTCGAAAAGCTCATGCAAGTTGAAGAACCAATTGATATATTCCTTTCACATGATTGGCCTCTTGGCATCACTGATCATGGTAACTGGAGGAAGCTTATTCAAGAAAAACCCTTTTTTAGGCAAGAGGTATGTATCTTACCATGATGGCTTGACGCATTAGAAGCCACATTATATTTTTAAATTTGGCCTGGGAGGGTTTTGTATTTTTACCCTTTTTTTTATATCTTTTTCCACTTAACCAAAATGTTTTATGCTTTTTCAGTTGAAATAAGGAGATATCTAGACTAGAATTTGCACTAGGATTGGTTATTGAATAAATATATTGAAGTTGACTGGTTTATATATATGGCTTTAGCAATTTATTGCGCATGCTTCTTGTCTAGCTTATGGACACGAATGATTCCTTAGATTGAATTGTTTGATTATATTAATTCCTAAACGAAAATGAATTGGTGACTATGGGAATGAGCTTTTTAGTCTTACCTTAAAAATTTCTTTTCAGTGGATGATAATTGTGTACTTTTGTTTTTTTGTTTGGGGGGTGGGGTGGGTGGTGGTGGTTAACTTCTAACAAAATCATTACCTCCTGTAATGAGCTAACTGAACTAGGTTTTGTACTGATTGTAAATGCAGATACCAACTCCCTCAACCTATAAATGCCGCACATGCTATAAATGTTACCCTCTTTTTTATTCTTCATATCTTTTCTCCACACTGAACAAATATGCAGCCCTTGTATGATATCTTGGCATTGTTGGAAAATGATAATTCTTTCTGATTGCTTGCATATGTCATTCAGGTACATGAAAGAACCCTGGGAAGTAAACCTGCTGCAGAATTGGTAGAAAGGTTGAAACCAGCTTACTGGTTTTCAGCTCATCTACACTGTAAATTTGCTGCTCTAGTCCAACATCCAGAGGGTGGCCAGGTCACAAAATTCCTTGCACTAGATAAATGCCTCCCAGGGCGTAAATTTTTGCAGGTATCCTCAGGCATCCTTGTTTGTTATCTACATGTCCAGATGTCCTTTCTTGCAGTAGTTATTTGAATCTAATATCTTTAATTGTGGGAACCATCGAGGTTATTGAAATTGAATCTGAGCCAGGACCTTACGAGATTCAGTTTGATGAAGAATGGCTTGCAATAACAAGGAAGTTCAACTCTGCATTTCCTTTCACTAGAAGAAGTGCCAATTTTGGGTGTGTTACTTCCTTTTTTGGTATAGACTATCTTTCATATAAGTGTTAACTATTGTCATCTGATTATAGGGCTGTACAGCTTGACATACAAGAATGTCGCCAATGGGTCAGCAATAAGCTACAGACAAGAGGGGCTAAACCTTTTGAGTTTGTGCGGACAGTTCCATGCTACAACCCTTCTCGGTCTCCTCCTAATATTTCCTTTACTGGTAATGTTTTTTAGATGTAATAATCATGTAATCTTACTTTCATTTTGTCTGATGAGCTTTGTCAATGGTATCTATCCCTCACTTTGGTCCTTAGTTGGGTGCACATGTAATTGGCTTAAACCATTCAGAAGTCTAAACCAAACATTAATGATGTGGGTTTGTGGATAGTTCTGTTCACAGTCCTTCTGAATATCTTACCTGATAGTTCTTCTCTAAGAGTAGCTTCATCTGACTTTATCACTTCATTATTCTTTCCACTTGTGGGATTAACTCTTTCTTTGAAGTCCAGAAAGTGAATTCCTAAGTTTAATCTCTAACTCAACTTGTACTATTTTCTGAATTTGTAGTGGTTAATGAAGTTGAATGCCATGACCAGTAAATGGTGAGTCCATTATTAGTTCAAATCCCGAGGAAGTTGGTGGGCCCATTTGGGATGCAAACCTCTGGAAGACATCCAAAGAAAGTCTAAATCGAAAGAAGACATGGATCATGAATGACCTCAAAACAATATATAAGAACCAAATCAAATACATATATAATTGACACGAGTCTAAGATCACTCCATAAAGCCCAAATCAAGGGTGTAGTAGAATCCATCATCTTAAATCTCAAATCAGGATATACATCAGCATAACAAAATAAAACAACAAAAGAAAGGTTGACCAATATCTAGTTGCGCATCCTAGAGCTACACCAAAAGCTAATCAAATGTTAGAAGTCTAACGTCCGTGGGGGAGTCCCAAACAAGAGATCAATAAGGGCAAAAATCTTAAAAATGGAAAGCAATGAGGAATGAGTCCTAAAGGCATGGTGAATGGTATGTTATGCAATGATGGTAGGTGGACAAAGTCTCATATGCAAGGAAAAAGAGTTTTAATGCATAAAATTCCGTGTGAAAATTTTGACAATAAAATCTAATGGAATATAGATTTTAATGCAAGATACTATATACAAATAAGATGAAGAAACATGCAAGGAAGTGTTCTATTGCTACCATAACCCAATTATGGCCTGTGTCTTCCAATCGGTTCTAAGTGCAAGTAAGCCATGTTGCTTGTCAATTGTAAACACATAGGTTTAACACTATCCTTGCTAACTAGGGTGAGACATGATCTACCAACGATTGATGTCACCAAGTCTACCTGCAGTTAGTTAATAGAATTCTAACTATGTCTCCAAATGCAACAATACCTTATAAAGAGGGTGTAATGTATATGTGTGGGAAACCTCCATACCTAAGTTCAGATCATGATTGCATATCCAGATATGAGCAACAATAAGTCCATGCAATCAAATCATATCATCCATTACATACCCTGAGGTAATAAAACATGTTATAATGCAATATCAATTGATGCAAAAAACAAATAAACGTTCTCATGTATGTGTGTGTATTTCATATTGATGAAAAGGTACATATGGTAAAATCCAAGTCATGATAGAAATAGCCATCTTAACATAATCTCATTATTCACAGTGCACTGGCAAAGCATGCAATCAATTGAATTGTACAAGAGGCGTATCTAGTGAACCTATACACAAAAACAGTAACCATAGGAAATCTGTCTCCAATATGAAATATAAAATAAATTAACTAACTTTATACATGACCCTAACAATGTGAAAACGTACCCCACACAATGAACAGACTGAAACAAAACTAAAAATGAGCCAAAATAGCCCCAGTCCTATGAATCGAGTGGGGTTGATTGGGTTTGGTTGGGTCATCGACCACTGTGCTTGGGCCATTTGAGCTTGACCCTTATCATCACTGAGCCTAGAATTTTTTCTTTTTGTTTTTCTTTTTGCTTGGGGGCTAGATGGAGATGGGTATAAGGTCCCCTGACTCACCCTCAACCCACACATATTTTAAATAGTTTTTATTTTATTTTATGTTCATACTATTAAGTTTAGGATCTCTTAGATAACTCAATCAATGATTCTTGTTGCCAATTCACTCACACTCCTCACCCGAAATCAATCTCAAACAACAGAAAATATGCAATTGTAATGAAAGACAGAATTAAAGGAATGAAAACAAAAATGAAACAATCAAACCACAATCACTAGAGGCGCAAGAATTATCCTGTTCAGGCCACGGAAATGGCCCTACATCCAGCCACCAAGAACTAGAGCAATTCCACTAGAAACCAAGTGTAGAATAGTTACAAGAAGTTCCTCTCTTCTTCCTCTCTGACTCACGAATTCACTGCACTCAAGAAATTACAAACACTCTTGTTTACACAATGTGTTTCCTCTCTTTTTTACAACAGTGTCACTCGTATTCAGAGACTTTTGAAATGATCAATATCTCACTCTTCTATCTCTATTCCACTCGAGTACAATCATCTTGGAGATTACAAAGATTTTCTTGGACACAAGCTTTTCCTCACACACACTACACTTGATCATAGAGAATGAATAATCATCTGTGACTGCCCTGCCCTATGTCTCCTATTTATAGACATGATGGGTGGTAATTACAAGGTTTTTATTTAGCCTATGCAAAAGACTGAAATACCCCTCATAGTAAAACACCAAAGCTAGACTCTTCTAATTTAGAATAAAACCAGCCGCTTCAAACACTCGAGACATCTCCGGTTCTTCTTAACCTTCTGGACTGTTTTTTCAATGCAAAACATCAACACATAATTTTTTTTTTATCTAGGTATAAGATTTGTCTAAAAAAAGTAAGATATTTTAATGTTTAGAGCTTCTCCTCATTGTCAAATTTGACCCTATGTTACTTTATTCTAATATGCTTTGGTTTGATAAATTTTTATTTGATTTTTGAATCTTTAAGTTACTCCACCTGTTTTTTTTTTCTCATTATTTCATTTTTTAAAAATTTTAGTAGTAATTTGAAATGTGGCATGTTAATATGGTGAAAAAACATGGTTGAGAATATAACATTATTTTTAGGGATGAATTATTTTTTAAAATTATCTTTAAATAAATTAATCAACTAATGGGTATTTGATGGATACTCGTTATCCAACAGGCATGGGGGAAAGGGTACTTGGTCCAACCCCAACCTCATTGCCATTCCTACAAACGAGTCAATACTTACCAAAGTTCAAGTTTGGCTAAAACCATCACTAGTGGGGACAAAACTCCGTGATTCAAATAATGCAGAATGCATTATAGAATTGAGAACATGAAGAGAGAAGGTAAGAAATCAAAGCTATGTTAGGGGTTTTTTTGGTGATATCAGAGTGACATATAGAAAGAGAAAGATTGCGAGAGAAAGAGATAGAACAGAGCATGTGTACAGAGATAGTGGACAGGAGCAAATTGGGGTCCTAACTCTTTGGCCCTCATTTTATACCTCTTGATCTGCTGCCCTAACAGGTCACCAAATAGGCCAGTGTGTGCCCCAAAAATTTGCATGGTCTGCCAGGAGGGGACTGGTCCAATTTCAATGAGTCATCTCCTATCTATTTAGATATAATTTATATTTTTATTTTGATAAATTCCCTAAATAGGCCTTAACATTGAAGTTGCGCCTTTTTTTTTCCCTCTCCTTCGTCAATGTAATTATCTAGAAGAATCAACGCTGGAGAAAGTTTGGTGAGGATTTCTCTTTTTTGCATTGAAAATCTTATGGTTCTTAAGAGGTTGATTCTCTTAGGATTTCTCCTTCTCTATTAAATGTCTAAAAATATTTCTGTGCCCTTATGGGTTGTTCTCAATGTACAGTCAATAATTGAAATATTTTTGGCAGATTTCACAATAAAGGCCATAGATGCTGTTTTTCAAAATTCGTCTGATTCTTATCAGTTCTCATTATTTTCCTCTTTGTAGTCTGAATGTGTTAGGGCTAGCTGAATTTTTACTAATGGAAGGGCTTCATATAGTACTTAAGAAAGAATCTTGATGACTTTGGTTTAATAGCTCTGTGTGCTTGTGAGCAACTGTGAGTATTAACTTGGGGTCATCAAAATTCAATCAAGTCCATGATTAATAAAATCTAGGCAATTATGTTTCAACTTTGCCTATATCGTACCATGTCTAGTTGTTATGGGCAACTTATCAGCTGTAATTTCTGATTGCATATTGCAGTGCTAATAAATTGTTTATCTTAAAAGGTCTTCTTTATTTCTAGAGATATTGATGATATATAGTCCAGAGGTGTTGAATCTAGATGAGTTACAAACATTCTAATTTTGCATATTTTCTGAAATTTGAGATTCTTAATTGTATCTTATTATTATTATTCACTGTAGCTGCTATCTTATCATGTTATTTAGAAACAAAACTATTTATTATCACCATCACTAGTTTTAGCTGGTACTACATGATGAGTGCCATTTTTTAGTGAAAGAATCAAATGTGTTGGAAAATATATGGTATAACTAGTATTCTCTTTTCTTTTTGTAGGATATTGCAGGAATCCTCAAACAGAAGCTTTCTTGCAGTTTCTAGAACTTCCTTATCTTCTCAATAACACAGAATCAAGGGACCAAACCCATAGTCCGGCTTCTTTTGTTTCTAGAGGTAACATTTCATCATTCTTTTGTGGCAAGTTTGAACTTCACCATCTTTGTTATCTTCCCTCAGATTTCTTTAAGATGTCTTTTTTGTAATATTTTCCAACAGACCACACTAACAAGGGGGTGGGGAGGGGCAAAAAGTTTCTTACAGATTGCTTGCCTTGAACCTTTTAAGTTTTGTGACCCAAAATAATCTGCCACTTTTTGGTCCCCTATATGGTGATTTTGACTCAAGAGGGATTTTTTTTTTTTGGGGGGGGGGGGGTGTTGCAGAATTGAGTCTCTGAAAGTTTGTCACTTTTATTTTTCTACCTCAAGTACTTCAAAAACATTTGTGAAAGCAGAGTAATGCAAGCAATAAATTAAGCAAAATAAGAGCAGCAAGAGGCACAAGAATTTTTAGTTGTTTGACACCTTTGATACCTATGTCCATGGAGTTTTTCCTGGGCTTCACTCCACAAAAACACTTACACTTGTTTTACACAAAGCTTACTGAGAAACATAGGCTTTGGTTTCGAAGGGCCTACCAATAACCTTTACTAGGTTTTCTAAGGCTAACCTTAAACCTAATCTCAACAATTTAAAGTTTGTAAATATACAGATTAAAACCCCTACAATGGGCATAGATCAAATAGAACACATGCAAGAATAGAAAGAGTACTTACAAATTCTGATTGAATAAGTTTTTCCTCTTTGGATAAGTTGATGAAGCTCTTTGATAACTCTTCAAATATGAGGTTGCATGATCTTCTCCTTGTTGATTGAACTGGGATTGCACCGATTGAGACTTGCGAAAACCTCTTCTTAGGCGGGTTTGAACAATGGAACAAAAACTGAGCTTTAGACTTGGAAAATGAAGAGAAAAATGGAGACATTTGGAGCTTTAATGTTTGCTTCAGTTAATTGTGTCATGATCCATGTAGCAAGAGGGGGGATATAGTAATTAAATGTAAGAGGAAGGGAGGAATAGCAAGTTAGTAGAATATGCTATAAGGGGAGCTACAAGTTTGTTGCTGCTTTGGGCAAGTTGTACATTCCCCTGCTGTAAGCAGTTACCGCTCATGGGGAAGGAATCCAGCTATATATATAGCTGATTCCTTCCACTGACGGATATGGAATTATTCTAACAGAATTCTACAACATTCTCTCTCTCGCTCTCTTTATCTGCTTCTCTCCCTATCCTTCCTCCTTTCTCCTTCGAACAACTTGTTGATTGAAGGAATTACTGATTAGAACCTTGGGAGCTGACATTTTGGTATCAGAGCAGCATCTTGGGAAACGTTCGGAGCTATGGGTTAACCTTGCAATGGCGGATGGAACGAAGATGAAATAAATGGAAAATCAGTTACAGCAAGTTGCGACATCCATGGCGGAAATGCAGGCTAGAATGGGTACACTCGAATCCTCAGTAGGAGTGGGGGTGGATAAACGAATTACCCAAGCAATAGAAAGATGGCGAGAAGAAAACCGAGAGCAGAGTGCTCTGTTGAGGGGGCAACTGATGGAACATATGCAACAATTCGTAAGGATGTTCTCATCTCAGCAACCAGTAAGGCTTTCAACGGAGTTTCCTCCCAGGGATAGAACGGAACCCATCCTTCTTGGGGGAGAGATGGAGCCTCTGCATACTGTAATGTCGGAATTTGAATTAGAACCGGAGATGATGGAGGAAAGCACGATGGGAAGGAGACCCGGAGCTCAGGCTCTTCCAAATCAGCCGAACTTCCCTGTGCCTAAATTAGACATTCCACTCTTTGATAGAGAGAACTCGAGATGGTGGATAAGGAGGTATGAAAGGATGTTCACGCTATACCAAGTTCAAGAACAACAGAAAGTCATTTTGGCCTCTGCTTACCTGAATGAGGCAAGGGACGCTTGGTTCCAAGGATGGCTTGCAACCAAAGAGGGGAGCCCATGGAATGTGTTTGCAAGGGACCTCTGTATGAGGTTTGGAGACAAGAGTTTGAGGGACGTGATCGAGGAGTTTAACAAGCTTAAGAAAGAGGGAACGGTGCAGGCTTATCAGCTCAAATTTGAGGAGCTGAGGTCCTTGATGGAGGTGCATCAACCCCACTTGTCGGAAGAATATTTTGTGTTGAGTTTTATCAGTGGGTTAGGAGATGAGGTGAGACCAATGGTTAAAATGATGCAATCAAGGATGGTGGAACAGGCTGCTGACAGTGCCAAACTGCAAGAAATGACGATTGAGGCACTGATGAAGAAACAAAGGAGCCAAGCTAAGGGGGTAATCATTGGTGGATGGTAGGCTGTAAACAGAGCCATTGGAAGGGATACGGGGCAAGGGGGCAAGGGAGTCTTGGCCTTGCCTCTAACTGTTACCAACCCTGCTAATGGGGGGAGATTGTTGGAGCAAAGGCGTCAGGCGGGTCTCTGCTTTAAGTGCGGAAATAAATACTTCTTTGGGCATATGTGCAAGAGGCAGCTGTTGATATTAGAAGCAGAAGAGAATGAAGGGGAAGAGATAGAGGTGACCCTAGAAGTTGATGACGAGGATAAATGAGAGATTTCTTTACACGCCCTTAAAGGATCAACCAACAATAGGATAATTAAGGTGGAGGGAAGAGCCCACAATGTTCTGGTGATGGCACTTATAGATAGTGGGAGTACCCACAGCTTCTTGGATGAAGCCATGGCCCGGAAGTTAGAGCGTGAGATCTCTAGCTCACACCCTCTATCAGTAATAGTAGCGAATGATAATAAGGTTTTGAGTCAGTCCTCCTGTGTGGGGTTTTGCTAGGAAATAAACAGTGAAGAATTTGTGGTTGATTTAAGGCTACTTAAGTTGGGGGGTTGTGATGTGGTGCTTGGGGTAGATTGGATGAAAGGGGTCAACCCTATCAGTTTCGATTTCAACAAAATGGAGGTAACTTTTGAAAAGGATGGGAAGAGAAAGACCCTAACAGGCAGTCAGGAGTGTGTAAAATGATCTTAGGAAAGAGGTTGCAAAGGATGTTTGAGGGCAAACTCTCCCAGGTGGCCCAATTCTTCTCCATGCATGCCCTGAAATTCACCCAAGAACAATGGGAGCAGGAGGGGGAGATGGCAATGACTGTGAACAGTAGCTCAAATGAACCCTGGAAGGTACAAGAAATCAACTCTTTTAACATGCTTTTAATTGAATTTAAGGACCTTTTTACCGAGCCATCTGCCCTACCACCCTAAAGATCACTTGACCACATCATTAACCTAAAACCCAATGCCGAGCCTGTCAACCTAAGATCCTATTGGTACCCACCTAGACAAAAGACTGAAATCGAAAAACTCATTAAGGATATTTTACAAAAATCCATCATACAACCCAGCCATAGCCCATTTGCATCTCTCGTGTTACTTATCAAAAAGAAAGATGGTTCTTGACGGTTTTGTGTCGATTACCGCCAACTCAATGCCATGACCATCAAGGACAAGTTTTCTATACCTATTGTGGAAGATTTATGTGATGAATTAAAAAATGCTTTTGTTTTCACCAAACTTGACTTAAGATCCAGTTATCATCAAATTAGGATGAGGCTGGAAGACATCCCCAAAACAGCCTTCAAAACCCGCCAAGGGCATTATGAATTCATAGTAATGCCCTTTGGCCTCATCAATGCTCCAACAACCTTCTAAGCATTGATGAACTAGATCTTTGAACCTTATTTACGCAAATTTATATTGGTTTTCTTTGATGACATTTTGATCTACAGCCCCACCTTTGCCTAGCACTTAATCCACCAGAAAACTACCCTTGAGGTCCTTAGATTCAATAAATTGTATGTTAAGGAGTTTAATTGTGCCTTTGCACAAAAACAGGTGGAATATCTAGGGCACATTATATCAAAAACAGGGGTGAGCATTGACCCTAGCAAAGTGGCAACAATGAATGCTTGGCCTGGGCCTCGTAATGTCAAGGGACTGAGGGGTTTTTTGGGTTTAACTGGCTACTACCGCCGGTTTGTAAAAGATTACGGTGTTATTAGCCGACCCTTCACCAACCTCTTAAAGAAGGATGGATTTCAGTGGGACCCCAAGGCGGAAGAAGCTTTCAATGAGCTTAAACAAGCCATGAGTAAGTGACGTAGCGTGTAGCGCGTGTGTGAAAAAAACACACCAAAATAAACCCTCGAAAGAGCAAACTTCAATGGCTGAAGCTTGGCTTTCAAGAAGACGCAAAAACAAGACTGTTTTGCTAAGAAAACCCAAATAGGTTGCTGAAATTTGATTGATTAAAACTTGATTGCAAACTCTAGGTTCTAGGCATATTTATAGTATTTGGCTAGTCCAAATCCATCTAATATTTGTAAACAAAATCCAACTAAAATTCTAATAGAAATAAATCATAAATAAAAGTTAACTGGAATCCTAATAAAAATAAAACCCTAATCGAACATGAAGTAGAATCCTAAATCAAGTAGAATTCTAAAACTTAAGAAGTATTAAAATATTGTTCCGGCGTGGTCGGGTCGGCTTCGGGCCGGGTCTTGATTGGTGACCGCATCATTCACCTCCACTTGAGAAGAATTCGTCCTCGAATTATGATTTGGGTATGACAACTCATCGTCTGGCAAATACAAAGAAAGATCAGAAACATTGAATGTTTTGGAAATACCCATATGATTTGGCAAATCCACAACATAAGCATTATCATTGATCTTCTTTGTAATCTTGTAAGGACCATACTTCTTTGGCTTGAGCTTGTTTTGCTGTCCTGCTGGAATCCGTTCTTTCTTCAAGAATATCATGACTTCATCTCCAATTGCAAATACCTTGTGCTTCCTATGCTTGTCAGCTGCTGTCTTGTACTTTTTATTCGCTTCGTGCAACTTTTGCTTGACATCTTCCTAAACTGCTTGAACGTGCTCGGCTAAGTCACTAACTGCAGCATTGAAACCTGGTACCTTTGGCAATTTTACCAAATCCAATGCATGGTTAGGAACTTTCATGTATACGATAGAGAATGGTGATATTCCTGTTGAGCTATGCACGGCGTTGTTGTAGGCAAACTCTGCTTGAGCTATGACTAGGTCCCATTGTCTTGGCTTGTCTTTGCAAATACTGTGAATCAGATTTCCTAAGGTACGATTCATCACCTCTGTTTGTCCATTAGTCTAGAGATGTGTTGTGCTACTAAAATTCAAAGATGAATTGAATATTCTCCACAAGGTAATCCAGAAGTGACTCAAAAATCTTGTTTCACGATCCGAAGTAATAGTTTTAGGGACTCCATGTAGTCTAACAATCTCCTTGAAAAGCAATTTGGTTGTAGCCATATTTGTTAAAGGCGCGCGTCTAGGCGCAAGGCGCCAGTTCTGCGCCTCGCCTGGGCCGAGGCAAGGCGATTTCAATGAGGCTCACGCCTTGCACAATGAGGCGCAGAGGCGAGAGGCGCGCCTCATGAAACTACTTTTAATTTAAAACTTTGGCAGCTCAATACCTCCCCTCTTCTTGGTTCCAGCATGTATACATTACAACATACAACTTAAAGTAAATGTCCATATTTTCTTTTATTTATATTTTACCTTCCATTTTCTTTAATACATAAATGTAAATAAGAAAGTACCCCTCATTTAGATTCAATAAAAATATCTAAAAAATCAAAATCCATAACAATAAGAAAATAGAATTTTAGTTTTAGTACAAACTAAGGATTTAACGATTTTACCACCCCCAAAATACATACCTACTATTTTTTGAAAAATTCATTAAAAATCATTTTAACAACAATGAATATTAGCTATCAAAATACTGGGAGATAGTTTTTCAAAATGAAAATATTTTCTTATATGTCTCCTTATAATGCGCTAATTTTCCAGACTTAAAAAAAATGCGCTAATCTTCCAGACTTAGAAAAATAGCATTTTTCAAAATAAAAATATTTTCTTGATTGTGGACTTATAGTGTTTATTGATTGTGAAGAGTACTAAACTTTGTCTAAAATGTCCTTCATAAGTAAAATAAGAGATTGGAGAGTATATGCAAAAGAAGAAAAATAACAGGGATGAGTAAAATATGGCACCGAAAGATGATGATTTTTAATTTGGTGAAGGGTATGATGATGATTAAAACTTCTTTATTGATTGTGGACTTGTAGTGTTTATATGTTTGTTTAGAACTTTGCATGATGATTGGTACTTGTTTGAGTTTGAGACTTTAAGTTTGAACTTTGATGATGTTTCTAGTTTAGAAATTGCATGATGAATGAATCAATTTTGATGTTGTTAGTTTAGAATTTGAAGATAATTAATTATTAATGATATGCATGTGTTATTATTGATAATTTGATAGTTTTTTATGATTTTACAAGATTTTGAGTTTTTTTTCTAAAAAGTGCGCCTCGCTTCGCAAAGGCGCGCCTCGCCTCATGTGCCTCAGGGTCCAGGACCTTTTGCGCCTCGCTGCGCCTCGCGCCTTTTAGAACTATGACTGTAGCTACTGCATCTGCTGTCTTCTTGCATGGAAGAAAGTGCGCCATCTTGGAAAACCTGTCAACCACTACAAAAACAGAATCCATATCTCGTTGGGTTCGCGGTAGACCCAACACGAAGTCCATAGACAAATCTTCCCAAATCGCATTGGGAACAGGCAATGGTATGTAGAGACCAGTGCTAGAAGAGTGCCCCTTAGCTATTTGACATATATAACACCTCGCCACAATAATAGAAACATCTCTCCTTGCTCTTGGCCAATAATACCTTCTCATAACAGCTTCAATAGTCTTGTCTCTGCCAAGATGCCATGCTAAGCCACCACCATGCAAATCCCAAATAATTTTCTCACGGAGGGATGTGCAAGGGATGCACAACTAATTTCCCTTCATGAGAAACCCATCATGCACATAGAAATCTCCTGACGGTTGCTGAGACATGCATTGTTCCCACACATGTTTGAAATCATCGTCTGTCGCATATAATTCTTTCAAGCACTCAAACCCAACAATCTCAACACTAAGGGTCTTGATCAAATCCACACGCCTACTCAAAGCGTCTACCACTCGATTATGCTGTCCCGACTTATGCACAATTTTATATGGAAATTTATTAGTAAAAGCAGACCATCTAGCATGCATATGACTCCTCAATTGCCTTTGGCTACTCAAGTACTTAAGAGCTTGGTGATCCGTGTAAAGAACAAATTCTTTGGCAATTAAGTAATGTTCCCATGTCTTAAGGGCCCTCACCATTGCATAAAACTCTTTATCATAAGTAGACCACTTTCTTCTGGCTTCACACAACTTCTCACTGAAAAATGCAATTAGTCTCTTCTCTTGGGACAACATAGCACCTATACTCACTCCACTCGCATCACACTCAACCTCAAACAATTTGTCAAAGCTTGGCAAAGCTAAGACAGAAGCGGCACATAATTTCTCTTTTATCAAGGTGAAACTTTGCTCTTGTTCTTCACCCCAATGGAACTTTCCTTTTTTTAAACACTCAGTAATTGTAGCCACAATACTACTAAAGTGTTTGATAAACCGCCTATAGAAAGTTGCTAACCCATGGAAACTTTGCACATCACTGACATTTTTAGGGGTTGACCACTCTTTAATAGCTCGCACTTTTTCCTCATCTACCTTTATGCCCTCTTTGCTTATAACAAAGCCCAAGAACAACAAGCTCTCACTCATAAAAGTACACTTCTTCAAATTAGCATAAAGTTTGTTTTCCCTCAACCCATCCCGAATATGCCCCTCATGCTCATTAATAGACTTATTGTATATCAAAATATCATCAAAATACACTACAACGAATTTACCAATGAAAGGGCGTAATACTTGATTCATTAGTCTCATGAAAGTGCTTGGTGTATTGGTTAATCCAAAGGGCATAACTAACCACTCAAACAACCCCTCTCTCGTCTTGAAAGTTGTCTTCCACTCATCTCCAGGTCGAATTCTGAGTTGATGATAACCACTTCTAAGATCAATTTTGGTAAAAATCACAGCCCCATCAAGTTGATCAAGCATGTCGTCAAGCCTAGAAATTAGAAATTTGTACCCAATACTAATTTTGTTGATGACTCTACTGTCAACACACATCCTCCAACTTTAATCTTTCTTTGGTGTCAATAATGCTGGCACTGCACATGGACTCATGCTAGTCTGAATGTGCCCTTTTCTCAACAATTCCTCTACCTGCTCACGCAAAATCTCATTCTCCCTAGGACTCATCTTGTAGTGTGGTGGGTTAGGCAAGCTAGCACCAGGAACCAAGTCAATGTGGCGTTGAATATCCCTCATAGGAGGTAACTCATTAGGTAACTCCTCAAGAACCACATCATGAAATTCCTCCAACAATCCCTTCACCTCCACTGGAATTTGATTCACCTTCAGTGGCTCACTCACACTCTCTCCCTTGATAACCAATAAGTGAACCTCTCGAGTATCCTTACACTTTCTCACAAACTCAGTGTGCTTATGTGTAATGGTAAGAAAATTTCACCCCTCCACTTTAGAAGCTTTGGTTTGGTTCTTTTCCACTATGGATATCAAAGTATAATGCACACCTTTTTTCTCAAGCTGATATGTGTTCTTCCTACCCAAGTGCTTAGCATCCACATCAAATTGCCAAGGCCTTCCAAATAAAATATGGCAAGCATCCATATCAACAATATCACAATAGAATTCGTCGGAGTACTTACCAATAGAGAACGACACCTTGCAGCGTTCATCCACATGTATGCCACTAACTTCTTTGATCCATCTAATCATATAAGGGCTTGGATGTTTTTCAGGAGTTAACCGCATCTTTGCCACCACGTCTCTTCCTATGAAGTTCTTTTGACTTCCACTATCAATAATCAACTCAAAGATTTTTCCTTTCATCGTACACCTCGTGCGGAAAAGCTTATGCCGTTGAGCAGTGTTGTTAAAGGCGCAAGGCCCCTCAAGGCGTAGCCATCTCGCCTTGCCATGTCCAGGCGAGGTGAGATCTAGCCAGGCGCGCCTAGGCCCTTCAGGCGCACATGCCCAACGGAAAAATCAGCATGTTTTATTTTTTAAACATTTCTGTTAAAACTTAAAGAGAGAAAATAATAAAATACAATATTGAAAAGTCAACAAAACTTAAAATCCAGCTCATCTAATTTCTAGAAGGCCAAGAGACTACACCTCCAAGGCTTCAAAACTCTCTTACGCATCATTCTTTTCTCTTCGCAACACAACAACTGCAACTCCTCAAGTTCTTCTCCAGTTCTCCAGTTCTGGTTGAGGTGCTTCTCCTTCTCTAGTCCAAGATAACATATTGACAATCCCTTCTTCTTCTTCTTCTTCTTCTTACGCTGCTGGCAACTGCTAGCCTGCTTCTTCTTCGGCAATCCTTGTTGCTTCTTCTTCTTCTTCTTCTTATTACGCGGCTGCTTCTTAATCTTACGTTGCTTTGTTGCTATCCTCCTTCTTCTTCTTCTTCTTCTTACATGGTTGCTTCTTATGTTGCTGCTATCCTCCTGCTCCTTCTTCTTCTCTTGCCATCCTTCTTCTTCTTCTTCTTCTTACGCTGCTGCTACTGCTAGCCTGCTTCTTTTTTCTTCTTCTTCTCTTCCTCTGCTTCTTCTTCTTCTTTCTTACGCTGTTGCTACTTCTTCTTCTTCTTCTTCTTCTTCTTCTTCTTACGCTGCTGCTATTGCTAGCCTGCTTCTTTTTCTTCTTCTTCTTCTTCTCTTCCTCTGCTTCTTCTTCTTCTTTCTTACGCTGCTGCTGCTACTTCTTTTTCTTCTTCTTTAGTTATTTTTTTTTTAATTTTTATTTGTTGATGCCTGCAGCTGCTTCTTCTTTTTCGTTTTTCTTTTAACATTTTTTGGGCATAATTTAGCCTTAGTCTTTACAAATTTTCAAGTATGCTCATATAGAATTGTAGCATTTAGAAATAGAATAAAAGTTTTAATTCTTAATCGGATCCTATGCTTGATTAGAAATAGAATAGAAGTTTGATCTCTAGATTCTCTACTACTTCCCTGGATTTCTTCTTTTCCCTTCCTGAAATTTTTTCTCTTCTCCTCCAATCTTTTGCAATACTTCTTGTTGTCCTGCATCAGTTCTCCATTCCAGAAAATCCCACCGCTAATTAGAATTCTTTTTCAACCCCTCCCTTCCTTGGTTGAAATTCAGTCACTTATTGATCCATGCTTCTTTTCAGAATTTTTTTACAATGTTTTTTTAAATTTATGACTCCTTGCTTATGATGATTATGGCAGATATCCTAATCCTAATGGCATCTGATTCAAATGCTCCTAGTGGCTCCTCTGGCAGTGGTAGAAAAGATCCAGCATGGAAATATAACACATTGTCAGATCCAAAGGACATCAACTCTTTAAAATGTATTTTTTGTGGAAAAATAACAAAAGGAGGGGTTTACCGAGCTAAACAACACCTTGTTAGAGGGTATAGGAATGCCAAAGTGTGTCCAAAATGTCCTTCACATGTTAAAGAAGAAATTAGAGAGTATATGTTGAAAAAGCTAGAAGAGAAGAACAATAGTGATGTTATACCAGATTTTGACGACATTGATACCCTTGGAGATGATGATGATGAAGTGTTTTTTGAAAGAGGTGTTAAAAGGCCTATGTCTTCAAGTTCAAGTCAAGGTTTAACTATGCAACAAAAAAAAACAAAGGATGAAAGGGCCTTTGGATTTGCTTTTGCCTCCTAAACCTAAAGTGAGCACTGGGAAGCAAACAACAATGGAGACCCATGTCAATAAAGAACTGAGGGAGAATGCTTGCGTTTGGTTTTCTAGATGGATGTATGAAGCTGGCTTGTCTTTCAATGCAGTCAAGTATCCAAGTTTTAAGCCAATGATTGACGCTATTGGTCGAGCTGGTCTAGGCATGAAATCTCCTAGTTATCATGAGATGAGAGTTCCTTATCTTAAGAAGGAGTTGGTACACACAAATGAAATTATGAACAGTCATAAGGAGGATTGGCCTAAATATGGATGTTCCCTTATGTGTGATGGTTGGAAGGATAAGAGAGAGAGATCTTTGCTCAACTTTTTGGTAAATTGTCCAAAGGGAAGCATATTCATTAGATCCATTGATACTTCCTCATATGCCAAGGATGCTGTTAAAATATTTTAATTACTTGACCAATTTGTAGAGGAAGTAAGTGAAGCAAATGTGGTTCAAGTTGTAACTGATAATACCTCGGCTAATGTTTTAGCTGGTAAGTTTGCTATTTTTTAACTTTTACCTTTGAATGATGTTGATGTTGTTAGTTTAATGACAGATTTTTAACTTGTCTTATAGGAGACTTCTTAATGGTTAAGCGAAAGCACTTATATTGGACACCATGTGCTGTCCATTGCTTAGACCTAATGTTAGAAGATATTTTTAAACTTCCTATATTGAAGAAGACTTTTCAAAAAGCATGTGCGGTAAATGGATTCTTGTATAGCTCTACACAAGTGTTGAATATGATGAGAACATTCACAAAAAAGAGAGAAATGTTAAGATCTGGGAAAACAAGATTTGCCACGGCTTTTCTCACCCTTTCAAGACTTCATAAACAAAAAGCCAACTTGAGGAAGATGTTCACTTTAGAAGAGTGGACTAACTCTAAATTTGCAAGAGAAGCACGGGGTAAGCTCGCATCTCAAACAATGTTACAAGATTCATTTTGGAAAAATGTCCTTTATGCTCTCAAGGTGTCAAGGTCACTTGTCAAGGTGCTTAGAGTGGTAGACAATGAGGATAAGCCTTCTATGCCTTATATTTATGAGGCTATGGATAGGGCAAAAGAAACCATTGCAAAATCTTTTGATGATAAAAGGAAATACAAGCAAATATTTGAAATCATTGATGGGAGGTAGAATATTCAATTGCATCGTCCTCTACATGCAACCGCATATTACTTGAATCTAGAATTTTTTTATTCAAATGCAAGCATTGGAGAAGATCAAGAGATTATTAATGGGTTGTATCAAACCATAGAGAGGTTAGTTCCCACTGCAGAGGTGCAAGACAAAATTTTTAAAGAGCTAAGCTTGTATAAAAATGCTGAAGGGATATTTGGAAAACAAATATGCATAAGAGGGAGGAGTCAATTGGCACCAAGTAATATGGTTTTTTAATTAATAATCTAAGTAAGTCTAATCATTAGTCTACAACTAGCAATTTTCAATTACTGATTATGGTATATTTTTTCCTAGTTGAATGGTGGTCTCAATTTGGTACTGCAACCCCTAATTTGCAAAAGTTTGCCATCAAGATATGTAGCCTCACTTGTAGCTCTTCAGGTTGTGAAAGGAATTGGAGTGTCTTTGAGCATGTAAGGGTGTTTTTTCTTATTCTTAATATTCACCACTAAAGGTGTATGATTTCTTATTTCTTTAACTTACTGATTCTAATTTAATTATGATAGCTTCATAACAAAAAGAGAAATCGATTGGAGCAACGTCTCAATGATTTGGTATTTGTCAAGTATAATAGAGTTTTGAGACGTCGCTTCAGTTTGCGTAAATCAATTGATCCAATTTCTTTAGATGAAGTTGATGAAAGTAATGAGTGGTTGTTTGGGGCAATTGATAAATTTGGAGAGTCAGATGATGAGTTGGTACATGAAGATCATGATTTGACATGGGCTGATGTTGCTATGGCATTTGGTGTTGAAGAAGCTAATCACTCAACTAGATCAAAAGCGACTTTAACTTCAAATTTGACAAGGGGGAGGGGGACAAGGGCATCAACTTCAAATGCTCCAATGGATCTTGACGAGGAAGAAGAAGATGGAGAGGGAGATGATGTAGAAGAAGATATTGGAGATAGTTCTGATGATGAAAATATAGATATATTTGATCTTGATGATGAGGATGATTTCTAGTTATTATGTATATCTAGTTAATCCTATTAAAATTTAGCCATTTAGGATCTATTAATGGTTTAAGGTTGATCATTTAACTTTTCCTTTTAAGTTGATTGTTGACTTAAAGTCTTTAAACTAACATTTTTTGGTGGGTTTTGCTTAAGTTTAATGACATTTTTAGTACTATTTTGTTGTCTTCTAATTATATATGTCAAATACTAATTTTGTTTTTTATTTGTGGTGTTTAAATGTTGATTCTTTTTTTTGATTTGTTGAAATATGGTGGGATTTAATTTGCTGAAATTTACAGGTATGTCATGAAGTATGTTTATGTTATGATTTATTTAATATATGTTGAATTCTTGAATTTTTTGATAACATAAATGTTGATATATGATTAGGATCTATTTTATGACTTATTATTCAATTAAGAAGTATATTTTTCTTTCTTCTTAGTCAGCATACGCCTTGCACCTGCCAGGCGCGTGCCTCACCTTGTGCCTCAGGCTCCAAGACCCTTTGTGCCTTAGTGCGCCTTGGGCCTATAACAACGCTGCCGTTGAGTAGTATCTTCATTCTTTTGAGATAGCATTCACTTCCTCACTACACAAGTATATTCCCTATGTCCATAACCTTCTTCGTCATCCTCCCCATCAGGCCCGTAATATACTTCCTCTTCAGCAACATCTTTCTCTTCCCTTTCTACAATGTTAACTGTTTTCCTCCTTGGGCAATCACTAGATCGATGCCCAACCTCATTGCACTTGAAACATTTTAAAAGAATAGGTTTTGCATAAGAATTAGGGGATTTTGGAATATTAGAAGTAGTACCTTGAATGTTTCCCCCCATTATAGCCTTATTAGGGTTGACTGTATGGGGTGGATTGGAGGGTTGCGCTCCCTAAACCGACTTGCCTTTATCAAAGGTTGCTTGTTTATTTTCATTCCCACTATACCGACGATAGTTGTCATTGCGAGCTCTCTCACTCAACATTAACTCAGTCTTTAAAGCTAAGTTCCTTGCTTCTTGCACACTTAGAACCATCTAAACCCCAATTTTATCTCGAATAGCAGGCTTCAATCTATTCAAGTAACGAGCTTCTTGTTGATTGTCACTTTCTGACAATTGGTTTCTCTCCGCCAATCGCAGAAACTCAGAGGTATATTCATTCACACTCTTCATTCCCTGTGCACATCTTTTGATAAGCTTCAAACATATATTGTTTATAGTCAGGGGGTAAAAACCTATCTCTTAACAGCTGCTTCATTCGTCTTCATGTTTGAACTGGCTGTCGGCCTTCCCTCAATCTCGTCTTTCTTAATCGCTCCCACCAAACAGATGCACCGCCCTTCAATCTATAAGCCACTAACTTTACTTGTCGTTCATCTGGGATCTCCATGTATTCGAAAAAATGGTCAACCTCAGTGATCCAATCCAGGAACCCCTCAATATCAAGATCTCCACTAAAGATAGGAATATAAACTTTTAGTTTATACTCATCATTACCCTAGTGGTTGTGCTGATGCGCATTCCTTCTAACCCTTCTACCACAGGGTTAGCTATTGCTCAACCAAAATCATCCTCTTCATCACTATCTTCAATCACTGGTCTTCTAGGATTAACAAGGACATGATTAATGGGTGGTCTTCTCGCTCCGACTTGATTCACCCCATTATTCAGGTTCCTGTCATCATCAACTCGTAGTAAGATGCCCAATTGGTTGCTAATTTGCTCCAATCGCTGCTGGATAGTACGAGTTACTTCCCGTTGTTCTTCGATTGCTCTCCAAACTGCGGACAACCCTTGATCACCGTCACGAGACTGGTTGTTACAGTTACCTCAAGATTGGCCATCTAATTGGTTGATTAACCTCTTTGATACCACCTGACGCAACGTGTAGCGCGTGTGTGAAAAATACACACCAAAATAAACCTTTGAAAGAGCAAACTTCAATGGCCGAACCTTGGCTTTTAAAAAGACGCAAAAACAAGATTGTTTTGCTAAGAAAATTCAAATAGGTTGCTGAAATTTGATTGATTAAAACTTGATTACAAACTCTAGGTTCAGGCATATTTATAGTATTTGGCTAGTCCAAATCCATCTAATATTTGTAAGCAAAATCCAACTAGAATCCTAATAGAAATAAATCATAAATAAAAGTTAACTGGAATCTTAGTAAAAATAAAACCCTAATCAAACATGAAGTAGAATTCTAAATCAATTAGAAACATGAAATAGAATCCTAAATCAAGTAGAATCATGAAGTATAATCCTAAATCAAGTAGAAATATGAAGTAGAATCCTAAATCAAGTAGAATTCTAAAACTTAAGAAGTATTAAAATATTATTTTGGCGTGGTCGGGTCGGCTTTGGGCCAAATCTTGATTGGTGACCGCATCAGTAAGGTACCAACCTTAGGCCTACCAAATTTCAGCAAGCCTTTTGTTCTGGAAACAGATGCGAGTGCTAAGGGAATTGGAGCAGTGTTGGTTCAGGAAGAGAGACCGATAGCGCTCCTAAGCCAAGCTCTATCACCTAGACATCTTGGGCTAAGCATCTATGAGAAGGAGCTGTTGGCGGAATTAATGGCAGTGGAGAAATGATGTCATTTCCTGGAAGGAGGAAGATTTGTGATTAAAACAGACCATGAGAGTAAAATTTTTGCTACAATAGAAGCTACACACTCAACTGCAAAGGAAGGGGATAACAAAGCTAATGGAATTGGATTATGTAATCCAATATAGGAAGGGAAAAGAAAACCTAGTAGCAGATGCGCTGTTTAGGTGTTTTGAGGAAGGAAGGTTGGTTGCAATCACCACCATCATTCCCAATTGGTGCCAGGAGGTAGTTGACAATTACGAAGCAACTAGAAAGACCAAGGAACTTCTTTAGTAGCTGGTGGTAAACCCATCATCAAGACCAGGTTACACTCTGAGCAATGGCTTAATCTGGTATCAAGGAAAGCTGGTGATAGGAGAGGATAAGCTGAGGAGGAAAATAATAGAAACATTGCATGCTTCACCTATAGGGGAACATTCGGGTATTGAAAACACTTATCACAAGGTCAAACAATTATTTCAATGGCCAGGAATGAAAAGGTATGTCAAGGATTTTGTACTAAGCTGTGATACTTGCAGGAGATGCAAGTCCGAGAATGTAGCCTAGCCAGGGCTACTACAGCCACTGAATATACTGGGGGGACCATGAGAGAGTATTTCAATGGACTTCATTGAGGGACTTCCCAAATCAAAGGGAAAGGATTGTATCGTGGTGATAGTCGACATATTCACCAAGTATGGCCTCTTCATTGGATAAGTCCACCCTTACACGACTCAAGAGGTGGCAGAGGTGTTCTTGGATCAGGTAATTAAGCTACACGGCGCACCTATGGCCATAGTATCTGATCGTGACAAGATTTTTACTAGTTTGCTGTGGAAGGAGCTTATGGGACTGTTGGGTGTTAAGCTTCATATGTCATCTGCTTACCATCCTGAATCGGATGGCCGAACCGAAAGGGTGAATCAATGTTTGGAGATGTATCTAAGATGTTCTTGTTTCCTACAGCCAAGAACTTGGCACAAGTGGCTTCCTATGGCCCAATGGTGGTACAACTCTAGCCACCACAGCTCCATAAAGAGGTCTCCTTTTGAGGCACTCTGGCTATAAACCACCACTCCTGCCATCCCTAGGAGATTTCTCTACAGTAGCAGCGTTGGATGTTTATCTCCAGCAAAGGTAGCAAGCTTTACAAGTGCTCAAAAAAGAATTAGCTAATTCTCATAATCGAATGAAGCAGTTTGCAGATAGGAGGAGAAGTGAAAGAGAATTTCAGGTTGGTGAATTGGTATATCTGAAGCTTAAACTAGGTCACCTAAGGGCTTTACTGCAAAACCCCAGTTCCAAGTTGAACCCCAGATTATATGGCCCATTTCCTATCACTGCAAAGGTAGGAAATGTAGCATACTAGCTACAACTACCAAAATGCTCCAACATCCATCCGATATTCCATGTGGCACTCCTAAAAAAATCAGTGGGGACACAACCAACGAGTCCTACCCTACCTTGTCTCCCAAACGCCAATGACAGTACCAAAGAACCTATAGCTGTGCTGGATAGGAGGGTGATCTACAGGCACGGGGCTCCTATCCCTCAAGTTCTCATCAAGTGGTCTCATCTCCACTCGGATAGCAACACATGGGAATACCTCCTAAACATGCTTCGCCAATTTTCGAGAGTAGCCAGCCTCCACATTTCTTGAGGACAAGAAAAGTTTGTAGGGAGGGGTAATTGTCATGATCCACGTAGCGAGAGGGGGGATATAGTAATTAAATGTAATAGGAAGGGAGGAATAGCAAGTTAGTAGAATATGTTATAAGGGGAGGTACAAGTTTGTTGCTGCTTTGGGTAGGTTGTACATTCTCCTGCTGTAAGCGGTTACCGCACATGGGGAAGGAATCCAGCTATATATACAGCTGATTCCTTCCACTGACGGATATGGAATTATTCTAACAGAATTCTACAACATTCTCTCTCTCTCTCACTCTCTCTATCTGTTTCTCTCTCTCCCTGATTTCTCTCCCTATCTTTCCTCCTTTCTCCTTCGAACAGCTTGCTGATCGAAGGAATTATTGGTCAGATCCTTGGGAGCTGACAAGTTGCTTCATCTTCTCTCCATGGGGGCTTATTTACAGCCAAGTCTTCCAAAAACTAGCTGTTGGAACAGAAAACCAGCAGTTAGAACAGTAAACTGGCTTTTGGAATGGCTATTTTCTGTAACCTGCACAGTTTCAGTGAACTACAGCACTCTGCTTATTTACATTTCCTTCATTTTAGTAAATGGAGAAAATGAGGAAATTAACTTTAATAAATTATAAATTAAAATAAAATATAAATTAAAAGAAAATGAGGATATTTACTGTAAGATTAAATGTTGTTGGAAGATTGGTAGTATCAAGCTCAAATCAGAGGAGATTTCCAAATATTTCTTTTATATTGTTTCTTTTCATAGTTGATTCTACTTTCAAATTTCCTAGATTAGAGATTTGGTAACTTTCTTAATCTTGTTCTTCCCTTAGCCTATATATTACTCTCTTCCCATGGATTGTAGGTATTTGAGAAACATTTCTTGAAATAAAGATATAGATATTTCAAGATTTCATGGTATCAAAGCAAGGCTGCAAACCCTAGCCGTTGCTGTCTAGGTTCCAATCCTTCTCACTAACCAAGTCCACAATCAAGTCTACCTATTGTCGACTAGAACCAAACTCGGTCGTTGCCGTCATTTGTCTCATTCGAGCCTTGCCGCCATCAATGACAACCGACATGGTCGTTGCCTTCACCATTCCAGTTGAACTCAGCTATCCTCGATGCTAGATTCGGATAGCTAAAATTGCGATCTCCCTTGCTTGTGCAGCCAAGCCTAGCCACTGTCAGATCTCGATTCCGAAGCAATCGTTCCTGTTGCTTCAGAAATCGCCATTGTCAAATCTCGATTCCAAAGCAATCGTCCCTGTTGCTTCAGAAATCGAACCAGATCTTGGTCACTGCTACCAGCCATTGCCATAACCAAGTCGTTTAGGCCAGCCAACCACTGCTGAATGAAAACTTGGTTTGGTCTCATGGCAGATATACCTCCATCACCAACCAATTTGGAGTTTGCAAAAGAATCATCCAGCTATAGCCCAAACCCTAATCCAATTATCCCAGCCAGTTTTATCCCATCGGGTCCAAACCTTTAGCCCACTGACTTTAATCCCTCCATTCAAATCAGCCAACATAAGCTTAACGGGTTGAACTTTCATGAGTGGTTTTAGTTGGTTTCTCTAATCATTAAAGGGAAGAGGAAGATGGGCTATTTGATAGGTTAAACTGTAGCTCCACCTCCAATTGATCCGACGTTCAAAATGTGGGAGGCAGAAAATTCCATCTTTATGGCTTGGCTAATCAACTCCATGGACCCAAAGATTGGGAGGGCGTACCTTTTCTACAATACCGCCCAAGAGATTTGGATAATAGTTCAAGAGATGTACTTCAATCTTCATAACTTAACTCAGTGCTTCGAAATTCTATCTACCCTCTGTAACACTCGACAAGGAAATAGGTCAATTACTGAATATTTCAACACTTTAATTGAGTTATGGCAAGAAATGAATTTATTCTACGTCATTAAATGGAAGTGCGCTGATGATGGTATTTTGTATAACCAAATGTTGGAAAAAGAAAGTGTGTTTGATTTTTGTTTAGGGGCTTAACAAAGAACTAGATGAAGTCCGGGGGCATATTCTTAGGATAAAACCATTACCCTCAATCAAAGAAGCCTTTGTCATGGTAAGGGAAGAAAGCCATAGAAGAGTGATGTTGGATTCAAGTCCAATGGGAGAAAATGTCATGACCCTAAGGATTTCCCAAGGATAGATTAATAAATATAATAGTAGGAATTTACATTTTCTTTTGTATTTTCTGTTATAAGGCTTTGTCTTTAGCTAATAGGTAGTTGGGCTATTTGTTACATTGCACATGGGTGCATGTGGGAGGCTGTTAGACCATAAATAAGCCACAACTGAGGATGGAAGAATCATGTTTTGAATTGATAATTGAATACTTTCATTTCTCTCTCTTGAATCCTCTCAATCTCCATCCAAATTCCCTTTAATCTCTCTCTTAATTTCCCTCTCTTTCTCTCCGTTCTTCCTAATCCCCCTTTCTGTTCTGTTCTTCCTTAATTTTCCTCCATTTCTTCAGATCTAACTCTCTCAATTCCTCCCCAATTACCTCTTAAACTTGTCATGAACCCTAGGTTCATGACAGAAGAGACTCATCTAGGCTCTACCCTAGTCACCAACCAAAGAGATGTGAGCAGTCATTCCCATCCACAACACCCGAAGGAGAACAAATCCTAATGTGACCATTGCCATATGCCTTACCATACCAAAGAGACTTGCTAGCACCTTCATGGGAAACCGACAGATTGGAAACCCAGAAGTCAACGGAAGCAACATGCTCATGCGACAAAATCTACTTCATACCTAAAGAAGTCGGTTGCTGCCCCATTCACTAATGAACAGATGAAACTATTAAAGAACCCGTTAACATAGATCTGATCTAAATCCCTTGCTCCTACTACCTCTGTTGCCAATGTCACATAAAAAGGTAATTCTCAGTCATCTTTGTTATCAAAATAGGTCTCTAGCAGTGAATGGATTATTGATTCAGGGGCCTTTAACCACATGAATGGGTCATCCACATTTTTTTGGTCATATCATTCGAGTAATGGGGAGGTAAAAATTGTTGTGGCTGATGGGAGTTCTTTGGTTGTTGTTGGTATTGGGAATCTGAATTTGTTTGGGCTAAAACTTGAGTTTGTCATGCATGTCCCGAATTTAAAATAAAATCTCATTTCTACCAACAAGCTAAGGATCAAAACCGTGCCATAACTTTTTTCCCTCCTCATTGTGAATTTCTACAGGGACGATGATTGGCAATGCTGAGCAACAAAATGGCCTCTACTATTCCACCGCTTCTCCTTCAAGATCGAGTCCATTCAAGAAACTTTCTTTGTCTAGTGTTCATGATTCAAATGTATTCCTTTGGCATAATCATCTTAGTCATTCCTTCTTTCACTTGTGAGCACTATATTCTTGCTAAACACTCTCAAACCTCATCCCCCCCATTCTTATCATGCCTCCAAACCCTTTCATCTTATTCGCAGTGACATTTGGGGGCCTGCTTGTGTGGCTAACATTATTGAGGCTAACTGGTTCCTTACTTTTATAAATGACCATACCCATGTGTGTTAGACTTATCTCTTGAAAGAAAAATCTGAAACCAGTACCATTTTCAAGCAATTCCATAAACTCGTTACCAATTTGTTTCAGCCATCTATTTAGGTTCTTTGTTCTGATAATGGGAAGGAGTACTTCACTCACGAATTAAATGCCCATCTTACTGAACATAACATCCTTCATTAGAGCTCCTGTCCTTATTCTCTTCAACAAAATGGTATTGCCGAGTGGAAAAATCGTCATATTCTGGAAGTTGCTAGCTCTCTTACAATCACTTCCAGTGTTCCAAATTATTTTTTTGGGGAAGCTGTGCTCACTCCTACCTATCTTACCAATCGTCTTTCTTAAAAAACCCTTCGATTTCTACCTCCTCTTCATTGTTTAAGCGAAAAGTTTCCTTCCGTCCATCTCCCTGATTCCTTTCCACCCAAAATATTCGAGTGTATGGTCTTTGTTCATAATCCCAATTCTACTCGCAGAAAACTCGATTCCAAAGCTTATAAATGCATCTTCTTGTCATGTACTTTCAATGGGTAGGGCTGTTACACGTGAAGTTAGTTAGAATTGTAGAGGATTGTACTTGGTGGGAACTATACTCAATTGTACCCCTTTTGGCTAGATCGGGCATAGGAGATCAGTATATAAACTAATTGATCCCTTTGATTGAAGTATCCAGAAGCTAATAAGAAATATTTCAATCTCTCTCTACAACTCTCTCTCTATTCTCCTTCATCTCTCCCTCTGTTCTTCTACTCTATTCTGCAACTCTCTAGTTCACATCGAATTGGAGAGAATTCATTGTCAAGCTCAAGCATTGACAATTTTGGTATTAGAGCTCGATTCTCAGTTGGTTCCATTCTTGCGAATTCAAATTGATGGCAGACAAAACTCACTTGAAGAACTTTGAATCACAACTACAGCAATTCAGTTCGATGATGTCCGATCTCCAAAACAGGGCAGATTTGTTGGAGATCGGCTTTTCTGGGAATCATGAAGCGATCATGGCTGTTGATCGGAAATTGGATAGTTCCATGGAAGGGCTGGAACGAAGGTTGAATGGCGCCATCTCGCAGATTCGGGAGGGGATGGGGATGCAGTTTAGGGATCAGTTTCAACAGTTCATGGTGATGTTCACTCGTCAAAATTTAGTTAGAATCTCTCCTGACTTTCCTCCTAAGGAGAGGACAAATCCGATCTTACTTGGGCATGGGGTGGACAATCGGATGATCGGGACCTTTGAAATTGAGGTGGATCCAGCAGAGGTGGAGAGACGGTGGTGGAAAGAAGGCGGGAAGGATAGGCTGTCCATAACCAGCTGGGTTTCCCTATGCCCCGGATGGAGATCTCAGTGTTTGAAGGGATTAGGCCATGGAAGGGGGCTCTGAAAACTCAGAGTTGGGAAGGGAATTCTTGCTAACGGTCAGCACTCCTATATGGGGACAAGAGAGGTGCATGATCTAGACCTTCTTGATGTACTATTGGTTGAATTTGAGGATCTTTTTGTAGAACCTACAGCCCTACCACCCCATTCTATCAACCTCAAACCAAACACTAAACCCATTAACATCAGATTATACTGTTACCCTCCAACCTAAATGATTGAAATTGAGAAAATGGTTAGGGAAATGTTACACAAAGCCATAATTAGACCTAGCCAAAGCCTTTGTGCCTCACCTGTTTTACTTGTCAAGAAGAAAGACGCATCATGGCGTTTCTATGTGGATTACCGCTAGCTCAATACCATGGTCGTTAAAGTTAAGTTTCCCATACCCCTTGTCGAAGACTTGTTGGATGAATTAAAGTACGCCAACTTCTTTTCTAAACTAGTCCTTCGCTCGAGGTACCACCAAATCCGAATGAAACCTGAGGATATACCCAAAACCGCATTCAGAACACACCAAGGCCACTATGAGTTCTTGGTGATTGCATTTGGAGCAAATGTTAGCAAGCTTTGAAGCAAATGTAGTTCACCTTGCACTACCTTTTGAGACCAGACTTTGAAGCAAATGTTAGCAAACTAGGAATGATAGATTGGTAGTATCAAGCTCAAATTAGAGGAGATTTCCAAATATTTATTTTATATTATTCCCTTTTGTAGTTGATTCTACTTTCAAATTGTTTCCTAGATTAGAGATTTGGTAACTTTCTTAATCTTGTTCCCTTAGCCTATATATTATTCTCTTCCCATGGGTTTTAAGTAACGGAGAAACATTTCTTGAAATAAAGATATAGACATTTCAAGATTTCAAATGTAAATAAAGAAGTACCTCCGTTTGGATTCAATAAAAACATCTAAAAAATCAAAATCCTTAAGAATAAAAAATTAAAATTTGGTTATATAAATGTATATAAATTTTATGGTTTAGCAATTTTTTAACTTCAAAATAAGTACGTCCTATTTATCACAAAATTCGTTAAAAATAATTTTAAGAACACTCTATATGAAATAATGAAATTCTGGGAATCTGTTTTCTAAGGTAAAAATATTTTCTTGTACCTCCCTTTATAATGGGCTAATTTCCCTGACTCAGAAAAATTTCGGCACTGTTGGAAACGGGAACTTTCAAAAATCCCTTCCGTTTTTGTTATTTCATGCTATTTCACTTATGTTCGTGTTAAAAACATTTCATTTTATTTATATTCATTTATTCTTACAAAAACTTTTGGCATATAAAAATCAAACTTGGTTCAACAGCACTGATGCTAACGACCCCATATTTGTATAATGTTTCTTATACAATTGAGTCTGAATTTGTGCGAGGCAAGTGTGGACCTGAAATTGAATCTCTTGACAGATTTAATAGCCAATCAAAAAGGTAGCTCCCAGAAAAAAGTTTCTTCTAGTACACTTCCCTACTTGCTCGTGCCAAAGAGTGAAAAGTGCCCTGCACCTTGTGGATAAGTTTCTAAGAAAGTCCTAGGATTAAGATTGTCAAAGTCTGATAGATTACTGAAGATAATCTACCTTGATTTACTATAAAATGAAGAGAATTACACTGAAAAAGTAGGAAAATGGACCTTCGAGGGGTCCAATCTCTCCTAATATCTTCCTTCCTTCCGAATGCCCTCTCTATTCTACTATCTTCCTTATTTATATGTTGCTCCAGCTATGCTCCTCTAACAGAATCTGTTGTACACACATGCCACCTGCCTGCTCTCCCCATAATGCCCCTTTAACCGTTTTTGTTTCTTTCCTCCTCTCCCTTATCCCTATTCTGCCCCTGCTTCTTCCGTCTATGGTAACGGAACTGTATGGGTCTTATGGGTCTTCTATCAAAGTCTTCCTTGTATGCTTGTGGATATGATTGATTGCATGAGTCCTGCACCTCTGGTTTTGCTTTTCATAGTCTAGGCATTGAGACTCATAGATGGCTTGTATGCTTAACCAGTTCTGTCATGTGTGGTTGTCATATGGAAGCAAGGCTTGTAACTTGTAAGTGCTAAAGTTGAAATCAATAGAATTATTGTTTGGATGAAAGCTGTCCTGAAACTTCATCATTTATACAAGACATCAAAGTCCTCTTACGCTCCCCCTCCCTATCAATACCACACATATTGATGTTTGAACATTTTGTGGGTTCAGGTGCAGGTTCCTTTGACCATGACAGTGATGTTGATGAAATTGAAGAACTTGCTGAAGGTCATGACTCCGAAGCTGAGCAGGAAATATTATAGAGCTTTTGGATAACAGTCTGTGGCACTTCGTATCCCCCCCTTTCTGTTGTGGACAGGATTTTAATGATTTTTTAGCCTGGCTTGATCCACAATACTTCAGGAAGTTTATTTGCTAATCAACTGGGTACGCATGGTTCCATGAGATACAGTATTTTCCTCCTTGGTTATGAAGATGAATTTCCTTTACAAGTTTATATATTTGAATTTAGGCCAAAGTTGGGCCAATCTGTACTTGATGATAAACAAAATTTAAACTCTCTTTCTATTCTCTCTTCCTCCCTCGCTTATTCTTGGCTGAACTTTCCAGTTTTGAAATCTTTTCCTGTTCAAGCCTCTAGTTTTTGCACAAGGACAACCAAGGAATTTATGTCTTGGAAAGCCAAGAATAGCTGGACTTGTAAAAAGTACACTATTCTAATGGTATGCATATTTTGTAATTAGCTCTGTGAACTACACTGTTTCAATGTTCTGTCCTTTTCCAAGGGAGACTGTTCACATATGCATGATAAACTTATTTGACCCATAAGCTGCACGAATTTTGGTAGTAATATCCACTATCAATATTCATAAAATAAAAAGAAAAACACCTGGTTATCTATAACTAGTTTATTACAGGATGGCTTAGCATGACAGGGAACTGAAGACTGACCTTTCATTTATTTGCACATTCTCTGCCTTGAGAGCATGTTTACCTTGATATTTTATATGTAGATCCATAAATGTTTCAATGCCTGTTCATAAACAGTTGCTCAGGTGAACTTGTCAACTAAAATTCAGACAGTGCGTTGCATTTTGGCGGAAACCACTTGGATGAGGGGCACGAGCCAGATTCTGTTGGTAACCAAGGTGGTTTTTGTAATGCAAAGTTCAGTGCATAGATTTTGATGTTGTAAAATATGCACTAGAAGTAGTTTGCATGCATTATATGAAGCAGTCATATATGTGAAAGTTTGAAACATATACATATACATAAACATATATATATATATGTAGACAGAATAGTACTACTTATTAGTTATGGAAAAGCTTGTTAAAAGTACTTGAGAGCATGGACTACATTGTGATTATTATTAAGCTTTGCCTGCATGGTGACATCGCTGATTATGTTTTACTGTAGAGTGAATCGCATCATGCTTTTCGCCTCATAAATCCTAGGCAGATAGAGCTTTGTTAAATAAGATAAGTGTGGGGGTTTTAGTGTATTTATCTCTAAGTACATGTATGTGTATATATGCTTTAGTTGTTCTCTTGAATAATACATACAAACAGTTTCTGTGTATACATCTAACATGGTATCAAAGAACAAACCCTAACCTAACCCTAGCCGTCGCCGCCGCCGTCGTCAGCCGACCCCATCACCGCCAGTCGCTTCGCCCGCCGTCGTCATCACCGTGGGTCTCTTCGTCGGTCGCTGGTCCCTCACTGTCGCGGCTCTTCTTCTCCAGATCGCGGCTCCTTTTCTCCAGATCCGGTCCGGCCGCGCCTAGATCTCGCCTTCTCAGTCGCCGCGCCTGCGCCCTCGCTCGCCACGACCACGCCCGCGCCCGAGCTCGCCCTCACTGTCGCCCGCGCCCGAGCTCGCCCTCACTGTCGCTTGCGCCCGAGCTCGCCCTCACTGTCGCTGCCTCTGTCCCGGCCATCTCTCCGTCGCCTTCGCCGCGCCTGTCCAGATCCGACCATTCTCAGGGGAACTCCGGTGACAGCTTCAGCTGTTCTTTCTTCTCCTTGGTCGTGTAATCAAATCTGCTCCAGATCTGCTGTTTTTTCTATATCATGGATTCATCTCCAGCTCACTCTTCATCCACAAGCCGCTCCACCATGTCCACACCGGTGACCATTCCTCATTTTTCGGGCACACCGGTTATTACAACGGAGAAATTGAGCGGACATAATTATCCCGCTTGGTCATGTGCAGTTGAAATTTGGTTTCTTGGTCATGGCCTTGAAGACCATTTATCGAAGACTATTTCAACTGTTTCTGAGGGGGATCAACCTCTTTGGCGGAGAGTGGATGCCCAGTTATTGAGTTTATTGTGGCAAACCATTGAGCCGACCTTAATGCCGATATTTCGACCTCTTCGGGAGTGTAGTGCCCTATGGACTCGGACTCGTGAGTTGTATACTAGCGACATCACTCGTATTTATGATGTGATTGGTGCTTTGTTCAATTTACGACAGACTGATTTGGATATGACCACATATTTGGGTAAGCTTCAAGCTTCTATTACCGACTTTAATGAGTTAATGCCCTTTGATACCGATATCAAGAAACAACAGCAACAACGCGATCAAATGTTTACTATCCTCTGCCTTCATGGAATTCGACCAGAGCTTGACTCAGTTAAGACACAGATCCTCGGCAGCGCCTCTCTTCCTCCTCTGACAGAGGTATTTGCCAGACTACTTAGAGCCTCCTCTATTACTGTTGATCGTGGCATGTCCGTTCCTGGAGATCACTCTGCCCTAGTTACGACCCCGACTGGTCGTGGTGGTCGTGGTGGTCGTCGGGGTGGTAGTCGTCCACGGCTCCAATGCTCCTATTGTAATCGCCTTGGTCACATTAGAGAGACTTGTTATCGTCTACATGGACGTCCACCTCATGCAGCCAGTACTGCTAACATGGTTGTGGGCATTTCAGAGGGTCAGACATCTATCACACCCAGTGATTCCTCACCAGTGACTATCTCCAGGGGGGAGTATGCTCAGTTTCTTCAGTTCCGGGCAGCACAACAGGCTACTTCACCTATCACATCATTTGCTGACATTGGTAACCCTACTGCCTGCTTTACTAAGTCTTCATCTTCTCTTGGCCCCATGGATCTTCGACTCCGGTGCCACCAATCACATGTCTGGTAATCGTTCTCTCCTATCTCATGTTCAAACTTCGCAGTCCCTACCTCCTGTTACATTGGCTGATGGCTCTCAAGCCTCAGTCACGGGTATTGGTACCGCATTACCTCTTCCTACTTTACCATTATCATCTGTTTTACATTTACCACAATGTACCTTTAATTTGCTCTCTGTCAGCCAACTCACTTGCAGTCTTAATTGCTCTATAACTTTCTCGTCTGATTCTATTCTTGTGTAGGATCGGAGGACTGGACGGACGATTGGCACGGGGCTTGAGTCTCACGGTCTCTACTATCTGTCTCTCCCTGCTTCTTCAATGGCGTGCATGACAACAACTTCCCCACTACAAGTCCATTGTCGGTTGGGGCACCCATCTCTTCCCAATCTCAAGAAGATGGTTCCCAGTTTCTCTAGTATTTCTTCCTTAGAGTGCGAGTCTTGTCAATTTGGGAAACATATTCGTAGTTCTTTCCCAAGTAGAGTTACTAAGCGTGCTAGTTCCCCTTTTTCAGTAGTCCATTCAGATGTATGGGGTCCTAGTCGTGTCAGTTCA
The DNA here is from genome assembly GCA_036245055.1 of Diospyros kaki. Taxonomy (NCBI): domain Eukaryota; kingdom Viridiplantae; phylum Streptophyta; class Magnoliopsida; order Ericales; family Ebenaceae; genus Diospyros; species Diospyros kaki. The sequence continues at coordinate 12,629,160 of BSEG01000016.1, read as the reverse complement.
CAAGATGGTTTTCGTTATTTTGTAACATTTATTGATGATTTCTCTCGAACTACATGGTTATATTTAATGAAAACACGTTCAAAGTTATTTTCAGTCTTCACTATATTTTGTGCTGAAATTAGAACACAGTTCAATTTGCCTATCCGTGTTCTTCGTAGTGATAATGCTCTTGAATATTTGTCTCTCCCATTTAGATCTTATATGGCATCCAATGGAATTCTTCACCAAACTTCGTGTCCTAGAACCCCGCAACAAAATGGGGTAGCTGAACGCAAGAATCGCCATTTAATTGAGACAACCCGCACGCTCCTCCTTCATATGCATGTTCCACTTCAATACTGGAGTGATGCTGTCTTAACTGCATGTTACTTAATTAACCGCATGCCATCTTCTGTCCTTAATGACCAGATTCCTCATTCCATTCTTTTTCCTCGGGTTGACTTATATTCTCTTCCCCCTCGTATCTTTGGGAGCACGTGCCTTGTTCACCATCTTGCCCCAGGTCGTGATAAGTTATCTGCTCGTTCCGTCAAATGTGTTTTTCTGGGTTATTCTCGCCTTCAAAAGGGGTATCGTTGCTACTCTCCTCAATTAACTCGATATTTTATTTCAGCGGATGTTACCTTCTTTGAGTCATCTCCTTCTTTCCCTTCTTCATCTGCGATCTCCGATTCTGTGTCTGTTGGGTTACCTTTGCCTGTTCCTTCTCTTGACCTCCCATCACCTCCATCTCCAACGTCTTCACCATCTCCACCATCCTTTGCCTCTCGCCTTGATCGCTCTGACCTTCAGGTCTATCAACGGCATCCACATCTCGTGGCCCAACCAGCGCCGACTGTTGTCACTAGTCCGCAGGAGCCGTCTCCTGACTCATCCCCGGTGCCAATTCGCTCTTCCTCCTCTGGTCCATCGCCTTCGACTTTTGATCTTGACTTGCCTATTGCTCTTCGTAAAGGTACTCGCCATCCTATCTCCCATTTTGTTAGCTATGATTATTTGTCTCCTGGATATTCTGCTTTTGTTTCTTCTTTATCTTCTGTTTCACCTCCCAAATCTGTTCTCGAAGCTCTTTCCCATCCAGGGTGGCGGGCTGCTATGGTCGAAGAAATGTCTGCTTTACATTCCACTGGAACTTGGGACTTAGTACCTCTTCCCCAGGGCAAGTCTACTGTTGGTTGTCGCTGGGTTTACACTGTTAAAGTTGGCCCTGATGGCCAGATTGATTGTCTTAAGGCTCGCCTTGTTGCTAGAGGATACACTCAGGTTTTTGGTTTTGATTATGGCGATACATTCTCTCATGTTGCTAAGATCTCCTCTGTTCGCCTTTTCCTATCCCTTGCTGCTATGTTTCACTGGCCTCTTCATCAATTGGACATCAAAAATGCCTTTCTCCATGGCGATTTACAGGAGGAGGTGTATATGGAGCAACCTCCTGCCTTTGTTGCTCAGGGGGAGTCTGGACTGGTGTGTCGCCTTCGAAAATCTTTATACGGTTTAAAACAGTCTCCTCGAGTTTGGTTTGGTCGATTTAGTTCAGTTGTTCTTGAGTTTGGGTTAACTCGGAGTGAAGCTGATCATTCTGTTTTTCATCGTTCTCAGTCTGGCCTCCACATTCTTCTAGTGGTGTATGTTGATGATATAGTACTTACAGGGGATGATGATGTTGGTATCACTGAATTGAAGGCACATCTTCACCAACAGTTTCAGACGAAGGATCTGGGTCCTTTGAGATATTTTTTGGGTATTGAGGTAGCTCGGTCAAAACAAGGCATCTATATTTCTCAAAGAAAGTATGCCTTAGATATGCTAGAAGGGACAGGATTGCTTGGATGTAAACCTACAGATACCCCTATGGATCCTAATATCAAGTTGTTACCGAGACAGGGGGAGCCTCTTTCTGATCATGGGCGCTACCATCGATTAGTTGGGAAACTTAATTACCTCACAGTCACTCGTCTTGATATTTCATTTGCTGTGAGTATGGTAAGTCAGTTCTTGGATTCACCGTGTGACTGTCACTGGGATGCAGTGATTCGTATTCTTCGATATATTAAGGCTACCCTTGGTCAAGGTATATTGTATCAAAATCATGGGCACAGTCAGATTGTGGGATATACGGATGCTGATTGGGCAGGATCACCTAGTGACAGGAGATCCGCATCTGGATACTGTGTTTTTGTGGGTGAAAACCTTGTCTCTTGGAAAAGTAAAAAGCAAACTGTTGTTGCCAGATCCAGTGCAGAGGCTGAATACAGGGCAATGGCCGTAACAACATGTGAGCTAGTGTGGTTGAAACAATTAATTGAGGAGTTAGGAGTTACGCAGGTTAAGCCTATGCAATTGGTTTGTGACAACCAGACTGCAATGCATATTGCTTCTAACCCTGTGTTTCATGAGAGAACCAAACATATTGAAATTGATTGTCATTTTGTTAGAGAAAAGGTGCTCTCTGGGGATGTTGTTACAACATATGTGGGTTCCAATGATCAACTGGCTAATTTACTCACCAAGTCGCTTAGAGGGTCTCGTGTGAATTACATTTGTACCAAGCTGGGCATGCTCAATATATATGCTCCAGCTTGAGGGGGAGTATTAAATAAGATAAGTGTGGGGGTCTTAGTGTATTTATCTCTAAGTACATGTATGTGTATATATGCTTTAGTTATTCTCTTGAATAATACATACAAACAGTTTCTGTGTATACATCTAACAAGCTTCATTCCGATGGCAGATACTGCATGTTAGTATTGAATATGATTATTCTTTGCTTCTAAGATAGAAACTTTAGACTAGCCACTGCTTACTGCAGCTTTGCTGTTAGGACGAAAATAGGACTGATTATCTTTTTTCTTTTTGGGGGAAGTAAAATAGGACTTCGTTACAATTCAATGATGATGGTTATTGCTAAGTTGAGCGTGCTGTGGAAATTTTCTAATTAGTGCCAGGATCGATGATGGTTGAGAAAAATTACTCATTGTCATAAAATGTCTTCGCATTTTACTAGTATTTGTCTCTGTCGACTCAAAACTCAGAATTATCATCATCTGGCTGGTCCACCTTTTGTATTTGTTGTGGAGTTTGACTCTTGCAAACCCCACCAAATGGAGGAATGTATACTGAGGAAGGTTGTCATCCTTACTCCATTAACCATATCGTATTTGTAGCTTTGATTGATTCCTTATTGCTTTCTCTTTGCTCACACAAGCAGGCACGGTAGTTTGTTTTCCAATTTAGCACAGGGAAAGTTTGTTGGAAACCACCTTCTATCAATAGTCAGCGCGCGCATTTAATAAAAAGGCAACAAAGCCTGAATTGAGTCAAAACACTAGTGTTTAAATAAATAAATAAGATCGGGGAATGCAAGAACCACTAAGCTGGAGGAGGTGTATGGTCCATTTATTTTTCTCACTTTGAAGCAAAGCTACATGCAATCGATCATCATTCTAAACTAGTTTAGTGATCCTTTTTAAGCTTATCCTCTGCGCGTTTTGCATTAAAGATCTAGTTCTTCCTTTACGAAATAGACTAAGCATCTTCTCTCTTTCTGGCTTTCTGAGCTTTCACTCTTTTTTTTTTTTTTTTTTGATCGAAAGGTAAATGTATAAAGATCAAAAGAACTGTACAAGTACTCTGGGCATACCCAGGAGAGAAATCAGTGACCCATAGAGAGGGCCTCAAACTGAATCAAAACATGAGAATACAAAGAAAATGTGACCCTGTATACTTGAGTTTTGATCCTATGAATGACAGAATCAATACAAGGCATATTGTCTTCGAAAATCTTCCTATTCCTTGTGTTCCAAAGGTAGTAAACAGTGTAGGCAAGAGCAATCCTCTTGACCTTGGCTTGCCACGATGATCCTCGAGCTTCTTTCTTTAACCATTTTAAAGCACTTGGAATAGTGCTCATGAGCCTCGATAGCCCCAGCCATAAACGGATGCTGTCCCAAAAAGATTTGCTGAAAGGGCATTGAAAGAATAGATGACTGTTTGTCTCCTCATCAGTCCCACATAGTGCACAATTTCTGTCAATATCTAGATAATGCAATCTGTCCCTCGTAAGAAGCTTAGCTTTGGCAGCCAGCCAAAGGGTGAAAGCATGCTTAGGCACCACACTCGGATGCCATACATCAGATGCCCAGACCTTCAATGGGCCTTTGTCTCGAAAGTAATTATAGGCAGCTGAAATGCAGAAGCGATCATTGTTGACCCAGCTATCTAAACGAGCTATGGCAGCTTCAATAGATCCAGCTTCTAGCAGAATTTTGTCCCTTATCCAGCGAAGCTTTTTAAGAAGAGGGGAGTCATCACTTCTGCCAGACCATGCCCAGACGGTTTGACCCTTGAGATATTCATGGGATACCCATTTGACCCATAGAGAATCCTTCTTTTGATGGATGTCCCACAGAGTTTTGGCCAGAAGAGCAAGGTTCCAAACTTTAATATCTTTGAAACCGAGGCCACCTTCTTTTTTAGGCAAACAGATGTCTTTCCAAGGCACAAGAGGGTGATTGGAGTTCCAAAGGAATTCACGGCAAATAAATGTGGGAATAGGGGTGGCTCATCTTCTATCATGGTCAATTCTCATTGTAGCTTTTTTATAGGTTGACTTTCTGTGAACCTATAAATAAATGTGTTGGCTGAGTGAGAGCACACCAAAGTGGACCAACAAAGGATTTGTTTAAGCTATATTTTCTGGAGAAAAAAAGGATTCCAGGGGTGGGTTCTTATTTGAAGAAACAGAAAAGAGTGGCTCTATAGAGACAAGAAATGCCCTGAACTTGTCGAACCCAAAATTGCCCTAAAAGCTCACAACCGGTGTCCTACAAATGACAGCCATTATTCCCTTTAAGTGGGTATCCTTTTGGAGCTTTTCCATTATATGATAAAACTGGGGACCCTTTGCAAGGGCCATTGAAGCCCAGCGTTTTGGCTTAAAGCCACACAATTGGCATCTTTGAATGCTGCTAAATGATCCAATCCAATCCAAAAATCATTCTTTCTTTCTTTCCTCTTCTTCTTCCTCTTCTCCCTACAAACACTATTAGGTCAGCACCGCCTGCTAGCTTGGCAGTATGGTAAAAGACGCAAACATTCTTTACTTTATCCCCAAAAAAGTGGGATATGACAATCTTCAGTGACATGACATCCGTTGGATCATCATCTAGTATCCTTACTCCTAGTAGCAACCTAACCTAGATGAGTTTTTAAATGTTATCTATATGAAGGAAGGAAAGCTACCATCATTCATGTTGATTGGAGTCTACTTGGCTGTGGTCATTGCTTGTGAATTCATTTTCTGACTACAGCATAGGCCACGGCAAGTATCTCACGCTGCAAGGCAACACGTAGGATACTCACTGTTGATTTTCATCATATTAAACGTGGATTCGGACAAATATGGTCTTCGTGAAGTAAAAATTCTCAGGCACCGTACTGAGACGCCATTTCTTTTATTTATTCACAAGGGAGTAAAAATATAATAATGACTCGTGTACTTGAAACAGTTACGGTTGTCGTCATGTCATTGCAGTGAGTTATATATATATATATATATAAATTTTGTAGAGAAATTATGTTTCCATTTAGTGATTATAAAAGTGTGCCTTTCGGCAATTGGAGGAGGCAGTGGATTAAATCAAACCTGAGTTTGTTGTGTCTTTGACAAATTTGCTTTCTTCGCCTGCAAGAGAATTATGTACCTCTTTAACACTTGTCCGATCAAGCTTGTTTCTAGCCATGCCCAGACACAGCCTACATTTTCACACACTATGAACCTCTTTCTCTTTGCTTTTCCATTACTTTCTCTTTCGGTAAAGGCTAGTAGCATTAGTGTAGGATTATTTTCTCTTTTTTTTTTCTTTTCTTTTTTTTTAAAAAATATATGTTCGTATTAATTTTATACAGTATGATATAATAATAGAAGTATTTTAACTATATATTTATGTAATTATGAGCGGTTCAAATTGATTTTTTCATTTCTCTTATATGAATGTTAAAATTTTCAATTTTTTTTGGGGTGGGGGTGGGGGTGGGGGTGGGTGTTGTCTCTTGTCTTCACTTTGTACTTTTTGATTTATTCTTTAATTCTTTGGCGAGTCAATTTCGTACGCCAATGGGGCGGTTTGGTGTGTTAAGTTTTTAGTGCTTCATTTCACTTTTATAACAAGTCCTCTTTACGGGGGGGCACATAGGATTATGCTATTGGTGAGCTACTAAGTTGGGAGAAAGTGATTAGAGAGAGTGGGGGATACGTGTCAGACCGTGGACGGCCACTAGTGGAATAAAATATTAGGTTTTCTTTAAAAGTGAAGCTTTGGGATGAATAATTCAGTTCCTCAGATGTGACGGACGGTGTGGGCTATGTTGATATAATAATAATAATATGTCTATTTTCTTTTTAAAAATATTTCATTCATGGTGTAGTGCATATATAAAAATATTACCTGTTTTGCCACAATTTTTTAAAAGGTAGAAAGAAAGATTTAGCTGTATATATTTTATGAATTTGCTTATAAAATATATTATCAAGATGATTTTTGCCTTTCAATATTCAATGAAAGAATATAAAAATCTAAAAGTGATGTGAATTATTGTATAAATTTTTTTGTTTATTAGCATCATCTAAATCTAACTTGAATGTAACAATTTAAAAATTGATATTTCAGCACACCTTTTTGCAAAAGGATGAAACGTTATTCAAAAAATCTAAATGCAACATTTTCATGTAAAATTTTTATATTAAAAAATAAATAAATAAATTTGACGAACCTTACAAACATTCCAGATACAAATACTATCTTTTTCGTAAAAGTAAAAAGAGGATATTTATCTTTATTTTTATCTTTTATAAAAAAAATATTTTTTTTCAGTATACTATAACAAAAAGAGTATGTTTACCATTTGCCCTTAATTCAAAATAGCTTATAATTATTGCTGAATTATTACAAGTTGAAAGGTAATGGTAAAGTTAAAAGACCAGTTTCACATAAATTATATTGAATGTCTAATTTTAAATGTGTATAAACTATATTCGTATTTAAATTGATCCAAGAGGTGTATCAGAGGAGAAAGTCACTCGTTCTTAGAGATTAGTTTGAGCAAAATTTAGACATCTCAGGTAAATAAAAAAAAACTTATAATTGTAAAAGTATTTTTATTATTTATGTTGAAAATTTTGTATGTATGTAGAGTGAAAAATACGGAATAATTCGTATGGAAACAGTCATACGTAGGACGGGATCAGAGCCACCTGGCGGGGGGTCCATATTGGTGCCTTGAATAAAACTTCTCCCCTGCCAAGGTCATGTTTGGCCCGCCCATAAATTAGAGATGCTCGTGGACAAGGTACAATTGCACAAATGCATATGAATTGGAGATGTACTAGGCAAGCTTTGGAGTCCGGATGTACCCTTTTCAAGCCAGCCAAACAGAGCTGTCCTTTTATTTATCTCATCTTGGTGGTGGGACAAAATTGCCCTTTATAATTCATTCTGACTCTGACAGACTGTGAGAGGAAGAGTACACTGCAGAGTGCAGCCGACTGTGCTTCTCAAGGACTCGACTTGTCGTCCTTTTGCCACAAGCCCTGGACATACATACCCACCAATCTTCCACGGAACGTTGTCCCAACTTGATATGTTTGTTCATTAAAGGATTGTCATCAATGGTGTTTTTGACATTTAATTTTTGTCATTTCTATAGATTCTTACTATCAACCAGTTATAATTGATAATAATAATAATAATAATAATATATTAAGAGATGATGAGAGTTAGTGACAAAGATAGATAAAGTTACTCTTTTATAATTAAAAAATTACAAATTTCAAATCATAAATATAATTTCTTTACAAAAAAGTAAGGGAAAGATTGCGTATTAACACAATCCTATCCCAATTTTTATAAAACATTATATAACTCTTCCATTTTTTTTTTTTTGTTGTTGATAGTTTACCTCAAAACTCATTTTTTCCCTTTTACTATAAAAAATAAATATTACAAAAATTATCATTTAATTACAAAAAAAGTCAAGAAATAAAAATAAATAGAATTTAAGAAGCTAACTCCATATAATGAAATAGAGGCTTGATATCTTCTTAATTATTTATTTATGTATCAAGAAGAAAAATACCAGTTGAATTGATAAAAGTGTAATTGTTATATTATTTTTAAATAAGAATTTTGCAAAACTATCGTTTTTCTTTAATTAGAGCATATGGATAATTGATTATCGGCTACATCATTGTTTCCTCTTGCATTAATAAAGGAAAAAAAAAGAGGTATACAATACATGATATAACATATAGTTTATTATTTATATTAAAGAGTAGAGGGGAGAAAAGTAAGGACAATCACCTTGTGGGGATATGACTCTGACGGTCTATAAATTGCTACCCTTTCAGTGACGTGGTGCGGACCCTTATATATACAGAGAGAAGAGAGAGAGAGAATGGTGGAACCACCTCTTACACATTACATATTATTTTCTAGAATTATTAGTCGAGTTTTATTTTGAATTACTTTGATCTTGGGATGATCGTTTTTGCACAATTCTCTATGCTTGTGCCCTTGATTACACTAAAAAAAATAAATTATAAGTGTAAAATTTTACTTTACTGTGCAGGACAAGAATCGAACCCACAACCTACTAAACTGATATTAGCATATCGCTTATCTAATCACTCAAGCTGTATCCTAGAGGCTGAATTACTTTGACCTTGATATAATAGTTGGAGGGTTTATGTAGAAAAGTTAAAAAAGATTGAGATTGATATTAAGAATTGAAATCAAATTGAAGGGACAATTAACTTAATAGTTTTTAGTATTTAGTACAAAAGAAAGTTTTAGACTGCATTCTCTTTGTTTTTTAATTTTTAATTTTGAGTTTTGAATTTATTTTTAGTTTTCTATTTTGGTAGTCTGTTTTTAGAAAATTAAAAACGCATTTTTTTTGTTATTTTGAAAAATTATTTCTCAAAACAAAAAATTAGAAATCTTGTTCTCTTTTAAATTTTAAAAATAAATTTTTAATAATATTTTATTTAATAAATTTGATTATTCAGTAAATTAGAAATATTTAATGTTAATATATTATTAAAAAATATATACATTTTAAAGTTAATGAATTTTGTAATATTTTTTTCCATTATAATAATAAAATATGAATAAATAAATAAATATATTTTGAGTTTAGAGTTTGTTTTGGATGAAAACACTCAAAACAACTTTTTGTTATTTTGAGTTTTCTTTATAATTTTTTTTTGTTTTCAAAAATATATTTTTAAAAACAGTAAAAAGAACACGTTTTTATTATTATTTTAGAAAATTGAAAACTAAAAATGTCTTGAAAATATTAAAGAGAACACAGTTTTAGATTCTTAAAATTTATGATTCTTAAGAATGTTTTTGTCAATCTTTAATTCTCAGAATTTATGTAATTTTATATTTGTTTAGATTTAAACATTCTTAAGAATGTTGGGTCTTCATTTCTGAGTACATTCTTATGTTTGATTTAAATACAACATTCTTGAGAATTCATATTATTTTTCTAAAATTATCCTTATTTGATTTTTTGTTTAAAAATAATAAATTTCTTTTAGTATATAAAATATTTGGACCCACAACCTCTTTAAAAAGTCAAAAAATGTAATTCTTTTTACACATTTTGTATATATATGTGTATATATATACATATTTTATATATTTATATAATATATTATATATATATACATAATATATATATTTGTAAAAAGGAAGTTATGATAAAGATAATGGTGAAAGGTCTATGGGATTATAAGAGGATAAGAGATATTTTAGTCTTTTTATTTGTTAACTTTCTTATGAATTTTTTTTTTATGAAAAAGTTGACTAAAAATAAATTTCGAGAATGATATTTTTTCATATTTCTTTTTAAAAAAATTATATCAAATATAAAAATATAGATTCTTAACCTAACATTCTCAATAATATAAAAACTTATCATGTACCAAATACTCCCTATGTTTAATCCGTACAAATAATTTGGAAATAAAATGTAAATGGTATTGCGAGACATGAGCTCCAAACAAGTATAAGACATAAAAGAAATATAATAATGCAAAATTATTATTTCTACATACTATTTGAGATTCAAGTAACTCGCCTGCCTGCGGCTATTTACTGTGTATTGTCACATCAATATTAGTGTATTATCTATATATTTTTGTGTGCAAAAATATAATAAATAATTTGCCGGCAGATTGTTGAAATATTACACCAAGTGCCAAAATTTTGTGTCCAAATAGAAAATAATATGAGCTAAGCAGCTCTTGCAAAGCCACATATTTCAGAAATAATTTCTGTCCACAAGATCATATATTGTTCCATACTAGGATTGCTAAACTCATTTGAGGACATAATAAATTCATAAAGTGGGTAAGCAAATGAGTCATGGTGTGAAGGCACTAGCAAAACTATGACCAAAAAATAAATAAATAAATAAGAGAAGTGATGACTTCGGGCTTATCACTTGAACTAAATATAATCTGTGTCAGTGCATGAATGTGTGTGTGTGTGTGTACATGCATACATTGATATATTTATCGTTTTGAGTTTGGTTTGGGTAATGGTATGTGTAAACGGAATATCTGAGACTCATTTATAACTATAATTAAAAAGTGTTAATATCCCAAAGGGTTTTACATGGCAAGTGCATTATGTGTGTGTATGGAAGTAAAACTTTTGAGTTATTGTTTGTGAGATTTGTTGGGTTGTTCTGGTGGTGGTGTTTGTGTTGGTTTGTGGCAGTCTTTGCTGTGGGTGGGTGGGGCTGGAAACTGCATTGCGGAGGCACTGCTCCCTTTTTTGTCATCAGAGTAGTAGACAGGAAACAATGGTTGGATCTTCATCCTCCAGTTAGAGGCAGAGGCAGACGCAGAGGCAGAGGCAGGGCCAACGTTTCTCCAAAAGATGCTTCTCTGCTAGCAAGTACTTGTGATCACATTCTTTATGGCTCTCTTTGTACGAGCTATATACCCAAAACTTTTCTATATAAAAATCATTTTTTTCTTCTACCCATCCATGGCAATGCTGCCATTTTTTTTTTTTTTTTTGGGGGGGGGGGGGGTTCAGTTACCACCATTGATTTTATTTAATCGGTTCCAATTAACAACCAAGAATTTTGTATTATACCCTCATAGAAGCCAACTTTTTCACAATAAGAAAAGAGAATTTAGCATTTTTGTCCAAAGAATGTAATGGATTTCTAAACAATGGGGGCATCCGGAGCAAAGTATGCTTTAGAAAAGAGAGGAGAATGGGAATTCACATTGGTGGTTAATAAAAGAGAAAAGCATAGCAAAAGATGCATGTAATTGAGATCTTGCGTAGTGGGTTGTTTGTTTGGCATATGATATGATCAGTTGGATGAATATTTATGCTAATTTTTCCTTTTTTGGCAGTCAATGGCTTAGCCTTTTTTTGGAAGGGATCAACGAGGCAAGAGAGAATCCTTCCCCTCAATCCTCTGTAACAACCGACAGCTTACTTGTGTTTTCTTTCTACTATATTCTATTCCGCATGCTAAATAATGCCTTTATATAATTTTTCTATGGAGAATATCATCAAAATAATATGATAATGGCATTTTTTTTATAATTATGAATCATTTCAGTTGGGGTTTTTTCTTTCATATGTATGATTATTCATGAGTCATGTCATTTTATTTATATATGTTAATTGGAAAGGGAGGAAAACACAGGGAGGATTAGAAAAGTAAAAACAAAAATTTAAGGTAAGAAATAGAGAAACAAACAAAAAAAAAAAAGAGGAGAAAAACCTCTTCTCTCTACAGTCCCAAGTGAGTTAATCCTAATGAACAAGTTTGATACATGAAACCCTTCAAAGAGTGGGGCAAAGAATTGGATACTGTCTATCAATGAATAATGTGGGTAGTGGTTATGAGAGGTTCAGTTTCAAGTGAATCTGATGATTTCACCAACTCATCATTCGTGCACAAAATCCCTTCAAGCTTAACGTTCCTCTTGGTTTCTTTAATGGCAGATTCTGGTGGCAATGATACTGGCAATGAAGCATTATCGGAAGCTGAAGAAGGAGGAGAAGAAGAAGAAGAAGAAGAAGAAGAAGAAGACTGAGTGAGCTCTCTAGCTCTTTCTACTTCAACCATCCAATCTGTTTTGCAGAGAACAGAGAGCATGAGGCAAGCACAAGAGGCCTGAGCTGCAAGCAAGCCAAGCCAAAGCCCTGGAAATCCCATCTTGCCAACAAAGCCCATGAAAATGGCTACCGGCATACCCACAAAGTAAAATGACCCCAAGTTGATGTTGGCTCCTGTGGTCGGCCTGGCGCTGCCTCTCAAAACGCCGCAGCCGGTGGTTTGGGGGCAGTTTCCTAGCTCACAGAGGCCGGTTATGGGCAATGCAACCGCAGTGAGCTCAAGAATCTCAGCATCTTTGGTGAAAAACCTGCCCCACTGGTGCCTCATCAGGGTGGTGAACAGCATGGCTGCCAGGCCCAGAGCGACCGCGCAGCCGAGCGACACGATCATCGATATCCGGGCTTTCGCCGGCCGCCTGGCGCCGAGCTCGTTCCCCACCCTGGTAGAGACTCCGAGGCTGAGAGCCGAGGGGAAAACATAGACTAGGGAGGTGGTTTGGATGAGAATCCCCATTGAAGCAATGGTGGCTTTCGGATTGGCAAGGAGTCCACAAAGCATTATCATGAACTCATACCACCACCACTCGAGGCAAACCGAAATGCAAGTGGGGATTGCCAGAGCGAGCAGAGTCGACCATCCGCGGAGGCAGTCGATGCTCGGCGCCACCCACGAGCCCTTGTACACTCCGGAGAAGTAGATGAAGGAGCAAAGCAGGAGGAAGAGATTGAGATTAGTCCAAACCATGGCCAAGGCAACTCCTGCAGTTCCCATCTTGAAATAGACAACTAGGAGAAAGTTAATGGGCACATGAAGAAGCACAGAGATGGCTGAGCAGTAGGTTAATGGCATTGTAATGCTCTGAGTTCTGAGATATATACGTAGAGGATGGAGCAATGAGAGGAAGAAGAGGTCTGGAATGGCAAAAACGATGAAAGTATGAGCAATGGAAGAGATTTCTTCGTCTTGGCCGCACCACAGCAGAATTCTCTTCATGTTAAGCCACATGAAGGAAATGGGAATGGAGGTGGAGAGCAGGAGAAGCACTGTTCTTTGCAAAGTGAGGCCAAGGAGCTTCCACTGTTTTGCACCATAAGCTTGTCCACAAATCGGCTCCATGCCCATGGCCAGGCCGGAGATGACAGAATAGCCGGTGATGTTGGCGAAACCGATTGAAAGCGAGCCCCCGGCGAGCTCGAGTTCCCCGAGGTAGCCCAGGAAGAGCATGGAGATCATGGCTCTTGAGAAGAGTATAAGTCCTGTCATGGCTGTTGGGCCGGAGATTTTCCCTATGGCTTTGATCTCTTCCAGGGCCTAAACGCAAAGAAACCAATAATGATCAACAACATGCAAGAGATGAATTTACTAGTAATCGATGACCATTCCATTATATGTTATGTTTTTTAAGTAAATGACTAATTAGTCGGGTTTTGGGTATTTGGTTTTTGGTTTTTTATTATTACCTCAGAAGGAGTTGGCCATCTGTGGAGCTCAACAAACTCATCATTCTTATTGTTGTGGAGAACCATGGCCTTGTTGGTCTTTGAGAAATGGGACTTCATAGAAGAGACAAATGAGGATGGAGAAGATGGCTTTGGGTTACACATATACACAAAAGCAACTAAACTTAGATTTCTTCTTGTTAAGGAAGGGGAGTAGCAGTAAATGGCAAAAGGTGGAATGGGGGAGGGGGAGAAAAGCAAACCAAGTACAGCTAACTTTGTGCTTGCGGGCTGGCTGGCTGGCTTATTTGTTTTTCCTTTGGCTTTGGCTTTGGCTTTGGGGAGCTTTGAGTGGGAGAGACAAGCACACGGGATGGCTATATATACACATGAAGGCATTCGGGCTTGTTCTGTCTGCGTCCCATAAACGTATCAGTATCTCCAAGATGAAAATGCTGTCAAAAACCGGCTTCTAGTTTCAGTTTAGTGGGGGGCCGACCCCCCCCCCCCCCCCCCCAACAAGGTATGCAAAATATGCTAAAATAAAAATATATACTCTGTTAAAATGACTCATACTTATTAAAAAAATGTAATCTTTAGATCTTAGGATACCATTTTTTTTTTCTCACTATGATTATAAAAAAGATATGAATTTTCACCATAGTTGGCAATACCTAACAAAACAGAAAAGAAAAGAAAAAAAAGAAAAAGTAGAATAGGGGTTGTGGGAGGAGAGGGGGATAGGATAGAAGTCAAGTCTTATCTTATAAGATGGTGAAGCCAAAATAAAAAATGATTGATGGTTAACATTATTTGTTTTAACCGGAAGCTGGGTTGGACTCCAAGGAACATGGTTGATCGTGACAAGGAGGGGGGTGTCCATTGTCCGCCTTGCCAGTTTACCAATGGTGGGATGGTTCTAATTTAATTGAACTTTTTTTACTTAAAAAGGGATAATATTTTATAAACTCACCATCAAAGGGGGAATCAACACTTGGCTTTTGGGCGCCAAGTGGATTTGAGGATTGACAACAGATTCCCATTCTAATTCTAATTCTAATTCTATTCCTTTCCTTCATGTGAAATGACAATGGCATATTGGCATATTAACAAATTAATTGCACATCTCTACTCTTGAAAACCCCAGGACTTTCAACTCTAGTCTTGCAATTCCCTTCCTTGGATCTGAGGGCTGTAAGTGAAAACCCTAAAGATGGGTTTTGAAACCCCCTCATCGCTTGCCGCCCGTGGTGCCAGCTAGTGCGAGCCACTACATATATGTACTTACCACTATGTATTTGTTAATTTATATATATAAGTTATATACACAGAAAATATATAAATGTATAGTAAATTTTTATATATATATATATTTGTATATATAACCATATATATATATGTAGTTTAAGTTTAATGTTATATTCAGAAAATATTTAGTTTATAATTATATTTTTTTGTAAAGTAAACTATATTTTTATAATTAAAATATTAAAGAGTGTGTGTGTATGTAATGAGGTGGCAATTAGTTGCCAAGTCACCCCCAAATCAACATCGCATTACTATTTTAATGGCTATAATTAGCTGAAGATATTGATATTTTACGATTAAAATAACAAAAAATTAAAAATTCATTTGGAAAATTGAAAATTTTAGCATTTATTTTTGGTAATTTACCTTTTTGGAATGACATACAAGTGATAATTTTCAAATTTTAATTTGTAATAAAATATGAATATTACGTGTATATATATGTACATATTTTTGAGAAATAAAATGTGAAAAATTAATCTTGTCATATGGCAATATCTTTAAAAGAAGACAAAATTATCTGAATACCATATTGCATGTGTTGGGAATGAAGTGTAATGTTGGCACTTTCAGATACACAGGCCATCCATGTGATCAAACTCAGCCAAAGCATGATCTCTGTTGTCTGCATCTGCAACCGGCTTGAGCAGAGCACCGCCACTTTGGCTACTTGCCCAATTTGAAAGAATCTCTTTTTATCTACTTTCCGCTCTCTCTTTTTAATTTTCTCCTCGTTTTGGAAGGTTAACCCATATTATTATTAATGGGTCCGTTAAAAACATACCATCAGCTGGTCGACAATTATTCCATGAGTTTAGAACATATGTGCTTGAATGAAAGCATAATACCAATGTATATGATAAAAAATCAAAAAATAATAAAAATAAAAATAAAAATAAAATCACAATGACTACCTACCAATGTTATTTGAATTTTTTTATTTATAATATAAGTGGAAAACACTTGTCTTTATGGTTAGAAACTAATTTATGGGTCAAATCAAGGTAAGATGGTTTGCATTAGGTGGGCTTTGGGTGTGGGCTAACTTGGGTAATAATAATCATCAAGTGACCCCCTTTCCTTTTGAGATCTTCCTCAATCACCCAGGTAATGGGGTAAGACCCTGCCATTTTTCCAAGCTCCCAAATTCGGTAATGGGATATGTAATGCTTGTCACCATGCCATGATTGGGGCTATGATTTTAAGACCTCGATCTTTTCTGATTTTAATAAAATCGGATATGCTTTAAACTAAATTTGAAAAAAACTTGCACAATTTTAGAAGAGATAATAATAATGAGTTAATTATGATTGATAGCGAATTTGTAATTCATACGAGAGGAATAGTGCTATCAAAAAGTTTGATTACCTTTAATGAGATGCTAATTACATTTTTTAAACATCTAATGACATTGATGGGCTCCTTGGTGGTGGGGGAAGAGAAGTGGCCAAAATGTGTCAAATCGGAGGGGATTTCATTTTTTATTTTTAATTTTTTTTTTAACATTTTTTGCTTTTGGTTTCTAAATGGGTCATAAAAAAAGTTATCTTCATGGGTATGTGTGGGAAGGTCTCTGTTTTTACAACAAGAGAAGGGAAGGGACCACTACACAGCAATGGGTGTTTGTGTTAATGGGGAATATGACAGCAAGAGATATGGCTGTATGGAGAACCGGCAGATTGGAAGATAGGAGGCAGCCAAACACCTCTTTTACGTGCTCCATTTCCAACCATTCCATTTCACTTTTCATCCCCTCTCTCTCTCTCTCTCTCTCTCTCTCACACACACACACACACACACACACACACAAAGTATATATAAATATATATATATGAATGTATGTATATGAAAAGATAACTGTAGCCCCTTTTTCACAACAGAGATGAGGGCTGCCTCTAAGTGGGGGCCTTCTCAGCTCTGCCTGCTTCTGTAAAAGCAACAGAAACCTCAATCATCACCTCTTTCTCCCTCTCTTCAAACAATTAGAGCACTGAATCTGTCTCTATTTATTGCTACTACCCCCCAAGCTTCAAGAAAACCAGTTTGATTCCTTTGTGCGTGTCAAACATCCAAAAAAAACAAAAGAAAATGAAACCCTTTCATGTTAGTTTTACATATGCATAAAAGCAGATCAAAGATATAGATAGGCCTGAAAGAAGAGAGCAAAAAGAACCCAAACTCCTCCACACTCCACACCCCACACCCCCCCCCCCCCCAAAAAAAAAAAAAAAAAAAACTGTTGCAGAAATGAATAATATATATCATGAGCTCTCTGAATGAGGGATGGACCACCAACATCAAACATTGAAGAGAACATAGAATAGAGAAAATCCTAGTTAGAGGTTGGTGGACCACCATGGTACTAAAATGTGTCACACTCGAGAGAAGGTGGTGGAGGAACAGTAAACCAGTGCACTGCTGCTATAATGGCACTATAAATATCCATCCCATTCTCAAAAATGGTGAACAAAGAAGCCAGGTACAGTGAACTTTAAGGCTGAGGACCTCTGCATGAACAGCAACTATATCTATCGATCTATATATTGGAACTAGGTGTGGGGTATACCACCCACTAGAATGCAGCATTATCAAATTTAGGATCAAGCACTGGAAATTGTAACTACTGTAGATATCACACAGATGGAAACATTTTCTTAAGAGACTAAGAGAATACTCAGGCAGCAGGAAAACTGTCTTCGAAGAATACTCTCTCTCTCTCTCTCTCTCTCTGAGAGCTGGCTAGCATGATAATTACATTACCTATTTTGGAAGCTTTTAGCACAAAGAATAGAGGATTTACAGTAACTTTGATGTGCTAACTGGGATTCCCATACAGGTTCTTTTCCCACCACTCTGCCTGTGTTTCCATTAAAGTTTTACTGGTACTTGGAACCAGTTCGTACAGAAAAGACAGCTTTCTTAAATGGTTGTCAGATTTTGGTAGCAAGCTCCGTATGGGGACATTGAAGGCAAATCCAGACATCTAAAGATACTGAGAAGAGGGCATTAAACGTGGGGAATTTATTCCAAGATTCAAAGGCAAACAGGAAGAAGATAGAGAGAAATGGGGGAATAATGATGAAGGGCATCCTTTGGGAAATCAGCTAAGCTTTCAAAAGAATCAGAACATAAGAGAAATGCCCCCATCAAGGTTTCAATCAGCACAATTTATAGAACTGTTCGCCACCAAGCACAATTACAAATATCCATACCCAAAAATTCCTGCACAAACTGCATGAGATTCCAACCAGCCGGTGGCCAATCAGCATCACTAAAGAAAGAAATACTATTTTATTTCAGGAATAAATCCCAATCACCATGAACTTAACTTGGCAAGGAAGACTAGAGTCATACAGTGATTTGCAGCTGCGGCCACATTTGCTTTTCTGACTAGCTACAAAGGCAAACATTTCTAGATGGCTTCATTAAAGGAATTCTCCACCTAGTTCTTCCATATGGCATCAGCCACAACCGTTGCATCATCAATTAGAGTAGCAACTTTGTGCATAAAGATGATGAACTGTGTCCAACCATCACTATTGCGTTGTATTGACAGATTCAAAGGCTTCAAAAATGAGAAACTGTGTCAATGTGTGTGATGTTCATGTCAACTTCTTCCATAATTCAAAATCCTTGGTGTTAGGACGTGTCAATAGCTACTTGATCATAATGTCCTGATTTTATTAAAATTTATTGGAATTCTCATTTACTTGGGTGATTGACTTTAAGGTTTGGTTTTCTTAATTTAAGCCATGACTGCAATAAATTCATTGAAAATTCTGGCATAATTAAATTCATCTCCATCTTCTTTTCCCCTTTGGTTTTACATCAGTAAACATCTCATGTTTTATTTGATATTGTAGGAAATGTACAAGCACATCTGTGATGAGAACATCTAAATGCCCGTGCATATACAAGTCATTTAGGTCAAATAGACAACTAAAACATTATTGCTCCCTAAATGAACAGAAACCAATTATGGAACTTCCAAAATAGATGACACAAAATCATGCCCATGTAGAAGTGAATTGATTCATATTAGAGAAACACTGTTTTTATTGTTCTTGCTGCACCACTACTATCTTTATTTGCCACAACTTGTATAGCTTGTTTCCGATGCAATTTCCAGTAAGCCAGTAAATAGTTTTAGAAGGTTGAATGATGGTAGGCAGACGGGAAGAATGAAAAATAAAAGGAAATCTTCAGTAGCAGAAATCTGAATTAAATTATTCCATTGAAATCAATAGAACCAATACTATATACAAAATTCTTGATAATTGTCCATATTTTCTTTGTGGTAACAAAGAAAATTTGCACCCAAAAAAAAAAAATTGATACAACAGATTACCTCATCGGTGGCCCTTAGACTTATCAGCCCCACCAGATCGTGGAATAGCCAAGATGGCAATAAGACCACTGGCAAAGGCTGCAACTGCTGCCACAGCAAAAGCAGGTGAGTTACCACCACCAAATAGCTGATCCCAAGGTCCAGCTCCAAGAGATACGACAACCTGTCCAAGAACATCAACATATACCTAAATGGCTAAAATGACACACTAATTAATGCTTTTTTTCTCTAGAAATCCTTCACTGGGGTAATGCACTATTATGCAAATCCAACCCATGCACTTAAAACGGTTAGAATAAATTCTAGCAAGATGTTCAATGAAAAACAACAGATGAGGATGGAAATCCAAAGAGAACTCATCATTAATCACTATCATCATGACTAGCTTTAATCCTGCCAGGTGAGAATAGCTACATAATTCCAGCTCTCCAATCATCTCTATATGTGACTATACCTATTGCAAGACAGTTATATCCCATGTTTAAGGCTCCTCACTACCTTTGCTACAAATTTGTTTTATCTTATCCACTACTCTCATAGTTGTGTCCATTGGCCTTCTCACATGTCTAAATTATCTTAATCATATTTTGTGCATTTTATCACATTGATAGGCCACTCCAACCTTGTTACAAATAATCTCATTCTAATTTTTTTCTTTCTTCTGTGAAGGGACATCCACCATGATGTCTTCATCTCAATTACATTTATATTTTGCATGTATTCATACTAAATTGTGTAAAATTCTGCACTATACAACAAAAGTGGTCTTACACCCATCCGGTAGAACTTCCCTTTTAAATGTTAAAGGAATTCTACGATTGCATAAAATGCCAAATACACTTCTTCAATTCAACCATCTCCACTGATTCTGAGTAATATCCTAAGTAATTTCCCATTCTTTTGAACAATTAATTGAAGATATCTGAACCGATTTTTTCTAGAATAACTTGATATTCAAGTTTCAGTGTGCCATCAGGTATAGTCTATATTCCTATTTTTACTAAACTTGCATCCCAATTCTTTGGTTTTTGACCGGCTCAACTTTAGAATCCATGATTCTAAGGTCTCACTATAATCCAAGCTATGCATTTGCACCTTCTTTCATCTCATCTACCAATACATTAGAGAGAAATTCCTCTTAATCAACAAAGGCACTTTCCTCTAGCTAGGTTAATTAAATTGCATTTTGTTTCCTTTTGTAAGGTGGGAGCAACCCAACAATCAATCTGGCTTGCAGTGTGAAGACCAATGGAGCATAATTTCAATCAATCTGCAATTTCCAAAAGGGTCTTAAAATGGCTGAAAAGCTTCAGTAAATTAATGGAGATCTCTTGTCTGGGTTTTCAGAAGCACATTCAGCATTTAAAGGCCACTGAGGCAGGTTGCACAAAAAGTAGGCAATAGAGGGGTGCAGAGAACTGGAGGTGGCAAAGAGAACTGGGACAGGGAGCTCAACAGTGAAAATTTTCAGAATCCACCATTGGATCACCATGGGATCACTGTACATATTGGAAATAATTATAACATACATGATATCAGAGTGCAACATGAAAAGATTATACCATGGCAACCAAACTATTTTGCTGAATTTTGAAGCCTAATTTCTTTAGATTTATAATCCTTTTTAAATGGGAATGTAATCTTGCAGACTGATCAGACTGAATTTAATATTCTCTAAAGAAAAGAAACTTGAGAGAGAACTCTGGAGAAGATCTTCCTATCTTTGAAATGTTCTAGCTAGACTTTTAAGAACAAGATAAAAGTATTGGTGAACAACAAGCAAGTAGTAGAGCACCAAGGAGTTGGTGTGGGAAGCAAGGGTGCTCACGGGGTTGGGTAGACCTTATAACTGCCCAAACCAAGGTCATTTAAGTTGGAGCAGAAAATCATGCATGTTGTTCTATGACCCATTAAGATAGAAAATCTGCCAACAATACTACGATGTACTGCTTCTAAGCGTGTGTGACTTTAATAAAGACGTAATTTGCCCCCACCATAAAATGAATTGGTGTGCACAGGGGTATCCCAAAATATCCTTTAGGATACAAAGAAACCTACTTTTGAATGGTTTTTGCACAAAACATACTCAAACCTCAAACCTCTAAGTAACCACCAATGACAACAAGACAATCAAAGTCTTAAAAGAAAACTCTATTTATAGAGTTTTTCATATCTTTCTGAAAAGATCGACTTTTTTGAGTAGTCACAATCATAACTACCTGGAGTAGTTAATTACTAACCCTCATACCTTTTAATGAAAAGGTGCAACTACAAGAATGATCAACCTAGATAACCAACCATTGCATGAATAGTTGTAACCCTTTCATGAAAAGTCACCAAGTTAGTTAATAATTGGTTAATTAACTAACTAGCTACCCCTCAATGAAGAGTTGTGACTATTTGAATAGTCACTTGAGTAGTTACTAATTCTTTAACAATTCATATATTTTCATTAATAGATATAGCTTTTCAAAAAGCGTTTCATTAATTTTGAAGTTGTTCCAACAATTGAGTCTTTTTTTTTTCCTAAGTTAGTTCAAGTCTATGTCTAGACCCCCGAATAGATTTACCCAACTCAAACTGATCACTCCATATAAAAATCCACAATTTTTGTTGAATTGATCAAGCTGATTTTTTATAAATGAGATATAACAACTATATGAGAAGATGAAGATAATACCTAAGTCAAGGTGGATCAAAATTATAGATAGTTGTGGAATAACTACATAGATTGAGTTTTAGATTATTTAGAAATTATTTATCTAGTTGTTTATTTAATTTCTCTCTTGTGGCTATCAAATGTCTTAGGGAGTCTATAAATAAGAGTAGTTGTATCATATTAGTGCCCAGAGTTCATTTTTATTCGAGAGAAGAGAGTATTTAGAGAAAAATCTTGGTATCTATCCTTCTTAGTGTGTGTTTTCTCGACAATTTTGTGCACATATAAAAGTCAATCAAATTTTCTTTTTCTTTTTCTTTTTCTTTTTTTTTTTTTTGTTGCACAGATGGATTTCTTCCTCATGTGATGGCTTGTTATTTGTTCACAAATGTGCTACTCAATATAGATTTGTTCTTCACACTTAGGCTAAAAAATGAGATACATAATTTTGTTGTGTGCACATTTTTGTTGATAAGTAATACTTGGAAGATGATTTTTAATATGATGTTAAGATCGCATCCCACACATCACTTGCAGAAGTCGAGAAAAAATAACAAAATAGAAAATTTAACATGGTTCGGCCTCAATCCCACCACAAAGGGATAACCACTAACAATAGTTTTGCCTATTGAAACTACAAAACCCTCCAAACATAGCTTTTGAACAGAGAAAACTAGAAACCATCCCAATCATCAAGACTCTAGATAACTAGTCACCCATACCCAAAGCACATATTCAAGATACGACCACGATAATTTGGCACATCATCTCATAGATTATTGGTGCGGTCCATCTACAACTGAACTAGAGGTTGCCTATTTATAGGCAACAACTAGCAACTCAAGTGGGATTAGGTCTCCTATACTTGTACCTATCCCTTATTCACAATAGATTTGAGTTTTATTTGAAGGACCCAATCTCAATCAGATATGAATTTGATGAGTTACCTAACATATGATCATACAATCTTAGAATCAAGAACAAACACAATCATACTTAGATTTTTATTGGTTTTGATTTGGTTTTGCCTTGTGATTGGCTCAACTTTTACTTTGGGTCTAAAATTACAAACCAAAACACGATTAGGTTTGTTAGGATTTTGGATCGAAAACTGTTGGAAAATCAGATCCCACAATCTATGGGATTGATTATCAATCCCAATTATCCCACAATCTATGAGATTAATTATAATCAATCTTATCCCACAATCTATGGGACTGATTATAATCAACCTTAAATGTTGAGATTGATTGATTGATGTAAATTAGTAATTAATGTAATTAGGATTCCTTCTTTTTTCTTTAGTTATAGAGATTTGATTGATTTATTGGGATAACCGCCCTTGCGCGGTCCCTCGCCGCTCATGCCCTCGACCAAGTTAGAGAATATATATATATATATATATTGTAACCATTTCTAGTGAAGATTAAAGAAATATATACCAAGTTTTCTCACAATTGTTCATGATATTAGAGCCATGAAGTATCTTCTAGCTTGGCAGTACCCATTGACCTAAACACTAAATCCCTGCCCTAGAAACAACGGTGGTGTCGACTCATCTAGTGAGCACCATGGCCTCATTGACTAGCTCTCCACCGGTGGAACCCTCCATGTTTTCAACCCTTAACTCCCACACCGAACAAAACACTGACCCAAACACTGTCCCAATGCCTCCTTCCCTAAATCCCAATGCAGCCACTATGCAGACATCCCACCTTGACCAACACCCCATCCCCTTGATTGTTCATCGTCTCAATAGCACCAATTTTCAAGAATGGTACCAGTATGTGAAGCTTGTGATGACTGGTAAAGGGAAAATGGGCTATCTTATTAGTGTTCTGCCAACCCCAAGTCCTCAATCTCCCAAATACAGCACATGGGCAGCGGAAAATTCTCTGGTGATGACCTGACTCATCCAATCCATGGACCCAAAATTGGAGGGTGCTATTTGTTCTACAACACTGCCCAAGAAGTGTGGATTGTTGTCCACCAAATGTACTCTGACTTAGAGAACGTCTCTCAATTGTTTGAAGTCTGGACTACCTTACACTCCACAAAACAGGGAAGTATGTCGGTCACGGAATATTTTAATACCATTTCAAAGTTGTGGCAAGAGTTTGATCTGTATCACACCGTTACTTGGCATTGTACCAAGGATGATCAACTGTTTCTAGCTATGCAGGAGAAAGACTGTGTCTTTGATTTTTTACAAGGACTCAATGCTGATTTAGATGAGATATGGGGTCGTACTTTGGGGACCAAACCTTTGCCAACTGTTAATGAGGCCTTTGCAATTGTCCGCCGCAAAGAAAGTAGCAAACGTGTTATGATGCCTCATTCCAAAGATCCCGGCATGGATTCTACTGCCCAAGGCTCTGCATTAGTAGCTTATCGTCCTAAAAAATCCAAAGGACCTTCTGGGCAACAGTCTCTCGGGCCTTAAAAAGATCATTTATGGTATGAGTGTTGCAACAAACCATATCACACCAATGAGACTTGCTGGGACCCTCATGGGAAGCCTGTTGATTGGAAACCCAAAAGTCAAAGACACAAAAATAGCTTATATTGTTGATGCCCCACCTACCTCTCCCTTCTCTGGCATCATCTTATCGTTCACAGCCGAACAAATGGCAGCGCTGAAAAAACTCATCCATCCTATTAAGAAACATGATTTTAGTTCCACTGCACTTATGGCTCACAAAGGTAAAATCCGTTTTTCTGCTTCCCTTTTATCCTACAAAGGTCCCTAAGACGTTTGGACTGTGAATTTTGGAGCGACTGACCATATGTGTGGCTCTTCAGCTGGACTCCTTAATTTTCGCCCTTATACAGAGGACATTGATATTACCCTGGCAGATGGGTCCTTGTGTAAGGCCACAAGCCTAGGTGATCTCATGGTGTTTGGGTTGCCACAAGTTTGTTCTTTATGTGCCCAAATTACAGTGCAATTTAATCTCTATTCATAAATTAGCAACTGATTTACATTGTTCTATAATTTTTTTTGCCTTCTCACTATCAATTTCAGGAATTACCATTGGCAAGAACGATTGGCAATGCTAGAGAGCAAAATGGCTTGTACTATCTGTCCAATGGTGGTCTATTCAGTCCTTCTGTTCCTGTGGGTCTCAATTTCAGGAATTACCATTGGCAAGAACGATTGGCAATGCTAGAGAGCAAAATGGCTTGTACTATCTGTCCAATGGTGGTCTATTCAGTCCTTCTATTCCTGTGGGTCTTCACACTATCTCTGAATCCGATGTCCTTCTCTAGCACCAACGATTAAGGCATTCTAGTTTTTCATATTTAAAGTTTTTGTACCCCAGATATTCCTTAATAAAGACCCTAGTTCCTTTCATTGTGATCATTGTGTACTAGCAAAACATTCGCGTTCTCCCCACCCCTCTCATCCTTATACACCATCACGCCCATTCCACCTTGTGCATAGTGATCTCTGGGGTCTATCTCGAGTTTCCACCATCACTGGCAAACAATGGTTTGTCACATTTATTGATGATCATACCCGGGTTTGTTGGGTCTACTTGATGAAAGATAAGTCTGAGGTTTCCATGATCTTCAAACAGTTTCACCAGCTTATCAAAAATGTTTTTCAGTCTTCTATATAGATCCTCCGCACTAACAATGGTAAAGAATACTTTTCTCATGCCTTTAATCATTACCTTCAAGACCAGGGTATCTTCCACCAAAGTTCTTACTCTTATACTTCTTAGCAAAATGGGGTAGTCGAGTGCAAATATCGTCACTTGCTGGAAGTCGCTTGGACCCTCATGATCACTAGTCATGTCCGTCATTCTCTTCGGGGAGAGACTCTTTTGACTTCAGCCTACCTTATCAATCGGTTACCATCAAAAGTTCTGAAGTTTAGCACTCCACTTAGTGCTTTACTCTCTGTCTTTCCTTCCTCTCACATTCATAACTCTCTTCCACTTCGGGTTTTTGGGTGTCTTTCCTTTGTTCACAATAATCAACCCAATCCCAATAAGCTTGACCCCAAAGCCAACAAATGTATTTTCTTGGGCTACCCTGCTTCTTAGAAAGGGTATAAGTGTTATCATCTTCCCTCCAAAAGATTTTTGATTTCCTGTGATGTTTCTTTTGTGGAACACCAATTCTTCTATCCCTAACTCTCTAGGGGGAGACTTCATCAGGAGATCATCGTTGGGATCCAATGGTCGTAGGAGAACTTGTTAGAACAAACCCTGAGCAACAAGCTTTTCCCTTGCATCTTGTAACCTTACTTGCCCTTGATTTTCCCATCTCTTACTCTCCAAACACTCAAACCGAACCGGTCCCAAATCTAGGGGGAGTGTCCCACAATCCTAGACCACCATTGAAACATGTCCAAGACTACACACTCTTGAACAGAACCATGAGTCTGAACCAGTGGTAGATCCTCCCGTGGAAAAGGAACCAAATGTGGTTGAAGAAGATGTAAAAGAAGAAGATGACTTGGATCTCCCAATTGTTGTTAGAAAAGGGGTAAGAGCTTGTACAAATCACCCAATTTCTAATTATCTCACATATTCTCAGTTATCAAGAAGTTACAGGGCCTTTATTTCTAAAGTAGATGAAATTCAAGTGCCCCGCACTATTCTTGAAGCATTACAAGATCCACAGTTGAAAATGGCGATAATGGAAGAAATGAAAGCTCTAAAAGAAAATGGAACATGGGAGATCGTGGAGTTACCCGAAGGAAAAAAGACTATTGGAAGCAAGTGGAAGTTTGCAGTGAAATACAGATCAAATGGCACTATAGAAAGATACAAGTCTCGATTGGTTGCTCAAGGGTACACCCAAACCTATGGAGTTTACTATGAAAAGACCTTTGCTTCGATGGTAAAACTAAATACAATTCAAGTATTGTTCTCCAGTTGCAAACTTGGATTGAGAACTACACCAGATGGACATTAAGAATGCTTTTTTGAATGCCACTCTGGATGAGGAAGTTTACATGAGAGCTCCTCCAAGATTTGAGATGTATGCTAGATCAAGGAAGATATGTAAACTGATAAAATCCCTTTATGGTCTAAAACGGTCTCCTAGAACATGGTTTACTAGATTTAGCTTTGTTATGAAGAAACTTGGGTATAAATAAGGCTATGCAGATCGCACTTTATTTGTCAAAAGAAGTGATAATGGGAAGCAAACAGTTTTGATTGTCTATGTAGATGATATAGTTATCACAGCCGATGACACTACAGAGATTGTGAATTTAAAGAAAGAACTCCAATCAGAATTCAAAGTGAAAGACCTTGGAACTCTAAAGTATTTCTTGGGAATGGAGTTTGCCAGGAGTGAACTGGACAAAGAAAATATGTTCTGAATCTATTGAAGGAAATTGGAAAACTAGGATGTAGACCTGCATCGACACCTCTAGAGAGGAATTGGAAACAAAAGATTACAGATGATGATCCTCCAGTGGACAAGGAGACCTATCAACGCCTAGTTGGGAAATTGATCTATCTATCCTTAGCTAGGCCAAACATCGCTTTCAGTGTGAGCTTGATTAGCCAATTCATGCATGCTCTCAGGAAGAGGCATATGGATGTAGCAATTCAGATCTTGAGATACTTAAAAGGAAGTCCAAGAAAAGGATTACTATTCAGATAGACAAGTACTAGGGATGTAGTGGGGTACTCAGATGCAGATTGGGCAAGAGAAGTAGATAACAATTGCTAGAATTATTAGTATTATTATATATATTGTAATTATTGTATGTGTGTGTTTTATTTATAATTAGATTAAGTCCATAAGTCAAGCCCGTAGGTGTTTAAAGCCCACTATGCTTATTATAAATAACAAGCTAAGAGAGGCTAGTCTCTTAGGTTTTTTTCCTCATATTTATTTTCTCACAGGGTATCAAAGCCACCGGTAAGAAAAAAAACCCTAGCCATCACCATCATCGTCACTGCCCATACCAAAACCCCACTGTCCGGCCACCACCGTACACTGCCATCAGATTGGCCAACCATCGAAGAATTGCCGCCACTGAACCACCCACGCACCCCCACACGCAAGCACGTGACAACGCATCTGCCGATCGTTTTTCTCTGGCTTCTCCAGATCTAATCTCCGACGACCCTTAAAGCTACTTCCAGTGTCAAAGATCTCGCCATGTCTAATCTCAGTTACGCAATTTCTGCCAATGCTACTCCCACCCCGGCATCTGTTGCCCCTGTTGCTTCTCAATTCTTTACTGTCTCCAATCTTTAGACGCCCAGTATTACCATTGTCAAGTTGATAGGGTCTAGCAATTATCTCTCATGGGCAACCTATGTCAAAATGTGGTTCAAAGGGAAAAACCAAGCAGATCATCTTACCACAAAGGCTGAAAGTGTGCCAGAAGCTAATTGGGCTAGATGGGAAC
This sequence comes from Diospyros kaki, assembly GCA_036245055.1. NCBI lineage: Eukaryota > Viridiplantae > Streptophyta > Magnoliopsida > Ericales > Ebenaceae > Diospyros > Diospyros kaki. Next base: position 12,600,865 of record BSEG01000016.1, on the reverse strand, counting down.
AAGTTGATGCCCAGTTATGTAACCTCCTATGGCAGTCTATTGATCCGTACATCATGCAGCTCTTTTGCCCCTTTGAAACTTGTGTTGATGTGTAAAAGGAAGCTGAAGAGTGTTATACAAACGACATCCAACGTTTGTACACTGTGGTCTCTAATATCAAGAATCTCAAGCAGGAGCCGCCCATGGAATCTATCTGGGGCAAGTTAGGGCTCTCATGCAAGAATTTGATACTCTTCTTCCTCTTACTACGACCAGCACCAAATAGATTGTTCAACGAGAGAAGTTTTTTATGATTATTGCTCTCTCCGGCTTGAAACCAAAGTTAACGCCATCAGGCATCAAATCTTGACCAACTCCGCTAGTCCTATCATGAAGAACTCTTTTAAAAGGTTGTTGAATATGATAGGTACGCATAGTATGTCCTCTTCTTCTCATGTTGTTCCTTCAGCCAATCTTCAACTCTTGTGTCTCAAGCTTCCATCATAAGAGGAACTAGAGAACGCAATAATAGTCGTCCACGTCCACAGTGTACCTTTTGTAAAAAACTGGGTCATCTTGAGGACAAATGCTGGAAGAAACATGGCCAGCCAACTGCTCCACCTGCATCATCTACTAATGCAGCTCATGTATTTCAGAGCGATCCTAGTCCTGCTCCATCTCCACCAGGTTCGAAATTGGTACCTATGTCTGTAGCTGAGTATGATGCCTTCCTGAAGTTCCAGGCCACCCAACAGTCTCATCCTGGTAATCCCCTTGCTTGTGTTGCTCAAGGCTCATCTGTTGGTCCTTGGATTATAGATTCTAGCGCCACTAACCATATGTGTGGTAATGAACTTCTTTTCTCCTCACTTACCTATTTTGATACCTTGCCTACTGTTACCCTGACTGATGGTACCAAAACTGCAATTAAAGAGATCGGTCAAATCACTCCCACCTCGTTTTTCTCACTAAATTATGTTTTATATGTTCCTGAAAGTCCTTTTAATTTGATTTCAGTTAGCCAATTCACCAAAACCCTTAACTGTTCTGTTATCTTTCCTCCTACCTCTATTTGTGTTCAGGACCAAGGTACGAGACGGATGATTACCGTCAAGTATGAGTCACAGGGTCACTATCATCTTGCTATGCCTAGTTCGCTAATAGCTTGCACCAGTGCCGCTTCCCCAAATCTTCTCCACTATTGTCTCGGTCATCCCAACCTCTCCAAACTGAAGAAATTAGTTTCTAGTTTGTCGTCATTGCCGTGTTTAATTGTGAGTCGTGTCAGCGTGGTAAACACGCTCATAATTATTTTTCTCATCGGGTTAATAATAGGGTTAAGGCTCCATTTTTTCTTGTGCACTCTGATGCATGGGGGCCCAGTAGCGTCAATTCTACTCTTGATTTTTCATATTTCGTTACTTTTATTAATGACTTTAATCGTTACACTTGGTTGTTTCTTATGAAGAGTCGATCCGAGTTGTTTTCTATCTTTCAGACATTTACTGTTGAAATAAAAACACAGTTTGGAGTTTCTATACGTGCCTTATATAGTGATAATGCCCCTTAGTATTTTTCTTCTCAATTTACTATCTTTATGACTGCTAATGGCATCTTGCATCAATCCTCTTATCCTTGCAAACCTCAACAAAATGGTGTTACTAAGCGTAAGAATCGCCATTTTATTGAGACTGCACAGACGCTCTTTTTACATGCCAATCTTCTCACCAAATTTTGGTCTAATGTTGTTTTAACTACATGTTATCTAATCAATCGCATGCCATCTTCAGCGTTATAGGACCAAATTCCTCAATCCCTTTTGTTCCCTACATAGCTGCTTTATTTTGTTCCTCTTCGTGTTTTTGGATGTATCTGCTTTGTGCATTCTTTTTCACCTAGACAAGATAAGCTTGCTGCAAAATCTCTCAAGTGTATCTTCCTCAGTTATTCCTAGTTGCAGAAAGGCTATAAGTGTTACTCTCTTGAGCTGAACTGCTATCTTTTGTCTGTTGATATCACATTCTTTGAACAATAGTCTTTCTTTTCGGTTATTCAACCTGATTCAAAGAGTTTTCACTAGGTTTTGCCTATTCCTTTTTCTTTTCTTCCGCTATCCTCATCAGGTCCGTTTGTCTCCTCTGTGGCGCCTACCCTACCATTTTCCAGTCCACCTTCCACGGCTCCTCCACTTTTTACATATCACCATTGTCTTCATCTCGCTACTGGCACCAACATTCCTCCAACCCAAGACTCTCCTAACTCGCCCTCTCCGTCTGTGGTCCCTCTTGCCCCGGTTCCAGAGCCCGACAATCTCCTTGTTGCTCTTCGCAAAGGTACATGGTCTACTCGTAATCTCCATCCTATTTATAACTTTTTATGCTACAACCGTTTGTCTCCTTCTTATAATGTCTTTATTTCAAGTCTTTCCTCTGTTTCCATTTCTAAAATCACAGGTGAAGCTTTGTCCCATCCTAGTTGGTGTCAGGCTATGTTAGATGAGATTGACGCCTTACATTCGAATGATACTTGGGATTTGATACTTTTACCACCAGGAAAGACTCTTGTTGGTTGCCGGTAGGTATTCACTCCCAAAGTGGGTTCTGATGGCCAAGTGGAACGTCTTAAGATCCGTTTGGTTGCCAAAGGCTTTACACAGATCTATAGACTAGATTATAGTGATATTTTCTCTTCTGTTGCGAAAATGGCCTCTATTCGCCTCTCTCTCTCTAGCTACCATGCATCATTAGCCACCCTATCAGCTTGATATTAAAATGTCTTTCTTCATGGTGATTTGCAAGAAGAGGTATATATGGAGCAACCACCTGGTTTTGTTGCTCATGAGGAATCCAATGTAGTCTGCAAACTCAAGAAGTCTCTCTATAATCTGAAACAATCTCCACAAGCATGGTTTGACAGGTTCAACACTATGATTCAAGCCTTTGGTTTCACTCGAAGTGAAGCTGATCATTTGATTTTCTATCGCCATTCTTTTTCCTTATGTATCTACTTTGTTGTTTATGTAGATGACATTATCATCACAGGGAGTGATCAAGTTGGAATACAGAAACTAAAGGAACATCTATATCAATACTTTCAGACTAAAAACCTAGGCCGACTTCGGTATTTCTTGAGTATTGAAGTTGCTCAATTAGGAGATGGTATCTCAATTTCTCAAAAGAAGTATGCCCTTGTCATCTTAGAAGAAACTGGAATGGTGAATTGCAAACTAGTTGACACCTCAATGGATCCAAATGTCCGACTCTTGCTGAGATAAGGGGAGCTTTATTCAAATCTTGAAAGGTATAGGAGACTGGTAGGCAAGTTGAACTATCTCACAGTCACTCGTCCCGATATTGCTTTTGTTGTGAGTGTAGTTAGTCAGTTCCTCAGTTCTCCATGTGATTCTCACTGGGATGCTGTTATCCGGATTCTGAGATATATCAAAAGAGCATTAGGTAAAGGGTTACTCTATGACGATAAAGGACACACTGATATTTGTTGTTATGAAAATGCAGATTGGGCAGAATCTCCTTCTGATCGTCGATCAACCTCTAGGTATTGTATTCTTGTGGGAGGAAATCTGGTTTCTTAGAAAAGTAAGAAACATAATGTAGTAGCTAGGTCTAGTGGAGAGGCAGAGTATTAGGCTATGGCTAATGCAATTTGTGAGCTCATCTGGCTTAAACAACTCCTGCAAGAACTCAAGTTTTGCGAAGTGTCCCCTATGAAACTTGTTCGTAATAATCAGACTGTCTTACACATTACTTCCAATCCAGTGTTCCACGAGCGGACTAAGCATATTGAAATCGACTGTCACTTTATTAGAGAAAAGTTGATTGAAGGTGTTATTGTTACAGAATTTGTTAACTCCAATGATCAACTTGCAAATGTCTTCATCAAGTCTCTAAAAAGTTCTCGAGTGAAATATATTTGTAACAAGTTTGGTGCATATGATATCTATGCTCCAACTTGAGGGAAATGTTAGAATTATTAGTATTATTATATATATTGTAATTATTGTATGTGTGTGTTTTATTTGTAATCAGATTAAGCCCATAGATCAAGCCCGTATGTGTTTAAGATCCATTATGCTTATTATGAATGATAATCTAAAAGAGGCTAGTCTCTTAGATTTTTTCTCTCATAATTATTTTCTCACAATAGTAAATTTACAACTGGAACTCCGCCTGGGGATGTTATCCACTGCCAGTCCCAAGCTCGGATAAAGGAAGAGGGTTGTGTTAGGTAGCCGACAGCAAACGTAAAACTCAGTCGGATCCAAAACATGAACTCTAGACAAATTATGAAAAAACGTTTGGGCGTGGGCGTAACCCTTCATAGCGACGCGCTACACTGCCCGCGTGTAGTGTCAAGTGAGCTAGGGCCGCTGCATCAGCGCCCGGGTGTAGTGACAAATGAGCAAGGGTTCCCGCATTTGCTTGGACGGATGTGGGTAAAGAAGTTAGTCCAAAATCAAAATCAAAACCAAAACCAAAAACAAAATCAAAATCAAAATCAAAACCAAAACCAAAAACAAATTCAAAATAAAAAACAGAATCAAATTCAAAGACAAATCCAAAAACAAAATCATAGATTAAGGATTGGGTCATGGAACATAGGAACATTAACAGGCAAAACTATGGAAGTGGTAGATGTAATGATTAGGAGAAAGATTAATATTATGTGCCTTCAAGAGACGAGATGGGTAGGGAAAAAAGCAAAAACTTTGTCAGAAAATGGATATAAAATATGGTACACAGGAAATGATCGAGCAAAAAATGGAGTGGGGATCATTATGGATAAAAGTCTAGTAGATGAGGTAGGGGATGTAAAGAGAATAGGGGATAGGATTATTATGGTGAAGGTTATTCTAGGAAGAATGACTATGAATATCTTTAGTACATATACACCACAAGCGGGGTTCGGTGAGGAGATAAAAGCAAAATTCTGAGAGGATCTAGAGGGACTCATACAAATGATACCAAGAGGAGAGAAAGTGATTATAGGAGGGGATTTAAATGGTCATGTGGGTAGAGACGGAAACTGTAACACCCGAAATCAATGTTATAAACTATGTATAATTTTTAAGGGTGAAATTTTGAGTTATGATAGTTAAGGGACCCAAACGTCATTTAGTTTCATGGTTTGGGAACCAAAATGAAAAGTTTGAATAGTCTATATTTTAGCCCTACCATGACATACGAATTTTTAAAATACTCTTGAGGATTATTTACATGGATATGAATAAATTGATTTCTTTAAGTTATGACATAAGCCATGACATCATGCTAATATATGACATATGCAATGACATCATACTAACCTATGACATAATATCATTTAACTCTTATGTAGTTCAACACCATTCTTCTAAGATATGATAAGATAATAAGAAGAAAGATAGAGATTGAATTACTTTAACTAATTAATAAGAAGAAAGATAAGGATTGAATTACTTTAACTAATTAATAAGAAGAAATATAGGAATTGAGTTACTTTAAGTAATTAACAAGAAGAAATATAAGAATAGAACTCCTTTCCTACTCTATAAATATGGCCTTTCCCCTTTCACAATTCCTCACTTCATTTCTTCTTTGTTAGCTAAATCCCTTTCTCTCTCTCTCTAGTATATCATTACTCTTTTACTTACTCCATTCAAGACAACTAGTGTGAAAACCTTGATTAAAGAGTGAAGTTGAAGGTAAGTACGTTATGAGCTATTTGTGTGTTTTTATTAAATCAAGTTATGGTCCCTCATGTCATGTTTACAAGCAAATTTCGGGATCGGAGTTTAGTGGCTACGCACGAAGATTCTAACCCCCTCAAGTTGGTGGAATCTTTCGTGTCTCCTCATGTTGCAAGTTCAAGTTTTTCAAGCTTAAATACAACTAATAGATCATACGTGCTTACTGAGATTTATCTCTCTCCCTCTATGTTTTCCTTTCCCTATTTTCTTCTTTTCCCTTTAGGTGGCTATGATTAAGGAGATTTAGAGCATGAACGTGGATCGTGGTGATATCAAAAGGGATTAAAAAAAAAAAGTTTAAATTCAGTATTTCTTTGTTTTAGAACAAAGTATTTCTATGTTAAACTCTAAACTATGTATAAATGATATAAAGTATGACTTTTTGGAGTTTTATGCAAGTTTTATGAAAGTTTGATTCTCGGTTGAGATCCGGGTGTCACAAAGTGGTATCAGAGCGAAGGTTTGACTTTCCTATATTTTTTTTTTTTTTTAAAAAAAATCGATTTTACTATTCACGTGAACAGTGACAGTACTGTTCACTGTGAACAATACACGATGGGGAAAAGTTCAAAAAACAAAAGAAGAAATCACCACGTCCCGTGCAAGTTTCCAATCTCCGGGTAAGTTATAAGAATTATTATGTTTATTTATTTTATTATGATTATTCTTTTAAGATATATTTATGAACATGTTGTTACAATTATGTATATATATGACATTCACATTAGAATGGTATGTGAAATGCATGATTCTTGTTTATAATTAATTAATTATGTGTTATTCTATCAAGTAAATTACTCTAAATAATTTACGGAGAGCTTTTTAAGTTAGAAAGAGCTTATTAGGGCAAAATCAATTAGGAATCAAGTCACTCAAGAAACGTTTGCATAACAAACCATAATTAAATACTAATCTATTGTTAAGTTTATTAATTTGTGTAATCGTAAGATTAAAGGGCTTTGTCACAAAGACCTAAACTGTCTAAGGAGAGCAAGGGACTTAAGTGGTCCACGTGACCCCCCCTCCTCACCTGGAAGCCTTTTAGTTTTACGTTATGCAAATTAATAAAACAAGATAATGGATTTACAACATATTTCTATAAAAGGTACTTTTCATCCTTAAGGACTCTACTTTTAGAAATTAATTATTCTTTTTATATTTCACATTAGGTTATGGAGACCCGTGGTAGAGGTATCAATAATAGGGGAAGGCAACCACAGAACGAGGTTGATGAGACCAACAATGTCAACAATCAATTCATGCAGTTCCTCGATGCCATTCGTAACATAGTGCCACTTGCCACACCATAAGTTGCATCTCCTCAAGTAAATTTAGGAAATAATGCAACCTTAGTTGAGCAGTTTCGGAGACTACAACCCCCAACATTTGAGGGTGGGTTGAACCCTCTCATGGCTGAGGATTGGATAGCAACAATTGAGCGGATATTCAATCTAATCGACTGTCCAGATATTAGGAAAGTGACTTGCGCCACTTTCATGTTAAATCAGGGTGCAAGGCATTAGTGGGATTCAACTGCTAGATCTAGACCCCAAGGACATGTGTGGAGTTGGGATCAATTTAAGGAGTTATTTCTTAAGAAGTATTACCCAACCAATATCCGTAGCCAGAAAGAAGCAGAGTTTCTTGTTTTGAAACAAGGTAACTTGACGTTAACGGAATATGAAAGAAAGTTCGATGAACTGTCACGTTTTGCCCCATTGATTGTGGATACGGAACCAAAACAAGCGAGGCGTTTTGAACAAGGCTTGAGGGACGATCTCCGGCAAGCAGTTGTAATCTTTGAGTTAGGTACGTATCATGAGGTGCTAGCTAAGGCTCAGCTAGCTAATTTTAGAGAAAGTTCCAACAACTATAACAGGCTACCGCAACCTGGACCACCGAAAAAGCGTAAGTGGGAGGATAAGGGCAAAGGGAAGTAGGACTATGTGAAGAAAAGTAAAGGAGGTCCAACATCAGAAAATTACCAACAGAACCCAGTCTGTGAAAAATGTCAGAAGCGCCATGCTGGACAGTGTCTCATGGGAACCGGCGCATGTTACAATTGTGGTGAAATAGGTCATGTGGTTAAATTTTGTCCCAAGGGTCAGCAAAAGAGACAGCAACAACAGCCATATCAGCAAAAGCCAGGGAACCCACCTCAAGGTCAAGCTAGGGTATATGCACTTACAGGACAAGAGGATCAAGATCACAACGTACTGGCGGGTAACATCTTTATCTCTGGAATACTTGCTTATATTTTGATCGATTCTGGTTCTACCCATTCTTTTATATCCCCTAAATTTGTGAGTAAACTCAATGCACATAAGGAACATGCAAGTACTCTTTTAGAAGTGGTTATTCCCTCAGGAGGTGTATTAAGTACGAATTATGTAGTAAATACAGTTAAGATAGAGATTGGTAACAAGTCTTTGGAAACGAATTTACATGTCCTAGATATACAAGAGTTCGACGTGATTTTGAGAATGGACTGGCTTTCCAAACATCACGCGACCATTTTTTGTGTTGAAAGGAAAGTGGTTTGTAAGTGGCCTGGAGAAGAAGAACTTCATCTATTAGTGGCTAAAACAAAACCCCTTCCCCGTGTCATTTCGGCCTTGAAGGCTAGGAAACTCTTGCAATCAGAAGGTTACTTTGGATTTTTAATGTCAGTAGTGGCTAAGGGAGAAAAGGAATTAACAATAAATGATGTCAAGATAGTGAAGGATTTTCCAGAAGTTTTCCCTAACGACCTAAAAGATATGCCACCGGAACGGGAAATAGAGTTCACCATTGACCTAGTTCTTGATTCTGCACCAATTTCTAAAGCTCCTTATAGGATGGCACCAAAAGAGTTACATGAGCTGAAGACTCAATTAGAGGAATTATTGGAAAAAGGATTCATTAGACCTAGTGTGTCTCCATGGGGAGCACCAGTATTGTTTGTCAAGAAGAAAGATGGATCAATGAGGATGTGTATTGACTACAGGGAATTGAACAGAATCACTATTAAGAACAAATATCCTCTTCTCAGGATTGATGATTTGTTTGATCAATTACGGGGTGCACGAGTATTTTCAAAAATTGATTTGAGATCAGGATATCACCAGTTGAGAATTAGGTCTAGTGACATCTCGAAGACAGCTTTTAGAACTCGGTATGGTCACTATGAGTTTTTAGTCATGCCCTTTGGTTTGACTAATGCTCCTGGAGTTTTTATGGAATTGATGAACCGAGTTTTCTATGAGTACTTGGATCAATTTGTCATTGTGTTTATTGATGATATCTTGGTATACTCCCGAAGTGAAGAAGAACACGAGAAACATTTGAGAGTGGTTTTAGGAATTTTGAAGGAAAATAAGCTATTTGCAAAATTTAAAAAGTGTGAATTTTGGTTGGAACGGGTAGTATTCCTTGGACACGTAATTACAGCTCAAGGAATAGAAGTGGATCCCAGCAAAGTAGAAGCAGTGACGAATTGGTCAAGACCAACTAATGTAAGTGAAATTCGCAGCTTCTTAGGTTTAGCTGGATACTACAGAAGGTTCATTAAAAGATTCTCCAAATTATCAGGGCCTTTGACGCAATTGACTCGTAAAGGTACTAAGTTTGAATGGACGGAGAAATGTGAATCTAGTTTTGGGGAATTGAAGAAGAGGTTGGTCAACGCACCAGTACTGACTATCCCTGACGGATCGGAAGGTTTTGTTATCTACAGTGATGCGTTCAAGCACGGAATTGGGTGTGTATTAATGCAACATAGGAAGGTAGTTGCCTATGCATCAAGACAGTTGAAGCCTTATGAGCAAAACTATCCTACACATGATCTAGAACTGGCAGCAGTAGTACATGCTTTGAAAATTTGGAGACATTATCTGTATGGGGGTAAATGTGACATTTACATTGACCATAAGAGTCTCAAGTACATCTTCACCCAAAAAGAGTTGAATATGAGGCAGAGGAGATGGTTGGAATTAGTGAAGGATTACGACTGTGAAATTCACTACCACCCAGGTAAGGCAAACGTGGTAGCTAATGCTTTGAGCAGAAAGACAACAGGTCAAGTAGCAGCTTTGACAACACAGACATTTTTATGGAAAGAATTTGAGAAGTTAAATCTCGAGATTGTTGCCACTCCATCTGATACTAATGCTCAAATGGCAGCACTCTTAGTTCGACCGACCCTCCGTGATCGGATTAAGAAACATCAGAGGGGAGACCAATTCCTTGAGTATATCAAAACTGAGATTGACACAGAAAAACGGAAAGATTTCACGATAACCAATGATAACACGCTCTACTACCAAGGGCGCCTGTGTGTGCCGAATTTTGAGGAATTAAAACAGGAAATTTTGGAAGAAGCCGACTCCACCCCTTATTCTGTACATCCTGGAAGTACAAAGATGTATCGTGATTTAAAGATGGTGTTTTGGTGGAAGAATATGAAGGAAGATATAGCTAAATTTGTCGAGAAGTGCTTGATTTGTCAGCAGGTAAAAGCCGAACACCAGCGACCATCAGGGTTGCTGCAATCATTGGAAGTGCCAGAATGGAAATGGGAACATGTGACGATGGATTTTGTTGTAGGTTTTCCAAAGTCAATAATAGGACATGAGGCTATTTGGGTAATCGTGGATCGACTTACCAAATCAGCTCATTTCTTACCTGTTCGGATGACATTTACCATGGATCAGTTTGCACGACTATATGTTAAGGAAATAATAAGACTGCATGGTGTTCCAACTTCCATTGTATCAGATAGAGACCCGAGGTTTACATCAAATTTTTGGAAGAGCTTACACCGAGCTATGGGAACCAAATTAAGTTTTAGTACAGCTTTTCATCCTCAAACAGATGGACAGTCAGAAAGAACAATTCAGACTTTAGAGGATATGCTTCGTATATGTGCCCTAGAGTTTGGTGGACATTGGGAGAAACATCTACCGTTAATTGAATTCGCATACAACAACAGTTACCATGCCTCCATTGGCATGGCACCCTATGAAGCGTTGTATGAAAGGAAGTGCAGATCACTTGTCCATTGGGATGAAATTGGCGAGTGAAAGATTTTGGGTCCAGAGATTATAGAACAAACAGTACAAGCCATTGAAAAGATCAGGGTAAGTATGAAAAAGGCTCAAGATAGACAAAAGAGCTATGCCGATAAAAGGAGAAAAGATTTGGAATTCAACATTGGTAATAAGGTATTCTTAAAAGTTACACCTATGAAAGGAGTCTTACGGTTTGGGAAGAAAGGAAAGCTTAGACCTCGATATGTGGGGCCGTTTGAGATCCTAAAGCGAGTTGGAAACGTTGCTTACCAGTTAGCCTTACCACCAGAGCTTTCGGCAGTACATGATGTTTTCCACATATCGATGCTTCGAAAATATGTTCCTGATGCGACCCATGTAATAAAACATCAACCATTGGGTATTCAACAAGACCTAACATACGAAGAGGCACCAATATGTATTATAGCTCAGAAAGTGCAGAAACTTCGCAACAAAGAAATACCATTGGTCAAAATATTATGGCAACAACACTCAGTCCAAGAAGCAACTTGGGAACGTGAAGATGAGATGCGATCCAAGTATCCCCAACTATTTGATAATGAGAATTAAGGTAAAATTTTTGAGGACGAAAATTCTGTTAAGGAGGGTAGATTGTAACACCCAAAATCAATGTTATAAACTATGTATAATTTTTAAGGGTGAAATTTTGAGTTATGATAGTTAAGGGACCCAAACGTCATTTAGTTTCATGGTTTGGGAACCAAAATGAAAAGTTTGAATAGTCTATATTTTAGCCCTACCATGACATACGAATTTTTAAAATACTCTTGAGGATTATTTACATGGATATGAATAAATTGATTTCTTTAAGTTATGACATAAGCCATGACATCATGCTAATATATGACATATGCAATGACATCATACTAACCTATGACTTAAGCAATGACATAATATCATTTAACTCTTATGTAGTTCAACACCATTCTTCTAAGATATGATAAGATAATAAGAAGAAAGATAGGGATTGAATTACTTTAACTAATTAATAAGAAGAAAGATAGGGATTGAATTACTTTAACTAATTAATAAGAAGAAATATAGGAATTGAATTACTTTAAGTAATTAACAAGAAGAAATATAAGAATAGAACTCCTTTCCTACTCTATAAATATGGCCTTTCCCCTTTCACAATTCCTCACTTCATTTCTTCTTTGTTAGCTAAATCCCTTTCTCTCTCTCTCTAGTATATCATTACTCTTTTACTTACTCCATTCAAGACAACTAGTGTGAAAACCTTGATTAAAGAGTGAAGTTGAAGGTAAGTACGTTATGAGCTATTTGTGTGTTTTTATTAAATCAAGTTATGGTCCCTCATGTCATGTTTACAAGCAAATTTCGGGATCGGAGTTTAGTAGCTACGCACGAAGATTCTAACCCCCTCAAGTTGGTGGAATCTTTCGTGTCTCCTCATGTTGCAAGTTCAAGTTTTTCAAGCTTAAATACAACTAATAGATCATACGTGCTTACTGAGATTTATCTCACTCCCTCTATGTTTTCCTTTCCCTATTTTCTTCTTTTCCCTTTAGGTGGCTATGATTAAGGAGATTTGGAGCATGAACGTGGATCGTGGTGATATCAAAAGGGATTAAAAAAAAAGGTTTAAATTCAGTATTTCTTTGTTTTAGAACAAAGTATTTCTATGTTAAACTCTAAACTATGTATAAATGATATAAAGTATGACTTTTTGGAGTTTTATGCAAATTTTATGAAAGTTTGATTCTCGGTTGAGATCCGGGTGTCACAGAAACGGCTATAGAGAGGTGCATGGAGGGTATGGATTCGGAGAAATTAATAATGAGGGTAAGTCTATTCTAGATTTTGCAATGGCATATGGGCTCATCATAACCAATACGAGGTTTAAAAAACGAGACAAACACTTAATCACATATAAAAATGTCACATCAAGCACCCAAATAGATTACTTTCTCATGAGACAAGAGGATCAGGTGTGTTGTAGGGATTGTAAGGTGATACCGGGAGAGTGTTTGACTACTCAACATAGACTTCTAGTACTTGACGTCCAAGTAAGAAATTGGAAGAGAAAAAATCACATAAAACAAAATTCAAGAACCAGGTGGTGGGATTTAAAAGGGGAGAAACAACTAATCTTCAAAGAAAAATTAAGGGGTAGAAGAGAATAGAATGGGGAAGGACAGACAAACCAAATGTGGAGAGAAATGGCTAATGCCCTGAGAAACACAGTAAAGGTTGTGCTTGGAGAGACAAATGGTAGAGCCCCTAACCTTAAGGAGTCTTGGTGGTGGAATGAAGAAGTACAATTGAAAATTAAAAATAAGAAAAACTGCTATAAGGCTGTATATCAGTGCAACAATGAAGAAAATCAAAAAAATTATAAAGAATCAAAAAAGGCAGCAAAAAAAGCTATTAGTGAAACAAGGTCAAAAGCATACGAGAATCTATATAAACGACTTGATACAAAAGATGGAGAAAGGGATATATATAAATTAGCTAAAGCAAGAGAAAGAAAAACAAGGGATTTAAATCAAGTGAAATGCATAAAAGATGAAAATCAAAATGTATTAGTGAATGAGAGAGCGATTAAGGAGAGATGGAAGGAGTATTTCACAAAATTATTCAATGATAATAGCGACACAAGAGTTAGGTTGGGACATCTTAGTAACTCCGAAGGGAACGTGAGCTATACATTTTATCGACGGATAAGTCCAAATGAAATAAAGCAAGCATTAAAAAAGATGAAAAATCATAAGGCGGTGGGACCGGATAATATACCAATAGAAGCATGGAAATGCATGGGAGAAGAGGGCATCTCCTGGCTAACGAAATTATTTAACGCGATTCTTAAATCAAAAAAGATGCCAGATGAGTGGAGGATGAGTACTTTGGTCCCTATATATAAGAACAAAGGAGATGTTCAAAACTGTGAAAATTACAGAGGAATTAAGTTAATGAGTCATACCATGAAACTCTGGGAGAGAGTAATAGAGCAGAGGCTCAGAAAAGAAACAGAGATCTCAGAAAATCAGTTTGATTTCATACCTGGTAGGTCAACAATGGAAGCTATATACCTACTGAGGCGCCTAATGGAAAGGTATCGGGATCATCAGAAGGACCTACATATGGTGTTTATAGATCTAGAAAAGGCCTATGATAGGGTCCCTAGAGAAGTATTATGGAGGGTTTTAGAGAAGAAAGGAGTCTGAATAGCCTATATACAAGCACTTAAGGACATGTATCACGGTGCAGAGACAAGGGTCAGAACTTGCGGAGGGGATACTGAACCGTTTAAAATTACAATAGGATTGCATCAAGATTCTGCACTAAGCCCATACTTATTTGCTTTAGTAATGGATGAACTCACTAAAGATATTCAGATAGAGGTGCCATGGTGTATGTTATTTGCAGACGACATAGTGTTGGTGGATGAAACGAAAGAAGGAGTGAACGCTAAGCTTGAGTTATGGAGAAACAATTTAGAATCTAAGGGATTTAAATTAAGTAGAAAGAAAACAGAATATATGGAATGTAAATTTAGTAAGAATACAAGAGTGGAGGATGTTATAATAAAATTGGAAGACCAAATCTTACAAAGAAAAGACCATTTTCGATATTTGGGATCAGTGATTCAAAAAGACGGAGAAATTCACGAGGATGTCACACATAGAATTAAGGCAGGTTGGCTAAAATGGAGAAATGCATCAGGGGTGTTATGTGATAATAAAATCCCATTAAAATTGAAAGGAAAATTCTATAGGACAACTATAAGACCAGTTTTGTTGTACGGCTCAGAATGTTGGGCAGTCAAATACCAACATGAGCAAAAGACGAGCGTAGCGGAGATGAGGATGTTAAGATGGATGTGTGGCCATACAAGAAAAGATAAAATTAGAAATGAAGTTATTCGTAATAAGATAGGAGTAGTGCCAATAGAGGAGAAGATGAGAGAGGCTAGACTAAGATGGTTTGGTCATGTAAGAAGGAGACCAAGAGACGCTCCTGTGAGGAGAGTTGATGAAATGGAACAATTAATCAAAAAAAGAGGTAGAGGCAGACCTAAGAAGACTTTGAGTGAGACATTAAAGTTTGATATGAAGTGTATGGACCTCAATGAGGATATGACAAAAGACAGAAATACATGGAAGTCTAGAATTCATGTAGCCGACCCCACATAGTGGGATAAAGGCTGGATATGTTGTTGTTGTTGTTGTTGTAGTAGTAGTAAATTTACAACTGGATAGTATACTAAAGTTTTGGAAAATCTAGTCACTTAGAGAAGTAAAAAACAAACCCTTGTTGCAAGAAGCAATGCAGGAGTCGAGTTTTGTGCATTGGCTCAAGGAACTTGTGAGCTCATTTGGACCCAGAGACTTATGGAAAATTTAAACATGTCTATCACCAGTCCCATGAAACTTTACAGCGACAGTTAATCAGCTATAAATGTAGTACACAACCTAGTTCAGCATGACAAGATGAAGCACGTTAGAATCGATAGACATTTCATCAAGTCTGAAATAGATAATGCAACTATATTCTTGTCCTATGTTCCCACAACTTCCCAAGGAAGATGATGTTCTTACCAAAGCTCTATCCAAACCAAGCTTTGAGTCTAGTGTGGACAAGTTGGGAATAATTGACATCTATTCACTAGCTTAAGGGGGAGTGTTGAAAAATCAAATTTCACAATCTATAGGATTGATTATCGATCTCAATTATCCCACAATTTATGGGATTGATTATAATCAACCTTAATTGTTGGAATTTATTGATTGATGTAATTAGGATTCCTTCTTTTTTTTCCCTTAGTTATAGGGATTTGATTAATTTCTTTCTCCTATATGTATTGTAACCATTCTTAGTGAAGATTCGAGAAATATATACCAAGTTTTCTCACAATTAATCAACCTTAATTGTTGGAATTTATTGATTGATGTAATTAGGATTCCTTCTTTTTTTCCTTAGTTATAGGGATTTGATTAATTTCTTTCTCCTATATGTATTGTAACCATTCTTAGTGAAGATTCGAGAAATATATACCAAGTTTTCTCACAATTGTTCAAAAAGAACCACAATCAAATCATCAACCACACAAACACCAAATTTTAACGAGTAAAACCCAAATTGGGAAAAACTACAAACAGAAAGAACAAAATATCACTATGATGATATTGGTACACTAATTTCAGGATATTATGCACCTATTTATAGACCGAACACTCATCTCTAGATGTATACAAGAAATTATATTTTTTATCAGAAGATAAGCCACAAAGATAAGTCTTCAATTGGAGATAAATTCCAATCACATTCAAATTTGAAATCTTAATCATGGTCAAATTAGGAGTCCCAAACTCAGATGAATTTGAATTTTGGGTCACAATTATCACAATTTCCACCTTGGCACACAATTCAAATATAGAATTATTCATAATTCTTTCTTCTACCAAAATTACAGAGAATTAATCTCCCTATTGAATACTAATAAAATCCACACAATAGAGAATACCAATTAAATCCACAGAACGCTTACTGTAGTTGATATCTTCAACCACACTCAAAGCATAAGTGACAAGATCAGCCTTAGCATACCTTTGAGGGGTTTGATATTTCTTCTGGGTTTGTCTTTTGCAATATAATACTGTGATTGATCAGTATTTTTCTTTGGGCTTGACTTGAGGCTTGACTTAATGTGAGACGATGACTCAAATGTATGACTCTTATCAATGTCAATCCCTACCTGAATGTCAGAGCTCTGCTAACCTCTAGGGTTAGATTTTTTTTGAGACAAACCACGAACCATAGCAATTTTATCAAATATAACGTTTCTGCTAATTACAACCTTAGATGTTTCTAGATCCCATAACTTATAACCCTTAACACCAGATTTATAATCAAGGAAGACATATCGTTTAGACCTTAGTTCTAATTTTCTATAATCAACGTGAACAAATGCAAGACATCAAAAAATTTTAAAATTAGAAAGTACCAACCATGCCTCTTGTGGAGGTTTTTTATCAATGGTAAAACAAGGAGACTGATTCACTAGAAAACATGTCATGTTTGCAGTCTCAACCCAAAATGACTTTAATAAACCAATATTAGACAGCATACAACATACATTTTCCATCAAGGTTCTGTTCATCCACATGGCTACACCATTTTGTGGTGGCGCGTCTAGAACTGTTAAATGTCCTAGAATTCCTTCATTTTTGCATAAATCATTAAATTCATTTAAATAAAATTCTAAACCATTATCAGTGTGGACACACTTAATCTGTCTTTCAGTTGTTTCTCAATCATAACCTTCCACTATTTGAAGGTAACAAAAACATCAGTTTTCTATTTCAAAAAGAATACCCAAACTTTCCTAAAAAAATCATCAATGAAAGTCAACATATATTTGGCACCACCTTTAGAGGGTACTCTGGCAAGACCCTAGAGATCAGAATGGACATAGTCTAGTATCCCTTTCGTATTGTGAAGACCTTTATTAAATATGACTCGTTTTTGCTTACCAAACACAATGTCATAAAACTCCAGTTTGCTAATATTCTACTCTTCTAGAAGTCCTCTTTTGCTTAATTCAACCATGCCTATTTCACTCATATGTCCAAGATGCATATGCCACAATTGAGTGATATCAGTATTTTACAAAGTAGTAACAACAACATCACCTGTAATAGTAAAACCTTGCAAAACATATAATTTGTCACACTGTTTTTTACCTTTCATCACAACAAAAGCACATTTACTAACCTTAATGACTCCACTTTCACTAATGAATTTGTACCTATTTAAATCAAGAGTACTCAATAAAATAAAATTTCTCTTAAAGTTGAGAACATGTTTAACATTAGTTAAAATTCTAATAATACTGAAGAAACTGGAACTTCTTGTTCCTCCTTTTTCACTACTTCAATCCGAGAGAACAGATTACAATATATACATAACATCCATTAAGATTTCCTAAAAAATCTCCTAGACTTTAGCTTCTAGATATTAGGATGAGGACTCCTAAATTTTAGGACTAGATTATACAATAGATTAATTCATAAGATAAACAAAATATATGAACAGATAAATAAGAAGATAACTCCAAAGTTGATAGACTCTTCTTCCAAATAAGATGATAATATTCAGCAGCCCATTCTTCACTCGCGACACTAGTAGCTAGAAAGCATGTAGGACATTGTGATGCATAGCTAGAATTCTACACTCCTCCTCAAGCTGGGCTGTGTATATCAAGCATACCCAGCTTGGACTTCAATTTCTCAAAGATCTGTTTCGGCAATGCTTTTGTTAGAATATCCGCAGTCTGAGACACAGTTGGAATATAAGTCAAGTTCACTATACCTGCTTCCACCTTTTCTTTAATAAAGTGTCGATCCAATTCTATGTGCTTGGTTTGATCATGATGGACCGAATTTTTTGCAATACTTATTGTGGCCTTGTTATCACATAATAATCTCATAGACATATTGAGTTGCATTTTTAGCTCCCTTAGCAACTTCATAATCCATATTCCTTAACATATTCCATGAGACATGGCCCAATATTTTGTTTCAACACTACTTCTTGCAACCACTGACTGTTTTTTGCTCCTCCATGTAACAAGGTTTTTCTTGAAGTATAGTCCCTCTCCTGGATTTCTTTTTAGATACTGAAGAATTCGATGAACAACCTTAAGATGCACTTTTGTTGGATTATTCATGCTTCGACTTACCATGCCTACTCCAAATCCGATGTCAGGTCGGGTATGGGAGAGGTAGATAAGTTTTCCCACAAGTCGTTGGTATCTCTCTTTGTCTATTAAACTATCTCCTTGAATTTAATCAAACTTGAAGGCTGCATCCATTGGAGTTTCAACTGGATTGCACCCAATCATACTCGTTTCCTTTAACAAGTCTAATACGTATTTCCTTTGGGTAACAAAAATTCCCTTTTTTTATCGAGCTATTTCCATCCCGAGAAAGTACTTTAGGAATCCCAAGTCTTTTACTTCAAATTCCTTTGCCAACAGCCTCTTTGCATTACTACTTTCTTCATTGTAATCTCCTGTGATGATTATATCATCCACATACACAATAATAATAGCTTTTTTCCCTTCCTTTGAAAATTTCACAAATAAGGTATGATCTGATTGGCATTGGAGGAATTCATACCTTTTTAGAACTCTAGTGAGCCGGTCAAACCATGCTCTTGGAGATTGTTTGAGCCCGTATAACGATTTTCTAAGTTTGCATACTTTCCCATCCTTACCTCGGTTATCAAATCCTGGAGGTATTTCCATATACACATCTTCTTCCAAGTCACCATTTAAAAAGGCATTCTTGATGTCAAGTTAGTGAAGTGGCCAATCCCAGTTTGCTACTAAGGTAAGTAGAACTCGAACTAAATTTAATTTGGCCACTGGAGCAAATGTCTCCTCGTAGTCTATTCCATAAGATTGGGTGAATCCCTTGGCAACTAGTCGGGACTTGAATCAGTTTAAACTTCCATCAACATTATATTTAACTGTAAAAATCCACTTGCAACCAACTGGTTGTTTACCTTTGGGAAGGTCAGTTATCACTTAGGTGCCATTCTTTCCAAGCACTGTAATTTCATCCATCACTGCCATCTTCCACTTAGGTTCCCTGATAGCTTCATAAATATCCTTTGGAATCTGTACATTGTCCAATTGAGTAGAAAATGCACGAAAACTGGGCGATAATTTGTCATATGAGACAAATTTCGCTATTGGATGTCGGGTATAGGATCTAAACCCTTTTCTCAGGGCTATGGGCATGTTTAAATCAACTAAGATCTCTTGTACTTGGGTTTCAATGTTAGCTTCAGGAGTAGGAACAAAAAGTATATTACCTGTATCAACTTCAGGAGGTTCAGAATTTGGAGTTGATTCTTGGTCAATGGTGGAAATGTTGCAGTTCTCTACTTTCCCTTGACTTTTCTGACGCCTTGAATACACAATCAGCTCCTTAGGATCATTGGAAGACTGAAACAGAGGGGTTATAGAGGTAGGTTGAAGATCCAGAAACTAATATTCCTCATGAGGGTGATGCCCCCCCTGAATATCAGTTTTGGTGTAAAAAGGCTGATTTTCGAAGAAGGTAATATCCATAGTGTTGTAAAATTTTCTGGTGGCTGGAGAATAGCATTTGTAACCCCTTTGATGAGATGAATAGCCAAGAAAGACGCACTTAATAGATTTTGGATCGAGTATGCTACGCTATGGCTGAGTATTGTGAATAAATGCAGTGCACCCAAATACTTTCAGAGGAATGGATGAGAGTAATTTTGTGTGAGGGTAGGTTTGAAGAAGAGTTTGAGATGGGATTTTGAAGTTCAACACAGAGGAAGACATCTGGTTTATAAGGTAGGTGGCAATGAGGACTGCTTCACCCCGAAAATGTTTAGGGATGTTGGATGTCAACATAAGAGATCTGGTGACTTCCAAAAGATGTCTATTTTTTCTTTCGGCAACTCCATTTTGTTGTGGAATATTAACACACGAAGTTTGGTGAACAATACCATGCTTAGATAGGTAGGCATTAAGATTGGAATGAAAGTACTCCCGTCCATTGTCATTTTTGAACACTTGAATCTTGGTTTGAAACTGATTCATGATCATGCCGTGGAAGTGTTCAAAAATACTTCCAAGCTCTGATTTTTCTTTTATTAGGAACACCCAAATGAGTCTCGTGTGGTCATCGATGAATGTGACAAACCACTTAGCACCGGTGATATTGTGGACCCTAGATGGCCCTCAAATATCACTATGTATCATAGAAAAAGGATGTGAGGATTTGTAAGAACGAGTAGGATATGTAGCACGAGTATGCTTAGAAAGTTGACAAATCTCACATTGATAAAGCACAGCCTTCTTATTGAATAATGATGGAAATAATTTCTTGAGATACATGAAATTTGGATGTCCTAATCGATAGTGCCACAACATGGCTGGACTAAGGGTATTTAAGCTAGAGTTTAGTGCACTACATGGTTTTGGACTTGATTGTGATGATTGACCATCTTCAACTCGAAGTAAGTAGAGTCCTGAACACATCTTAGCACTATCAATCCTCTTCACCAAGTCCGATTCTTGAAATTCACATAAGTTGGAAGAGAATTTAGTGATGCAGTTTCTCTCTTTTGTCAATTTGCTTACTGAAAGTAAGTTACAATTGAGATGAGGGACATAAAGAACATGTTCAAGGTTGATGCTCCCTGAAACCATAACAGATCCTATGCCTTTTACTTGGGATAGAGTTCCATCTGCTATGCGGACAGTATACTTACTATCAGAACAAGGAGTATACTTGTTAAATAAAGATATATCTCCTATCATATGATCTGTTGCACCTGAGTCAACTATCCAAGCCTTTGGGTTTTCTTGTTGGACACTTGGGGCATGAAGGAAGTTACCTTTTGAGGCTAGCGTACCAGATCCTGTAACATTACTTTGAAGAGTTTGTTGCAGTATCTTTTGAAGGGCTTCAAGTTGTTCTTTACTGGAAGGATTAACCTCAGCGTTTATTTGTGATTCAACAGTATTTCCATGTCCTTCTCTCTCTCGGACTGGTTTCCAGTTTGCTGGTTTGCCATAAAGCTTCCAGCATATGTCCTTAGTATGCCCAACTTTCTTACAGTGTTGGCACACTGGTCTGTTCTTCTGCTGCTTGTCTCGATTGGAGGAATTTCCTTGGGCTACCATGACAGAGTTTTCAACCAGGAGAAAAGGGTGTTGTGATCCCAACATTAGTTTCTTTCAGCTTTCCTCCCTACGGACTTCGGAGAAGACTTCCCTGACAGTAGGAAGTGGCTTAATACTTAGTATTCTTCCCCTCACATCATCCAAATCTTTGTTGAGTGCAAGGAGGAATTGGTAGACTCGATCTTTTTCAACAGTCTTCTTGTATTGTTGAGAATCTTCTGAGCACTTCCACGATTTTTCTTCAAGAATATCCAGCTGCTGCCATTGGTGAGTTAAAGCATTGAAATAGTCTGTTACAGACATATCTCTTTGCCTTAATTCATGAAGCACACTCTTTATTCCGAACACCTCCGACGTATTATCGACATTGGAATAAGTCTCCTTAACCGCATCCCATATCTCTTATGTGGTTTTATAATACAGGAAGTTCTCTCATGTTGCATTCGTCATGGAGTTTATTAACCATGACATGACCATGCTGTTTTCTACCTTCCAAACCTTGTAGGTAGGATCGGTTTCTTGAGGTTGTACTGCAGTTCCGGTGAGGTAATCTTCCTTGCCTCTTCCACAAACAAACAACATGACTGATTGTGACCATTGGATGAAGTTCTGGCCATTCAATTTGTGTCTAGTAATTTGAAGAATAGGACCTTCAGGGATGCTGGACATTGGAACGACCATTCCTCCAGATCCGAACAATACTTCAAATGCTGAAATCTCGCATGTGTTAGCCATGATGGCTTATTAGAAACAAGCCCGCAATGGATCAGATTTATTGCTCTGATACCATGAAGAAACTGGAACTTCTTGTTCCTCCTTTTTCACAACTTCAATCCGAGAGAACATATTACAATATATACATAAACATTCACTAAGATTTCCTAAAAAATCTCCTAGACTTTAGATTCTAGATATTAGGATGAGGACTCCTAAATTTTAGGACTAGACTATACACTAGATTAATTCATAAGATAAACAAAATATATGAACAGATAAATAAGAAGATAACTCCAAAGTTGATAGACTCTTCTTCCAAATAAGATGATAATATTCAGCAACCCATTCTTTATTCTCGGCACCAGTAGTTAGAAAGCATGTAGGACATTGTGATGCATACCTGGAATTCTACAAATACCATCAAACATCTTAATTCTAATTGTTCCAATGCAAGCAATTTTACAAGAAAATTATTCCCCATCAACACATCACTATTAGTCAAAGTTTTATATGTCGAAAACCAATCCCTATTAGGAGACATATAAAATGTGGATGTTGTGTCAAGGATCCAATCTTCACAAAGCTTGGTAATTTTTTTACTTACCATCATAAGTTCCCCATCACTACTATTATTTTCAACAACATTGGTTTCACCTGAAATTTCTAATTGTTTTCTTTTCTCGTCAGATTCTTGTCTCTTAAGTTTATTTTACAATTTATAACACTCCTTTTTAATATGTCATTTTTTCTTACAATAATTACAGGTTTAGTCTTTATATCTAGACTTGGATCTACCTTTACTTTTCTCACTAGAATTTCTATCATGTGTTCTCCCTCTAATCAACAGACCTCTCCCTGATTTTCAAAATTTTCCAATAACTGCTTATCAATTCTCTCATTCAAAAACAAAGCATCATAAACTTCATCTAAGGTGAGTGTGTCACGATTATAGAGTATGGTATCTCTAAAAGTTGAATACGAGACCGGTAAAGAACATAACAAAATTAAACCCAAATCTTCATCATCATATTTAATCTCCATACTTTCCAAATTAGAAACAATCTCCTTAAAAACTGTTAAGTGGCTTTCAACAAAGTACTTTATGTCATTTGAGGAGAATATAATCTCTGTTTGAAATGCAACTTACTGGTCAAACTTTTAGTCATACACAACTGTTCTCGTTTCAACTATAGAGCCGTAACACTTTTTTCTTTCAAAACATCCTGTAAAATTTAATATGATAAATGCAAATGTATCTAAGATAAAGCTTTACAATCCTTATGTTGTTTTTCCTCCATACTCCATGATTGTGGCATTTTATCAAAGCCAAAAAGTGTATCATCTAAATCCATTTGTGCCAAGAATTACACGTACCTTAACCTACCCTAGTGAGAATCTAATATTCTCTAGTCCAACAATGGGCAGCAAATTTGGACCAAATCTAGGCAACAAATCTGGGCAGGACAAATTTGACGGGTTGGATCTGGTCTAATGGGTTAGATCTAAGCTGAATAGATCTACAGCAGACCTCATCCTAGACGGGTGGGGCAGATTTGGACAGAATCTAGGCAAATTTGGCAATTCTGGGCAAGGAACGCAATCAACGACAATGGCAAAGGTTCAAGAGTCGTCGATGGTAGCTGCAACAACGAAGGGCACAGACGATCGAACAACAAAAGGTGAAGAAGACGAACAGATGCTCTGAGAAATTGAAGGCAAACGATGGCAGTGAAGGCAAAGTGGTAAGGAGTTGGTTGGCAGTCGCGATGCAAGGAGGAGATGTAGTAATAGGTAGTCGACGACGACTACAAGCAAAACGACAATGATCGGCTGGGTCATGACAATTGGTAAGATGAAGAAAGAGGCGCTCGTCGAGAACGATGGTTATGGGGCAAGTGCCGTCAGTTGAGAAATAACCGCGATGGCTGAGGGCAAAAGAGCAGGTGCAGTTGATGACAAAGGCAAAGGGGTTAGCGACAATCGTCAACGACGATGGCTGTTGGGAGTTGATGGTGGTCGAAGGCGAGGTGGCAATGGTTGACAATGGCAGTGGCGACAACGATAATGGTAACTAAAAACCCTAGCACAAAAAGACGATGAAGAACTGTAGATCCAACGGCTGAGATCTGACAAAAGCTGATGGTTTGATCTAATGACTTTGATACTAGTTTGTTAGGATTTTGGATAGAAAACAAACCACAATCAAACCATCAACCACACAAACGAACACAGAATTTTAACGTGAAAAACCCAAATCGGGAAAAGCCACGAGCAAAAAGAATAAAATATCACTATGATATTGACACAATAATTTCAGGATATTATACACCTATTTATAGACCTAACACTCATCTGTAAATGAATATAATAAATTATATTCTAATCAAAAGATGAGCAACAAAGATAAGTCTTTCAATTGGAGATAAATCTCAATCAGTTAAATTGGAAATCCTAATCACAATCAAGTTAGGTGTCCCAATCTTAGATAAATTTGAATTTTGGGTTACAATTATCACAAGGTTGGATATGGGTTCATATACAAACTAAAGCAAGCGAACCCATAAGCACCTCTAGTGGGAAGTATAGTTGGATCCCAAACTGGTAATATGTGATCAAGGAGTTGGCATGAATTATCTTGGTGGATATGGATACAGTAGCAAATGTACCATGGATTTTGATGTGATCTTAGTGGATTCCGGGACAAAAATCACGGTTTGTATCATGAACTTGAGACAAGGTGAATGTACATGGAAGAATGTTGTCATGAATTCAAGCAAATACTAAGGCAACATGTGATTCACGGATTTGATCTGGTTTATAGTAGTTCTAAGTTGTACTTGCTAATTGTTCACCCAATTGTTCATGGTTTGCCTTGTCCCACACAAGACTCAAGATTTTTACCTATTGTGGAGCTTAGAAGTTATGTTTTTCCTTTTAAAACATGCAGAAAATATCAAGGAAATTTGAAACACCATGTGGAACCATACCCATTGCTCATTCTTACCAAGGAAAATTCATTGAATCAAGGGGTCTAAGATTTGTCGAGGTACAAGAGCACAATTTAATTTTTTATATACATATATATAATACACCTTAGAAATGTGCACACAATTCAAAACAACACATATTCATCTTTTTGAGTTCCACAAACAACAAATAATAATGAAAAAAATAGGTTAAATTCACAAAGCATTAATTATTTTTCTCAACAAAGAACTTCTAAAACAAAAAATTGAAGAGTCAATCAAATAAAGTTCATAATGCAACCACAATTGCAATGGCAATGGTAAATACACAACTTTTATAGAACTTGGAATGCATTTGATTCATAGGTAAATCATAATAAGGTCGGAGTGGCTCCTATTGAAGATGAGATGCAGGAAACATGATTAAGATGGCTCGATCATGTGAGAAGAAGATTGACAGAGGTTCGTAGTGAGAAGGGTTGACGGCATGGAACAAGTAGTTAGCAAAACAGGCAGAGAAAAACCAAATAAAACTTAGTGGGAGACACTTAGATTTGATATTAAGTGTATTGGCATTATTGAAGAGAAGGCAATGGATAAAAATAAATGAAAATCTAGAATTCATGTAGCCAACCCCCATAGTGAGATAAAGGCTTAATATGTTGTATATGTTGTTGTATTCAATGACTTGCATAAGATTTATCTAAAAAAATATAACTTGGGTTAGGAATAAAGTTCACAAAAATCTACCTATTGTTTATATAGGTATCCATACATATCAATGCAAACAATAAATGTTCGTAAAACTCAAAGAGCGACATTCTTTTCACCTAAGACTTCCAAGAATTCAATTACAACAAAAATATAGCTTAAATAATCACAATCCATTATGTGATCTATACAAAAAAATATATACATAGACATCACATTACAGCAATCAATGTTTATGAAAACCAAAACATTGTATGTCTTGAATTACAAAAATAAATTAACTAAATAAATATGAGGAAACAAAGAGATGATTTAAACAATCACAACTCCTTGAAGGAAAAATGATATTATAAAATTTCATAGAGCCATTTAGTCACAACAACAATAATAGAGGCCTCCTTGAAAATATTATATATAGATATCTACTTTGGCGAGATTTCTAATCTCTTCCAACTAAGAGGCATTGCAAGTAGTTTCAAAGTATGCAATAGTTGTCTCAAATATTTTCCAATTTTGTGTACACTTTGACGACTCAATGAAGAGAGGAAATTCCTCACATTTTAGAACATACGAGTAACACGTCGTATTACAATATACTTTTTAGGATATTTAATGGAAAGCAAAATTCATATTTTGTGGTTGTTTATGAATTTTGGGAGACTTCATTGATTAAATTAAGGGCTATTAGCACTAAAAAACTAAACGTTTTCATGTTTTTGCAATTTTATCCAATAATTTCAATTTTGGCAAGAACAGCCTAATTTATGAAATTAGTTGCAATTTTACGCACTAAATCGAATCCCCAGGCGTGTGCCTTTGCACAGGTGACACGCCACGTGACAATTTTAAATAGAACCCACGCTGACTCAAAAAAAAAATAATAAAATAAAATAAAAACCATATGGGTTTTTAAACCCATCTAGAATCGAAAATTAAAACCCCAGTTTCAGATCAAGAGTCAAAGTGAAGGAGGAAAACGGGAAAAGGACGATGTGAAGAGCAATCAGAGGCCGAGGACAACGTCAAAGATGAAGCAATCAAGGACGAAAGAGACGAAGCATAAGTGGCTTACTATCAGTGTTTAAGTTTGAACAAGAACTTGTGGGTACAGAAATGAATCGGACTCTTCGTCCTATGAGTCTGATCGGACTTGTCCACTTTATTTTTGTATTTTTTTTTTCCTTTGAAAGTGAAGTTTAGGATGAGATTTTCAACTTTTGAAGTGTTTTTGAGCATTTGGGGATGAAATGGATAAAACCCAAAATACGGAATAAGCTTTGGTTGAAGTGTTTTTGGGCATTTGTGGATGTAACTAATGAAACCCAAAATACGGAAATGAATCGGACTCTTCATCGCGATCGGTCGCGTGATCGGAGTCTGATGAAGAGTCCAATCGGACTTGTCGTCAAGTTATTTTTGTTGGAGTGTTATGGAGAATTTGTCAATGAACATGAAAGCCAAAAATAAGAAAATGAATCGAACCCTTCATTGTGATTGGTCTCTTGATCAGACTCTTGAAAATCCAAACGATAACGTTTCAATCGGACTCTTCAATCGTTTCAATCTTCAAGAGTCCGATGACAAAACCGTTTGGATCTGAAAGAGTCCAAAAAAGAGTTCGATCGGACTCTTTTTAATGGATTTTTTTCCATCGCATTTAATTTGTTAAATTTTGTATTATTGTTTTTCTTTCATTGTTTTTTTTTTTTGAAAGAGTCCAAACAAGAGTCTGATCAAACTAATTATGATCAAACTAATTAAGAGTCTGATCGAACTTTTCGTGAAATTGTTTTTTAGTGGATTTTTTTTTTTTATTTTTTTATTTTGAAAGTGAGGATTTAAGCTTTCATTGGAGTGTTTTTGAGAATTCGTGGATGAGACTCATGAAATGCAATACCCTTTTTTTGAGAATTCAATCAGACCCTTGATCGGACTTTTCAATCCTCTACCATCAAGAGTCCGAATCACAATACCGTTTGAATTTGAAAGTCTGATGAAAAGGCCGATCGGACTTTTCAATCATCTATCATCAAGAGTCTGAATGACAATACCGTTTGAATCTGAAAGAGTCCGATGAAAAGGCTAATCAGACTTTTGTTTAAACTCTTTCATATCCAAACGGTATTGTCATTCGAACTCTTGAAGATAAACGATTGAAGAGTCCGATCAGATTCTCAAAAAACGGTATTGCGTTTTCACAAAAACACTCAAACAAAAGCTTAAATCCTCACTTTCAAAATAAAAAAATTCCACTTAAAAAAAACAAAAAGTCCGATCGAACTCTTCAATCATCTATCTTGTCCTTCGATTGTTTCCTCTTTGACGTTGACGTCGTTCTTGGCCTTCGATTCCTCTTCGCATCCTCTCTCTTCGCCTTCCTCTTAAAGTCGTCTCTTCCTGATCTCAAAATATGGTTTAGGGTTTCAACTTCCGATTTTATTTTTAATGGTCCATATGGATTAAAAGTATGGGTTAAAAGACAACAAGTCCGATCGAACTCACGAAAAAGTCCGATCGGACTCACGAAAAAGTTTGATTGAATGAAATAAACAAAGGACGAGAAGTCCAATTGGACGAAATTAAAAAAAAAAAAGGACAACAAGCCCAATCGGGCTCTTGTTCAAACTTACGCTTTGTCTCCTTCCTCCACTGTGTTAAGAAATATGTTGTCTACGAGCTCTACAAATCTGTTTCAAAACTGTCGATTTCTTCCTCCACCTCATGTTCTTCGTCCCCGACGTCTTCGTCCTTCGATTGCTTCGTCTTTAACGTCATCCTCAGCCTCTGATTGCTCTTCGCATTGTCCTCTTCTCATTTTCCCCCTTCGCTCTCTTCCTAATCTAAACCCTAAACCCAAATGGAATTTAACCGCAATTAAACCCATATGGTTTTTATTTTATTTTTGTTTTTCTTTTTTTTCTGAGTCTGTGTGAGTCCCATTTAAAATTGCCACGTGGCGTACTACCTGTGCAAAGGCACACACCCAGGAATTCGATTTAGTGCGAGGGCTAAAATTGCAACTAATTTCATAAATTGGGCCCTTCTTGCCAAAATTGAAACCATTTGATAAAATCACAAGAACACAAAAACGTTTGGCTTTTTGGTGCTAATAGCCCTTAAATTAAATATTTAATTAATAATGATGGTTTGAGGTTAATTAAGCCAAAGGGAGGATGGGTAGTTCAAATTGAGGCATGGGATATTGTAGGGATTTCATAACCAGCTCATAGGTGTGTTCAATGGTTGTTGTCGGTGTTGGTGATGGTGACAGAGATGGAGGTGAGCAAAGAAAGGAAAAAATGGAGAAAGGAGGAAAGAAGTTGGGCAAAGAAGGTTTTGAGAAAATTGAATCAACACAAAAACACCAAAAAGGAATTTCCATACTTTGTCCTCCTTATTTTCATTTTGTTTTTGGTTTTTTGAAAACAAAAACACATAGCTGAACTTTGTTTTCTTTTTTTTGCAAAATTTAAAAATGAAAACAAAAAACTGCAAAGAGTAACAAAATTAAACAGGCCCTAAAGTTCTACCTTTGCAGTTCAAATAGGTGGTCTGGAAAGCAGTTTTAGATATATTAAATAAGCCTTTGTGGGTGAGAGACAGATTTAAATGCACCTTTTGTGGCAAAAAAAAGCTTGGGTTACATGTTGACAAGCTCGATATTGAGAAATCATATGATCAGGTTACTAGAGATTTTATTCATATTATCTTTAAGAAATAGGTTTAACAAGTGGAGGACATGATACGACATTTAAAGACTATTAGTTGAGTATTAAACAGGGTGAATGGAACACTTAGCAAATTTTCTCGTAGATAGGTTTCTCAACAAGTTTACTCACCTAGTTACTGTAAAGAGTTATGAGAATACAATATTCATTTATTATTCTATAGCGATTTGTCCCATATATATAACCTTTCTCTTGAGTATTTTATAATAACAATCAGGGGACCATGCTAGAAAATACTTGGCCAATCTTAATAGTTCATGAGGAGTTGAATCTACTGCAACTAATGTCAGTTGGTGTTAGTGAATGCAAAAACAGAGAAAGCAAGTTACAAACAGGATATGAAGACAAGAAACAATATAGGATTAAGTCATACATATGGAGACCTCTACTATTTTGACGATCTAATAAGCAGTCATAAAATATGTATTTGGACAAAATGAGGATAAGCATATGGGAAAAAAATAAATTTTTTATATATTATTGTTTGGCTACTTTACAAACGTATAACCAAAAAGAAAAACAGAAAAGATTGAAAAAATTCTCACTGATTCATCATGATTCAGAAGACAATGAAATGCACAATGATAATAACATAAACTGATAAACATCACCAAATGAACAAATAAAGTTAAAAGGCTTTAGATAGATTATTGTCCTCCAAAGCTTCATTACAATATTACAAACATCCATCACCAATCAACATCCAATGTTCTAAACAAGTATCTGAAGAAAAAACACGACATAAAAACCTATGACTCACAAACACAAACATGGGGACATGGAACACGGCATTTTTCAAAAACGTAGGAAACGACATGGTTGGGATATGATAATTAATAGAGTAAATTTTATATTTCTAATGACATAATAAAATATCAAAACTATATTTCAAACCCATAAATTACTAAAATAAAATAATATATCAAGAAGAGAGGGTTTCACAGAGATTCAGCCATCACATAATTACATATATGAGTATGTAGACCATAAAATTCAAGGTCTATCAAGAAGAATGAACAATCATAAATATATTAATATAATATCACATATATTGTCAGAATATTTCAGAATTAATGTCCCAAATCCTCTATATTTTAGGCAATGTACGGTTAGGAGTACAGCTAGGGAGATTTACAGCTCCTAATCTTCTTTGTTTCCTTTTTAGATTAGTTGATTGCTGATTCTTAGGAGATTCCAAACTGTTAGGGATGTGATTAGATTCCTTTTTTGAGTATACATTCCTGCTAGGTACAGTTCTTTGATTCAGTGAAGAAATTAACTTTCTCGACATGGTATCAGAGGTAGGTTAGGATCCATAGCCGTTTCACTATCAAATCCTAGCCCGCCGCCATCCAATTCCAGCCACCGCCCAGATCCTAGACAGTCGCCATTCAACTCCAGTCAGTGTCTGCGCCATCCAACCCCAGGCTGCCGATCATCAACAGCGCCAGTACCTGACTGCAGCATCTCTCTGGAAAATTTTCCCAGAATCAGCTTCCCCTTGTGATCACAAAAACCCACCTAACGTCAACATGTCAGTATCCATCTCTACTAGTCTCGAAACCCCTATTTCTGCAGAAGAAATGGTCAGCAATGTACCCTCAGGAGAATTGCAGAATCTCCATTCCTCTTACAGATTGAATGGAAAAAACTATCTAAAGTGGTCACAACTAGTTCAAACATTTCTCAAAGGGATGGGGAAATTCAGCCATCTTCGTGGCACAGGACCAAAACCTGACGACCCTAAGTTTGCAGCATGGGACGAACAGGACTCGATGGTCATGACATGGCTTTGGAATGCAATGGTACCGGAAATCAGAGATACTTGTATGTTCTTGTCCATGGCAAAGGAGATTTGGGAGGCTATTCAACAGACGTACTCCAAGAAGAACGACTCAGCCCAAATTTATGAGATCAAGACTAAATTGATGGCTGCCAAGCAAGGTAATTACTCTGTCACAGAATATACCAATCTGTTAAAGAACTTATGGCAGGAGATGGATCATTACCAATCTATTCCAATGAAAGACCAGGAAGATGTTGCCACAATAAGAAAGTTTATTGAAAAAAATCTAGTCTATGAGTTCTTGGCTGGACTTTGGCCAGAATATGATCAGTTAGAGTCCAGATTTTTGATAAGGATGAATTACCATTGCTGAATGAGACCACTGCTATTATCCGAGCCGAGGAAAGTCGAAGGGATGTGATACTCAATGACCAAGCGGAGGAAGGATAAGTATCAACAGCAAAGGGCTACAAAAATCCTCCAGACAAGCAAGCTGTGTCACATTCAGAGGGTAAGAAATCTGAATCCAAACAAACCAACAGGTTCAATCCTGTGTGTAACTACTGTAAGAAAAAGGGCCATGTAAAAGATGAATGCTATAAGCTGCATGGTAGACCCCAAGATGCTGACCATGGGTATAGCAGACAAAGGAAGGGACAGGCAAACCTGTCTCAGTCAAAGGAGGAGACAGGATCCCAGGAAACCTATAGCACAATGGGACTCAATACGAAGGACACCAAGAAGCTGAAGGCCCTTCTTGAAACTCTAGGTACACCTTCCCCCAACCCCAGTGTCTGCTCATTTGCACAATCAGCTATGTCTCTCGCTTCTCATTGTCTTAGTGCTTCAGATTACAACCCATCTACTTCATGGATAATTGATTCTGGAGCAACCGATCACATGACCTACTCCTCAATGACTCCAATTGCAACCTAACTTTTCTTTCAAATTGCTGTGTTTTTCAGGATGGAGATTTGAGGAGGATGATTGCGCATGCCAAGGAAAACAATGGGCTTTACTACCTTGAATTGGCAGACAAATTGGTGGGTTCAATAAGGTTCACTTTTCTACCTCCTCCTTGTCCGTTACAAGCAGTACTGCCCCAATTCAAATCTGGCTGCAGCATCATTGTTTTGGTCATCCTTTGTTCAAGGTTCTTTGTGTCATGTTCCCATCTTTATTTAAAAATGTCGATGTCAGCTCATTTCATTATGAAACTTGTGAACTTGCCAAACACAAACGTGTGCATTTTCCAATCAATAATCCAAGATCCTCAATGCCTTTCTTTTTAATGCACACAGACATTTGGGGACCCTCTAATATTCAAAATCTTTATGAGGCTACTTCGTTTGTAACCTTTATTAACGACTACACTCGTGTGATTTGGGTTTTTCTTTTAAAGAAAAAATATGATGTGAATGTCATTTTTCCTATCTTTCATAATATGATTCAAAACCAATTTGGGGCGAAAATCAACAAGATAAGGTCAGACAATGCTTGGAATTATTTCAATCAAACCTTGTCCTCCTATTTTCACCACAAAGGAATCATTCATGAATCTTCATGAGTAGATAGCCCTCAACAAAAAAGAGTGGTAGAGAGAAAAAATGGTCATTTGTTGTCTACTACCTGAGCCTTGCTATTTCAAAACCAAGTCCCAAAATATCGATGGGGGAAGCTGCTCTTACATCTGCTCTTTTAACCAACCACACCCCTTCCCACATTCTCGATTATAAGAGTCCTTGGCAGGTTCTCTCTCAATTTTATCCATATTTTACTTCTTGTTGGAGAGATAAAGAGGAAAAATTCAAGTCTCACGAGGAAAAAAAGACTTTAAGATAAAGAGATGAGGATATTCCTTAAAATAAATAAGGAAATCCCATAATAATCCTAATTATAGTAGGAAAAATATGTTGATGTAATCTAGACCTAAATTTTAGGAGATTTTATAGGATCTTTTGTGTATATATTTACAGCTCTCGGATTAATGAAATTCATGGAAGTTATTTCCTCCCATTGGAACTTCCACTTAGCTTATTTTTCACTTCTTCACTCTTCTTGCCTACTTGGGTCTTTGGTTGTGTTGCATTTGTCCATATTCACTCCCATAACCGTACCAAAGTTGATCCACTAGCTCTCAAATTTGTCTTCATAGGGTATTCCTCCACTCAAAATGGCTACAAATGTTACCACCCCTCATCTCGCAAAACCTTTGTTCGACCAATCACTTTCATTGAAACTGAACATTTCTTTGCCAATCCTCATCTTCAGGGGGAGCCTATGCCTTTAGAAGACAATGATTGGATTAATTTCTTGTCCTTTCCCCTTTCCTTCACACATCAACTTGACACTTCCATACCTCCAAAGTCCCTCGTTGTTGAAACCCAAACAGAGTCTGAGCCTAATTACCAACCACTAAAACCCCTGGAACCCGAATAAAGGCCACCTATTAAATCTGTCTATTCAAGAAGGAAGAGTGTCATGATTTCACCAAAGCACACTCAACAGTCCAAACCAAATCCCAGGAATTAAGATAAACACAAAGGTTAGTACTTCTTCTCCTATTATTGGTTCTAACCATGATTTGTCACTCTCAGATTCACATAGCAATGAGAGTGACCTTGACCTTCCTATTGCTCTCAAAAAAGGTAGACGAAAATGTACAAGTCATCCCTTGTCTCATTTTGTAACCTTTGAAAGAATGTCACCTTCACACAAAAGCTTTCTCACCCACCTTAACTCTATCAAGATACCTCAAACTGTAACCAAGGCACTAGAGAGTGAGGAGTGGAGACATGCCATGAGAGTGGAAATGGATGCACTTGAGAATAACAAAAACTTGGAGGTGGTTGATTTACCAAGAGAAGAAAGACCGGTTGGAAGCAAATGGGTGTCTCTGTGAAATACAAGGCAGTGGGTCTTTGGAGAGATACAAGGTCAGACTAGTTGCAATAGGCTACATTCAAACATATGGTGTTGACTACCAATACACATTCGCACCAGTGGCCAAGATGAATATAGTGCGAGTCTTGCTTTCATTAGCAACAAATTCTGATTGGAATTTACACCAGTTTGATGTAAAGAATGCCTTTCTCCATGAGGATTTAGAAGAAGAAATTTACATAGTCTACGCTCCAAGATTTGACATTGATACAAACTGAAAAATGAATAGGAGAAAAATGAATATTCTTCCTCACTTTCCATTGATCCGTAGAGAGAATTATATATACAAAAAATATCCTAAGAACTCTCCTAAATTACATGAATAGATTACAACAAATTTAAATACACTACATTACAATTTTGAATGAATTCGAACTTGGATTCCCTCATCTGTTTTGAAGACTATTTCATCCTTTCTTTCCTTTAGCCTCTTAGTTTGAATTGTTCCGATCTTTTCTCATAACAACCTTATCTCTTTATCTACCCATTCACAACTTTGAATCAATCTTTCTTTTCTTTTATCTTCTCCAACACTCCCTCAAGTTGGTGAATAGATATCCATTATTCCCAACTTACCTCTAATTGATTCAAAACCTTGTTTCTGCATTACCTTAGACAAGATATCTGCCTCTTGAAACTCAATAGGAACATAAGAAAGGCTTATATGTCTCCACTCTCGATCTTTTGTTTAACAAAGTGTCAGTCAATTCTAACATATTTCACCCGATCATATTGCACCAGATTATTTACAATACTTATTGCTGACTTACTATCACTATAGACTTGTTTTGGAGAGGATATGGGTATGTTTAGATCCTTCATCAATTTTTCTAACCAAATAACCTCACATATGCCTTGAGCAATGACTCTATACTCTACTTCTACACTACTACAAGCCACTACCGGTTGTTTCTTGCTTCTCCATGTAACTAAGTTCCCCCCATAGTTTAGTACAATATCCTGAGGTACATCTTTATCCTCAATGGAAAGCCTTTTTCATCCATCCAAGAGGCATTTGCAGAAGTTTGGAGGGAGGAGAGTAGAAAGAGAGGCATGCGCAACCCTTGTAACTCAGATTAAATCACCCAAAATTCTGCTCTAGTTGTGAATAAACATGAGAAAGGATCAACAATACAAAACCGCAAATAGCAGCAGCTAAAAAGAAAGCCATGGTGTGATCACTGCAACAAACCTTGGCACACCCAAGAGACATGCTGAGAGACCCATGGATAGCCTTCAAACTAGAAGCCTAAGAAATAGAAAGGGAATCACCATGCAACACAGGTAGCGAAATCAGACGAGGCAGACTGTTAGTCTCAATCTTTCAGCCAAGCAGATTGAATTTTTGCAAAACTTGTTGAACCAAACAAGGCTCTTTCCCTGGTCTGATCCCACGTCCTCACGAAATCCAACTGTAGTTGTGACACAATGAGGTAACATAAGTCATTCACTACTCTCAAAATCTTTTATCATACCAATGTTGGATAATTGATACAGGAGCCTCAGATCATAAAACCAAATCCTTAGATATGTTTGAGACATATGAGAAAAACAGTCGTGAAATTCATGTGTGGGTGGTTGATGGGAAGATGTCACCAATAGTAGGACAAGGGACGGTTTGCGTACCAAATTTGGTGTTAAAATGTGTTATATGTGCCAAAGCTTACATACAATTTATTATCTGTTAGTAAGCTGACAAAAGATATGAATTGTATAGTGACCTTTTTTCCATCTCATTGTGAATTTCAGGATAGGTCTTTGGGGAAGATGATTGGCAATCCTGAGGAGAATGATGGTCTCTACTACCTCTCAATAACCAATACTTCATCCAGAGATCAATTACCCCATAATTTGTCTTTATCAATAGTGTCTAGTTCTGATGTCATGTTATGGCACAAACGTCTAGGTCATCCAATCTTTTCTTATTTAAAGGCATTGTATCCCCATTTGTTTATCAATAAAAAGAATGTTTCCTTCCATTGTGAAGAACGTGTCCTTGCAAAACAATGCTGAAGTACTTATATTTCCCACTCATGCAAACCTTCAAAGGCTTTCCATCTAATTCATAGTGATATTTGGGGACCAATAAGGATTCCAACTCTGATAGAACCCGATGGTTCTTTATGTTCACAGATGATCATTCCAGAGTTTGTTGGGTATATCTTATGAAAGACAAATCTAGCGCTTGTGCTGCATTCCAACAATTCCATATGTTTGTTCAAACTGTTTTCCAAACACCTATCCAAAATCTATGAACCGATAATAGGAGAGTATTTTTTACAAGAATTCACTCCATACCTCTCCACCAATGGCATTCACCATCAAAGTGCATGTGTCTATACTCCTCAACAAAACAGAGCGGCTGGAAAAAAAAAAAAAAAAATCGCCACCTATTAGAAGTCGTTCGTTCCATGATGTTTAGTAGTTTAATCCCACATTCCTATTGAGGAGAAGCTATCCTAACTGCATCTTACCTCATAAACCGTCTCCCTTCCAAGACACTTAAATTTCATACTCCTTTGAGCATCCTCCTTAACGACTTCCCAAACACAAAAATCCTCAATTCATTACCACCAAAGGTGTTTGGGTGTACTGTTTATGTTCATAACTCTCAAACAAATCCAAGCAAACTCAAGCCTAAAGCTCTCAAGTGTGTGTGTTGGTTATTCACCCACCCAAAAAAGGTATAAATCCTATTTTCCAAGCACCCAAAAGTTCCTTATTTCCTATGATGTAACCTTCCTTGAGAGTCAGTCATTCTATCTCCAGGGGGAGAAATCCCAAGAAGATAGGTCTTGGGATCCATCCATCTCTCGCCCAGTTCCCATTGAAAGTTGTCCAATTCCTCAAACTAGCCCTAATTCGACACTTGAAGTAACTAATCCAAGGGGAGACCCAGTTATAAACAAACCAACCAACCTTGGTTTATTCGCAAAGACCAAGAGATCCTCAACAAGGCCAATCATTGGATCAGGGGCAGGTTCCTAGTACTAATGAGGGAGCAGTAGTTAATGATTTGGATTTGCCTACCGCTCTTCAAAAAGAGATAAGATCAATACAAAATATCCTATTTCTAACTATTTCGCTTACTCAAAATTGTCTCCACAATTTGCTACATTCACCACTAAGGTTGATAGTGTTGAGATACCCAACAATATCTACGAAGCACTCAAAGAACCCCAATGGAAGAAGGCAAATTTGGAAGAAATGAGAGCATTACACATGAATGGCACTTGGGAAGTCATAGACCTGCCAGAGAACCAAAAAGTCGTTGGGAGTAAATGGGTATTCACAGTTAAGTATAAGGCCAATGGAGACATTGAAAGGTACAAGGCACAACTAGTTGCTCAAGACTTCACTCAAACCTACGAGATTGATTATAAGGAAACATTTACAACGGTGGCAAAGCTGAACACAATTCGAGTTCTTTCATCTTTGGCAACTAACCTAGATGGGAACTCCATCAACTTGATATAAAGAACGCATTTCTAAATGGTGACTTAGAGGAGGAAGTATACGTGAGAATCCCTCCTAGATTCAAATATGAAGAAGAGAAAGGAAAAGTATGTAAATTAAAAAAATCTTTGTATGGTCTCAAGCAGTCACCCCGAGCATGGTTTAAAAAATTTAATACGACACTCTTTCAGCTCAGATACAGGCAAGGACAAGCGGACCATACAATCTTCATCAAGATGAGAGGAGGAGGAAAAAAAATCCATACTAATCGTATATGTAGATGATATTATTATCACCGATGATGACACATACCAACTTCAGCAACTCAAGCAGCAGTTGAAAACAAAATTTGACGTTAAAGATCTAGGGGACTTGAGATATTTTCTAGGTATGGAAATTGCAAAAAACTAGAATGGAATTTTCATCTCTCAACAGAAATATACTCTTGATTTACTAAGAGAAACCGGGAAATTAGGTTGCAAACCAGTTGAGACTCCTCTGCAACAAGGCTAGAAGTGGAAGCTAGATGAAAATGATCCTCTTGTAGATGAGGGAAGTTACCAGCAGCTAGTTGGAAGACTCATCTATCTATCTCTCACAAGGCCTAACATTGCCTTTGGAGTCAGAATTGTTAGCGAATTGGAAGACTCATCTATCTTGCATTTGAGTGGAAATGTGAGCATAATTGATTAAGAAAGTTATGGAAGATATGCAAAGTGCAATTATATAAGAAATAATAGAATTAGAAATAAGGTCATTTGTAATAAAATTAAAGTGACGCCTATCAATAACAAGATGCTCATATATGTTCTTGAAATGGTTAAGACATGTGAGATGAAGACTAGACACACTTGTAAGGAGAGTGGAAAAAATGGAATAAGTTTGCAACAAAGAGGATGAGAAAGACAAAAGAACTTGGTGAAAAACTTTTAATCATGACATGAGATAATGACCCTACATAATGTAGAGAGATGATTGGCAAGACAGAATCTATGCATGTGACTCCATCTAATAAGCTCTGACTTAGTGTGGTTTGGGGCAACCGAGGGGGGGGGGATTTTAGATTATCGACAGGGCTGATCTAACCCCCCTCTCTCTCTGCGCTAAAGAACTACATTCCTTGTAATATCCCTATCAGAGGAAGATTTTTAATGCTCCTAGAATAGTGTTTTCCTTTTAACCAATTACAACCAAAACCAATAAGCTGAAAATAAGATAAAAATTACATCACATACAATTTACAAATTAAAAATTACATTACTTTCCCAATAATTCAGCGGGGCAAGCAACATCCCCATTCACTATAGGTGGAAGAATGAAATAAGAATATCAGTCATGCATTAAAAAATAAACTGTAGGCAAGTAATTTTCTTTGGAGGGGGGATCCCTCCAAGAATTCCACCCCCACACCCCCCCCCCCTCCCCGGTGACCCAAAGTAGCAACGTGTTGCTGTACTAAAGGCTTCAAGTACTTCCCCCAGCTGCCATCAAGCAGGCGCTGAAGAGAGTATTAAAGCATTGAAAGTGAAGCCAAAAACAAGCTAGTCCATCTAACTGCAATTATATGTTATTGTTTGAGTCTCTTCACTCTCTGATCAATTAACAAAAGTCAGAAGGTATCAAAAGCTTCTCCGTGACTACCACTCCATTCCCCTACAAATTTTAGTGGAGCATAAAAAGGAAAAGGATAATTCAACTTATTGCGAGCATGAAAAGAAGGTAAGATTAAATTATACCTGGGGAATAACAATTGCCAGATTCAAAACACCCATTGATAATCCTGCAAGATTAAACCATCAAACATAAGCACTCGACTGCAACATCTGCAAAAGATAAAACTGAAACTTCCACAATTAACCCAACTCACAATCAACCTACCTTGTCCAAGTCCCAAAGACTCTATACGTGATGATATCAAGGCATACGGAACACTGTAAGTGATCTGAAAAGTACACATGAAACAACAATAGTTAAAATAATTAGAAACAACTCTATCACAAAGCTGCACGCACACACAAAAATAGGATGGGATAACTGCA
The DNA here is from genome assembly GCA_036245055.1 of Diospyros kaki. Classification (NCBI taxonomy): domain Eukaryota; kingdom Viridiplantae; phylum Streptophyta; class Magnoliopsida; order Ericales; family Ebenaceae; genus Diospyros; species Diospyros kaki. Next base: position 12,561,032 of record BSEG01000016.1, on the reverse strand, counting down.
GCGGCAGCCCCTTTTTGACATCCCCCATTCATTCCAGTACACAGACCACAAGGGGAAGTGGGAGAAAAAGTTCAAATATATTCAATTGTTTGAAATGAATATCAAGAGTTGTCGAGTTCAGAAATGCGCATAATTGTGCATGATAGAAAAAGATGAACCATGAATTGCTATTTTTTTATGCTCCTTTCAAAGGACACAAGAAACAGCTTGCACTGCTTCTAAGTCATGGTACGACTGCCTCTACTATGCTTTTTTCACATCCAAATTTGAGCCACATGACCACATTACTTTTGCTATTGTATTGGTAGGTCAGGCCCCAAGGGTGGGCCCACATCTTGGGGTAACCTGACTTTGTTTAATCTCTTAAGAAAAATAAAGGTGTGATTCTCAACCATCACATTGTAGCCTACTTCTCCTTGAAAAATTTTGAGGGTGAAAGACTGGACATGTTATCTTAATTTGAAATAAAATGAGTGAAATCAAAGAACTGAATCCCTGCACAATTTGGTTGGTTAGATGGTAGCAGGAGGCAGCTCCATTCAAAATAATCTCCTGTAACTCATTCAAAAAAAAAAAACTACTACTCAAGGAGAATGGAGCAGCTTACTGCCAAAGGAATGCCAAGAATTGCAAAAACTATTAATGCAGCAGCTACAACACCATCTGGAGGTAGATCACCAACTTTATCAACATTGTTTGCTATGTGAGAAATTATAAGCATTGATATAAAGCACAAAGACATGAGGATGTTTGAAATTCCCCATACAGCACCAGCCCCCAACTTCCGGCACAGCTTTTCCATGAGGACTGACGTTATTCCAAGAAACACTGAATTCAACATCAAACCAAAGGAACCCATTCTAACTCCCAAGTTATAGTTCTGTCCTTCATTCGGCTTGCCACCGTAAATTTCCCGACCCATCCAATCAGTATCAAAAAGGAGAAACGGAAACCAGCCAATCCAAGTCAAAGCAGTAACAAGCAGGATAACCCAAACAGGACCTGAAAGGTATCTAAATGTTCCAAATAGTTCCCACAAGAAAGCTTCTTGAGAATTGTTCGACTGTCCAGGCATTTCTTCATGTGAGTGAGGGTGGCTATGGTCCAGGGGCAGCTCATTGGCAGCTGAGATGCTTATGGATGTAGTAATTACAATGAAAGCAACATCAAGAATGAAGGCAGACTTGAGATTGGCACAATCTGTGCGGCATGCAGGACTGAGAGTGAATGGTAAAAGCTTGAACCAGCCACTGTATGATCCAGTTGCAAATCCAAGGACATTACCCACAGCCATGAACAGTGAGAAGTAAGCATTTGCCACTCGGTTCCTGCGGTGATCCTTACCTAAAATGATAGGAACATAACAATATAAAACATCAATCATTGCAGAGTTTCAATATACTAGCATTTCTGTGCTCAGTGGTTTCATGTGCCAGTGTGACCTCAACATAAAGCTATTGAAGCTACAAAACTTAACTAGCATGTTCAAATTGCAAAATAGGAATTCATGAAAGACATGCCATTCTCTTTTCTTTTTTTTCAAAATGCCTAATTTGTAGGGAGCAAGATAAATGCAATTTACCCATTCTGTAATAATGCCTTCTGGCCTGAACTACGTACTTTTCTTAGTTTTTTTAAATCCTAAGTCATTCTATTCCTAGAATCTACAGGGAACAATGGTTTATGGGTTGAGCAGTTAAGCTAGATTCACAACTTCTGAAGAACAAGCAAATTACAAGTTTTTAGAAAATTCTTATAGAATCAGGTAATTCCTGCCTTGTTAATACCCAGAGTTTGAAACCATAAAGGTAATCAGAACATCTTTTGAAAGGTCAGGAAATTGTTTGAAGCGACCATGAGAAACCAGTAACCACCAGGAAAAGTAGGCCCAAAATTTGGACATCATGCAATTATTAATGAACTAGGACACCTGTAGGAGAAGACAAACGAAGGATAGCCCAGCTGGCACCACACATGCATATTTACTTCTAGGCAAAATATCATATATAATTTTAGCTTATATTTATATAAAAATATTTTCGAGAGAGAGAGAGAGAGAGAGGAGAAATTGTCTAAAAGAATCAGGGGTAAAATGGTCATCTTACCCCTAATTTTAACGGGTAGGGAAGGGCCTTATCATTTCCAAAAATACAGGGGAATTTTCTGCCTTTTCACTAAACCTCAGGAATATTGGGTGTAATTTACCTCTCAATAATACATTTAACTCTAGTGTCAAGTTTCAAATTTACTAAAAATCATTATGAGAGGCCTGAATGTCAAGGTGACCAGAGGTGAAATTTTCCTTTACTAGCTAAAACTAGTTTGGGCAGAAGGGATGCGCTACCACTGACCCTAGAATGTGGACGGGACAATTTCAATATAAACATGAAATGTGTTTACATGTTTCCAATATAATTCAGCTGAGTCTAGTAGCATGGTTATGCCACCATTAAAAGCCCCAAAAACAATATTTTTATGTTCATGTTGGCAGGAGCACAATATCACAGTAAAGATTGGCTCTCACACTAATACTGAAACATCTATGTATACTGAAACTCATAAACAACATAATACCCTTTTGAGCTTCAATAAAACAATAGCTCAGCTTGGAACTTTCATTTCACCTCCAGTTTTCTTGGATTTTGAAATCAGAAGATGTATGAAAGAAACACTTCTTTTTTATCTTCCTTTCAATCTTCAATTGATAGGGGAAAAAAATAAAACTTAGAAAATGATTAACATAAGCCACATTAGAAAAAGGAAGCAATTCATATCTTCCCTAAAAAGGAACAAGAGAAGAGGAAGCAATGTACACCCCAATCTAAAACTGCACCAATCAGCCACCTAAATTTGTTTAGCAAATGTGTTCATACGTCCAGACCCTTTCTCTGTGTACACAATATATAAACATATGTAGATGCCCCTTTTGAAGAGTTCCATTATCCATTATTACAAGACATCCCCCTACACCATTCCTTCCATGGAACAATCAAGACCTTCTTGACATGACCATTTGAGCTGTCATTTTGAGCACTCTGCTTGCTGCTTCATTATTCATTTGCAGGAGCCTTACAAACCAATTTCTACATCATAAGCAAAGCTTGCTGGTGTTCGTGGGTTATTCTACTCCTTTCTATTTTGGTTGTTGTGAGAGATCAATAAATAGTTGAGAGTATGATGTAGGGTGAGAATAGAGAGAGTGCAAAATAAAGTAGAACTCCTCCTAACTTAGGTGAGATTGAAGCTGTACTTCAAATTTGCATTCTAGGGTCTAAAAACTTGGTAGTTCTTTTATCACAGCTGCTCACAACTGGTCATAAAAGCCTATCTGTATTAGATATCTGCTGCACTTTTGATCCTAACACTTGATTAAAAATTTAAAACTCTATCCTGTCAAATCTTAACTATCGAACTAATTAGTCAGCCACATTCTAGTCATGTGACTTGTTGAGATTGCCTTGAATTCAATTTCGATAACTCAACGCCAAAAATGATAAGAGATATGATTTCTGTATTCAATCCAAAAGTTAGGGAGCTTAGGATTTCTCATTAATCTTTCTCTCTATATAAACCTCAATGAGATTGTAAGTTTTGGAGTATTTGGGTTAAATGAGATAATTTATCTCTAATACATTATTCACATGGTGAATTTTGTTTCTCATTCACCTGTGGATGTAGGCAATTCTGTAAGACGATGTCACGAAAAGGAGGACAATGGAATTCTTCCTTATTATCTTATTCACCTCAAAAGAGGCTGATTTGATTTATACACCAGCTTCCTATTAGAATTAGGAAGTTGCCAAAAAACATTTAAAGAAAGATTCTAAAACCTAGATTAGGAAACCAATACAACTTTAGGATACAGCAACTTATAGAAACGATTAATCTAAATCTACAAGATACACAAGATACATTCCTTATAAATAAATCAATCAATCATAATCTATAGGATTGGAAACCATATCTGCTGACAGACCACATTAAAATTTGTTCGTCTCTAATTCTGATCTTGTATGAGTGTTATGAAATTTATTTCTATATTTGTTTTATTCTGTATTAAGTGATATCAGATTGATATCTAACAAATGGTATCATAGTTGATTGCTTAACAAGTGGTAACAAAGCCCCAACAATCATAATTCCTACATTTGTTTTAGCAAAAAGAATTTTTAAATACAGAAAATTTTCTGTTCGTTGAAGGAGAATCAGAGTCAAAGAAATTTTATTTCTGTTATGGTCGAATCAACCTGTTCAGGTGCAACCCATCAAGGATCTGACCTGTGTGGATCAAGCAAACCCATCAAGGAAGACTAGCACCGAGGGCACACCAAACAACCTTAGCCCCTCCACCACCCACTATAACGGTTACACAAGAAATCTTCATAACTAGTTAGGAACGCTATTGTCATTCAATAGCTGCAACGCCATCAAACTACCTTGAAACACCACTGAGCAAGGTTGGAGAACCCCCTTGCTGTTGACCCAAATTTGAGGCCTCTTTTGTACAGAACAATTCATTACTCCGCCAGGGAATATTATCCACTGCCGGTCCCAAGCCCGGATAAAGGAGGAGGGTTGCGTTAGGTAGCCGACAGCCAGCGTAAAACCTAGTCGGATCCAAATATAAATTCTAGACAAACTATCTATTGGGATGTAACCCACATAGAAGTCTAGAATTCATGTAGCCAACCCCACATAGTGGGATAACGGCTGGATATGTTGTTGTTGTTGTTGTTTTGTACAGAACAATATCAGCCAGCTAATTGAACTAGGTTGAAGTATTTTATTCAATTGACTTGGGGTTTTTTTTCCCTTCTGATTTAGCTCCTGATTTGGGAGCTCAAGCATTTTAGTTCATGATTTGTTCAATTCAAGTGAACTGTTAACCCAATGATTTTCTATCATCCACACCATGACCAAGATGGGTTTAGTGAGATCCAAATTTGCTTCGGGTTTTTTTTTTTTTCCCTTCTGATTTAGCTCCTGATTTGGGCAATTAAGCATTTTAGTTCATGATTTGTTCAATTCAGGTGTACTGTTAACCCGTTTGGTTCTTTTTATCATCCACACCATGACCAAGATGGTTTAGTGAGATCCAAATTTGTTTCGGGTGCATATGGTTATCCAATATGGCATTCTGACCCAATTTATACATTGATCTAGATAGTTATGGCCTATTAAACTGATTGTTAGGCCATTTTGGTTTTTTTTAAAACTTTCATAGTGATAAAGTAACAGCTGGGGAAAAGTGAAACAAGTTAAATAAGTTTAATAAAGTCCAAGTGAGGTCCATGCCATTTCCAAAAATTCAAGGATACCACATACCTTTTCGCCAAATCTCAAGAGTATCAGGTGTAATTTACCCCTTTGAAAATTGAAGCAGACCAAAATTATCAACTACCAAACATCCAACTAATGTAGGGTAGCCAAAAAAAATTTGACCAACAAAACCAGACAATTCAACTAGACTATTATTTCTTTTCATTCTTTTAAGCTTTTTCTTTTTATTCTAGACTTAAGTTATAATTATTTTATTTATATAATTAATTATTGGAAAATTTTCACACTATATCCCTGAGTTTTAGGATAATTCCAAGAACCACTTTTGACGTCTAAGAAAATACAGTAAGTACCACTGACATTTAATGCTATGTTGCAATTTTTCCCCCGTCATTAGTTAACCCCCATTTAAACATTAAAAAATAATCAAAATACCCTTATGAAGGCCCTTTCCTTCTTTCTCATGTTTCTCCTTTCTCACTCTCTTCTCATTTTCTCTCGTTCCCCAACAAAGGCCAATGACAACAGCTCTTCTCCAACAACAATAATGACTCTTCTCCAGCAACTATGACTGCACTGGTAGTAATCATTCTCTCTCTCTCCAAAAATATCGGTTTATTGCATAGATGAACCCATTATCAAGCCAAATGGGCTCATCATGTAGATGAACCCCAGATACCCGCGATAAACCCCAAGATTTTTGGGGTTCATCTCTCTCTCTCTCTCTCTCTCTCTCTCTCACACACACACACAATTTCAAACCCAGGTTCAAAATCAAACCCAGATGTTCAACTAGCTACAACAATGGTCGCTACTTCTCAATGACCATTGGTTGATTCTTTCTTTTTATTTTTCTAAAATCAGATGAGAAAAAAGAAGGGTAAAATGGTCATTTTTCCTTTTGTTTAATGGCAAGAGAGGTTATTGCAATTTCCAGAACATGGGAAGGGGTACTTACAATTAAGTCAAACCGTAGGGGTGGTTATAGCAATTTTCCCTTAATTGTTTTGAAATGTTGCTAAACCCTTCCTATTCCTCATTCAATAGCCCTATCCAAATTGAATACAGGTAGGTTTGGATCTTTTTAAATCGAAATTAAGGACTGAAATACGAAGAGATACTAGGTAGAGACAGGTCATACTTGTCCCCCAAAAAATTAAAAATTGAAAAATAAGGCAATGACAGGTTGTGTTTGAGTATCATCATTTGCTTCTACCCACGCAAGAATCTAAGGATAAAGCTCTTAATAAATCACATTGTAACAAAAAGTAAAACACAACTACATAACATGAATCTGTTACCAATAAAGAAAAGGTTATGTTCATTTTTGCGCATTATTCAGATATTGTTTAACCAAGAAAATAAAACAAAAAAGTTGAATTTTTTATTAAAATAAAACTATTTTAAAAAATCCAAAAAATAGCACATATTTGAGAATATTCACCAAACAAGCACTTATCTGCCATATCACCCACTACACAAGAAGGTTCACCCACATGGCAATGGCCGAAAAATAGACAACTGGTTCAACCAACTGTTCAGCGCCTAGTATGACCAGTTGTCCTATACTCGACATATAACAGCTGCTTCCTTCATGGTAATGGCCAACAAACAACAACTGGCTAAACCAGCTGCTCTTTTCAGCCATTGCCACTCAGGCCAGCCCTTCCTACGTGACAGGTGACGTGGCAAAATGGATAAGAATTTGGTAAATTTTTCAAGTGTGATAATTGTAACCCAATATTCAAATTCTTCTGAGATTGGGATTCTTAATTTGACCATAATTAAAATTTCGAATTTGACTATGATTAGGATGTCAAATTTGATTGTGATTGAGATTTATCTCATTTGAAGATTTATTTTCTTGGCTCATCTTTTGATCAAGATATAATTTATTATGTACATCTACAGATGAGTATTAGGTCCATAAATAAGTGACCGATACCCTAGAATTATTGTACCAATATCAGCATAGTGATATTTCATTCTTTTTCTCCGTGATTTTTCCCGAAATGGGTTTTTTACCTTAAATTTTTATGTTCGATTGTGTGGTTGATGGTTTGATTGTAGTTTATTTTCGATCCAAAATCATTACAAACTGGTATTAGAACCATTGGATCAAACCATCAACTTTTGGCAAATTTCAGCTATTGGATCCACAACTCTTCATCATCTTCGTGTGCTAGAGTTTCTAGGTACCTAGCAGCAGTCAACCGCCGCCACCTCTGCCGTCAACCCCCACCAGCCTTCTAGTCGTCGCCGACCACTGTAAGATCCTCCCAATTGTCATTTCCAAATGCATCACGACCGCCAATTGCATATTCTTCATTATCGCGACCGACAAGCAAATGCCCATACGCCTTCCTCAACCATCCACGATCGTCGGTCTTCTCCCTCCTCCAACGTCACCGTTGACAAGCCCCCTGCCTCCATCATCGAACACCTGAGCTTTGCAACCTCCACCTTTGCCAATCAACTTGCGACCGTCCACCTCTATTCTTCTCTGATCGTCCGTCCTTCATCATTGATCATCGTTAGACCTCTACCTTGTCATCCGATTGTTCGGTGCTCTTCGCCATTGCAATCGCCATCAATGCCTCCTCAACCTCCGCCATCACTGTTGTCGATTAGATCCTCCATAGCAACCAATCTTTAAGCTTTACCCAAATCTGTCATCCATTTGCCTAGATCTAGTTCAAATCTGCCCAACCCACCAAGATCCAGATCTAGTCAAATTCAACTCAAATCTAATCCATCAAACCAAATCCAACCCGCCAGATCTATCCAGGCCAAATTTGCTATCAAAATCTGCTATCCTAGTATGTTTTCTATTGGGATTTTATTTATCAATCGTTTGATATTATTTGAGGTTATTTGATCTTCGTAAAGGCTACCTTAAATTATGATATTCTATTGTTGGACTAGAATATTACGTTTTCACAATGGTAGGTTAAGATGCGTGCAATTATGGCACAAATGGATTTAGATGATGCACTTTTGGGCTTTGATAAAATGCCACAATCATGAAGTACTAAAGAAAAACAACGTAAGGATCATAAGGCTTTACCTTAGATACATCTGCATTTATCGAATCAATGTTCTAAAACGCACTAGGCGCTAGTCGAGCGCCAAACTGGGACCTAGCGCCTAGGCCGCCTAGAAGAATTGCTGCTCTTTTTTTTTTTTTTTAACTTTTTGCTGCAAGTTGGAAAGACAAGTGAGAAAAGCTGCAAAAATCGAAGCTTCTTGAGAAGAGCTGCAAAAATGATGAAATAAGCTTCAAACCTAAAAAGAGCTGAAATTGAAGCTTCTTAATGAAAAAAGCTAAACAAATGATGAAAGAGCTGAAAAGTGAAAATCGAAGCTAGGCCTCAGATCGCACCAAAGGAAGAAGAGTGAAAACCGGCAAGGAGATAGGCAGCAAGAACATGGCTAAGAAGGACGATTGGCGACGGCGACGAGAGAGAGAAAGCGACAAGAAGATTGGCGGCGAAGTGGTTGAATCGACAAGGAGATAGGCAGAGAGAGCCGAGAACGTGGCTGAGAAGGACGATTAGTAGTGGTGGCAGCAATGAGAGAGAGAAAGCGACGAGACGATTGGTGGCGGCGACAACGAAAGGGAGAAATCAGCGAGTCCACCAGAGACGAAAGAGAGAAATCAGCGAGTCCACCAGAGACAAAAGAGAGAAATCGACGAGAGGATATAAAAGGGAAAGGGGAAATAGGGGAAATCCAAACGCGCCTAGGTGACCCAGGTGGCTAGGCACTGATTGGGCCCGGCACCTAGGGGTGCCGATTTGCAAGAAATCGCACACTATATCAAATCAAATTTAAAAAAAAAAAAATGAAAGAAAAAATTGTTGCTGCTCCATGGTTGAAATTGGAACAGTTGTGAATGGCTAAAAGTTTGACCAATAAGTTGCATATCAAACAGAGGTTAAATTCTCATCGAATGACATACGGTACGTCTATTGAAAGCCATTTAACAACTTTTAAGGAAATTGTTTCTGATTTGGAAAGTACAGAGATTAAATATGATGATGAAGATTTGGACTTAATTTTGTTATGTTCTCTGCCAGTCTCGTATTCAACCTTTAGAGACACCATACTCTATAGCCATAACACTCTTACTTTAGATAAAGTTTATGATACTTTGTTCTCAAAAGAGAAAATTGATAAGCAATTATTGGGAAATTCCAAAAATCAAGAAGAGACTCTATTGATTAGAGTGAGAACACATTATATAAATTCTTGTGGCAAAGGAAAAAGTATATCCAAGTCTAGAAATAAAGAGAAAACATGTAATTATTGTAAAAAGAAGCGATACATCAAGAAGGAGTGTAATAAACTACAGAACAAACTTAAGAGATAGGAATTTAACAAGCAAGGAAAACAACCAAAGACTTTCGGTAAAACCAATGTTGTTAAAGATAACCATAATGATGGGGTAACTTATGGTGGTAACTAATAAAATTACCAAGCCTTGTGAATATTGGATCCTTAGCACCCATTTAAATTAAGATGTTCGATGGCATTGTTAGAACTTTAACTGATGTCCGACATGTTTTCTCTTAAGATCGAGTCATCAAGGTTAGTAAACGTGCTCTTGTTGTAATGAAAGGTAAAAAGCAGTATGGTAGATTATATGTTCTACAGGGTTCTACTGTTACAGGTGATGCTGATGTTTCTACTTCTTCTTTGTCTAATACCAATATCACTCAATTGTGGCATATGCGTCTTAGACATATGAGTGAAATATGTATGGTTAAATTGAACAAAAGAGAACTTCTTGAAGGGTATAGTACTAGAAAACTGGAGTTCTATGAGTATTGCATGTTTGGTAAGCAAAAACGAGTTAGATTTAATAAAAGTATTCACAATACAAAAGGGATATTGGACTACGTACTTTCTGATCTCTGAGATCCTACCAAAGTACCCTCTAAAGGTTGTACCAGATATATGTTGATTTTGATTGATGATTTTTCTAGGAAAGTTTGGATATTTTTTTTTGAAACAAAAGACTGATGTTTTTACTACTTTCAAACAGTGGAAGACTATGATTAAAAAACAAACCGAAAGATAAATTAAGCATCTCTGTCTGATAATAGTTTAGAATTTTGTTTAAATGAATTTAATGATTTCTGCAAGAAAGAAAGAATTCCAAGGCATTTAATAGTTCCAATTATGCCACAGTAAAATGGTGTAGTTGAGCAGATAAACAGACCCTTAATAGAAAATATATGTTGCATGCTATCTAATTCTGGTCTATCTAAGTCATTTTGGGTTGAAACTGCAAACGGCATGTTTTCTGGACAATCAGTCTCCTTCCTTTGCTCTTGGTAAGAAAACTCCATAAGAGGTATGGTCTGGTACTCCTGCAAATTATTCTAATTTAAAAATTTTTGGATGTCCTGCATTTGTTTATGATGATGATGGGAAAATTGTTATGCTTCATGGTTTGTCTGCAAAAGAATCTAACCCTACAAGTCAACAGAGTTTTGACATTCAGGTGGAATTTGAAATTGATAAGAGTTATACATCTTAATCATCGTCTCAGATTAAGTCAAGCCCAAAAGAAAGTGCCGATCAATCAGAACATTGTATTGATAAGGATAGGCTCAGGAGAAATACCAAACCTCCTCAAATGTATGCTAAGGTTGATCTTGTTGCCTATGCTTTCAGTGTGGTTAAAGATATCGATTATAGTGTACAAGTTTTCACTTATTCTGAAATAATTAGTTGTGTTGAGTCTGGGAGATGAATTGCAGCAATGCAAGAAAATTACCAAGCCTTGTGAATATTGGATCCTTAGCACCCATTTAAATTAAGATGTTCGATGGCATTGTTAGAACTTTAACTGATGTCCGACATGTTTTCTCTTAAGATCGAGTCATCAAGGTTAGTAAACGTGCTCTTGTTGTAATGAAAGGTAAAAAGCAGTATGGTAGATTATATGTTCTACAGGGTTCTACTGTTACAGGTGATGCTGATGTTTCTACTTCTTCTTTGTCTAATACCGATATCACTCAATTGTGGCATATGCGTCTTAGACATATGAGTGAAATATGTATGGTTAAATTGAACAAAAGAGAACTTCTTGAAGGGTATAGTACTAGAAAACTGGAGTTCTATGAGTATTGCATGTTTGGTAAGCAAAAACGAGTTAGATTTAATAAAAGTATTCACAATACAAAAGGGATATTGGACTACGTACTTTCTGATCTCTGAGATCCTACCAAAGTACCCTCTAAAGGTTGTACCAGATATATGTTGATTTTGATTGATGATTTTTCTAGGAAAGTTTGGATATTTTTTTTTGAAACAAAAGACTGATGTTTTTACTACTTTCAAACAGTGGAAGACTATGATTAAAAAACAAACCGAAAGATAAATTAAGCATCTCTGTCTGATAATAGTTTAGAATTTTGTTTAAATGAATTTAATGATTTCTGCAAGAAAGAAAGAATTCCAAGGCATTTAATAGTTCCAATTATGCCACAGTAAAATGGTGTAGTTGAGCAGATAAACAGACCCTTAATAGAAAATATATGTTGCATGCTATCTAATTCTGGTCTATCTAAGTCATTTTGGGTTGAAACTGCAAACGGCATGTTTTCTGGACAATCAGTCTCCTTCCTTTGCTCTTGGTAAGAAAACTCCATAAGAGGTATGGTCTGGTACTCCTGCAAATTATTCTAATTTAAAAATTTTTGGATGTCCTGCATTTGTTTATGATGATGATGGGAAAATTGTTATGCTTCATGGTTTGTCTGCAAAAGAATCTAACCCTACAAGTCAACAGAGTTTTGACATTCAGGTGGAATTTGAAATTGATAAGAGTTATACATCTTAATCATCGTCTCAGATTAAGTCAAGCCCAAAAGAAAGTGCCGATCAATCAGAACATTGTATTGATAAGGATAGGCTCAGGAGAAATACCAAACCTCCTCAAATGTATGCTAAGGTTGATCTTGTTGCCTATGCTTTCAGTGTGGTTAAAGATATCGATTATAGTGTACAAGTTTTCACTTATTCTGAAATAATTAGTTGTGTTGAGTCTGGGAGATGAATTGCAGCAATGCAAGAAAAGATGAAATCCTTACACAAAAATGCTACTTGAAAGTTAATGAAACTACCTAAGGATAACTCTTCTTTGCCTGGAACTTCAAAACCTTCTGGTTACTGCATATAGATATACTCATCAAGTTCCCCATGTAAAAAAATTGTTTTAACATCCAACTATTCAAGTTCAAGATCATGAATGGCCACAATACTGATAGGCCCCCGGTCCATTGGACCCACCAGAGGTGGCCCAAAGGCAGGGGTAAAGTGGGTGGGACTTGCGTAACAACAAGCCAGGGTAGAGGGTAGTAAGAGGAAATAGCTAGTTTGTTTGTAACAAACCAGCATGTGCTGCCAGAGACAGTTATGCTGAGTAGGATGAGGTATAAATAAGAGAAAGAGAGTGAGAGAGAGGTGAAATTTTGTAAAAGGTTGCTAGAGAGTTGGGGCCTCTCGAACGCCCTGGTATTTCTTTCTTTTTCCTTAGTGAGCAATGTAGAATTCCAATCAGAATTGAGTAATTCAATAGAATTTCAGAGCATTCGTTTGGAATCCCAACAAATACCAAATAATGTCTGGATGGAACTGTGTTTCACAACTGGGAAAAATACATCTATGAACTCCACACTTAGAATCTAACTGTACCCCTTCACTACGAGTTTGGTTTTGAACCTTGCTTTTCCAACTCTTGGTGTACCTTCTTTCTTCTTGAATATCCATTTGCATTTAACTGCTTGGCCTAAAAGAATCTCCTTGACAGTGGTACAAAAGGTTTGGCTCCTTTATGACTAAGCATAATTTTAATAGATGGAGTTATGATAATTGTTTCTATTTTAAAAGGAACAAGAATGAGTTCTTTATATATTTGCTTTTATATGTTAATGATATACTAGTAGCATCAAAGAATAAAGATAAGATAAGGAGATTAAAAGTTCAGCTCAACAAGGAATTTGAGATGAAAGATTTGGGAGCAGCAAAGAAGATACTTAGAATGCAAATTTCAAGAAACAAAAAGGCAAGTAAATTATATATATGTCAAAAGGGATACATTAAGAAAGTTCTGACTAAATTCAACATGCAGAAGGCTAAACCAGTAAGTTCTCTATTGCCTGCACATTTTAAGCTTTCATCCAACTTGTCTCCTCAATCAGATGTTGAAATTAACAAAATGTCGAGAATTCCATACTCTAATGCAGTAAGTTGTCTCAAGTATGCTATGATTTGTACATGCCCAAATCTGGCTCATGTAGTGAACGTGGTTAGTAGATACATAGCTAACCCTGATAAAAAACATTGAAAGGTAGTCCAATGGATTTTTCGATATTTGCGTGATACCTTTGATGCCTATTTACAGTTTGGAAAGACAAGAAATGGAATTATAGGTTTTGTTGATTCTAATTTTGAAGGAGATCCTAACAAGAGAAGATCACTTACTAGATATGTTTTCACCATTAATGATTGTGCTATTACTTGGAAGGCTACCTTACAGTCCACTGTTTCCACGTCTACTACTAAAGGCTATTAAAGAAGCCATTTGGTTAAAATGGCTAATTGGTGAAATCAGTGAGAATCCAAAATCAGGATGTCAAATTTGATTGAGATTGAGATTATCTCATTTGAAAACTTATCTTCTTAACTCATCTTCTGATTAAGATATAATTTTTTGTATACATCTACAAATGAGTACTAGGTCTATAAATAGGTTCCCGAATTCCCTAGAATTATTGTACCAATATCATCATACTGATATTTTATTTTTTTTGCCTGTGATTTTTTTTTATTTGGGTTTTCCACATTAAATTTCTATGTTCATTTGTGTGGTTAATGGTTTAATTGTGGTTTGTTTTCGATCCAAAATCATTACATCGAGAGATACTATTTTGGATTTCTTAAAAAAAGGATAATGATTTTTGTGCCCCCAATATTTGCCAAAATCCCCCTTCCCCCTTTTTTAACCCTCCACAGCACCCCAATTGGAGACATCTGGGGGCAGAAAAATCATTATCCTTTTTTAAAATATTGCTGTTTTGGTCAAAAATTCCTGGGCTGCTGTTAAATATCGGTTAAGAATTTATACAAGACACATCAAATAAATCGAAATAAAACAGCATAATCAATTAAGAAGTTGGAACAGGGACGTCGTATCGTTTTCCAGTCATCAGAAGAGAAGAGAAACTCCACCAGCGGCCTAATTAGGGTTTCGTTCAAGTATTCAACAGTAACAAGGTGCAATATTTTGCAACAAAAATATGAGCCAAATTAAGTATGAAACAATAGCAATATAAGGAAGTATGTCATATGAATATGAACATAAAGTGTATTATATATCCGTAATTACCGGTAAGATCGGCGAGCAAAGCTCTGCAAGGTCCCTGAGTCATGTTGTTGGCGACATCCAGTAACCAAAATCCTAACACAAAAGCAGCGATCGCTCCGACCTTAGTTCCACTTCTCGCACTATCACCGAACAACCATCCGAGATCGGCGGAGTAGCCGACGATGACCACGGCGATTACGATCGACACCGCTCCGGCGATGATGAAAGGTCTCCGGCGGCCGAACCTACTGGTGCACCGGTCGCTCGTGTGGCCGACCAGTGGCTGGACGAAGAAACCGGACAGCGGGCCGCAGAGCCAAATCACGCTAGCCCAAGCGTGAGGAATTCCGAGCTCCTGAACGTAAGGCGTCAACAGCGACAGCTGCAGAGCCCACCCGAACTGTATGCCGCAGGCCACCGATGCGACTCTGAAGAGCTTCCTCAGCGGCACCCTGGCCACCGGAGGCTCCCGGACCGCCGGCCGATCCCTGGATCGCCGGCGATCGCCTTCCGGTAACCTCATCAGACTCTCCTCCCCCTACTCTCTCTGTATCTATCTATATATGTCCGTCTAGGATTTCTCTCTCTACAATGGATTCTGTTGAGACCGTGTGTGGGAAGCGTCTCCTGGTGGTCTGGTGGTGGAAAGTGGGAGTGGAGAACCAAACCAAACTATTATGTAAAGCGGAAAGAAATGCCCTTACTTCAGAGAATAATTACGGAGTTGGGACAGGCAACAAGGGATAAACGTGTCAGCAGGAATGAAAGGAAGGGCAGAAATTGTAATAGCGAGCGTAAATTGGGGATAAAGTTGTGTCCGAGGGGAGGCGGGCGAGGCTTTTGATCGGTTTATACTAACTTGGACTGGAATTGTGCGTTGTTCCAATCCCCGAGTTTTTTGTTTTTAATTATTTAGAGCGTCTTCTCAAACCGAAATCACGTTCTTATATTAAAGGACAAAATTGTCCTCGTCAACGTTAATTATTTGCAGTTTCAGTGACGTTTGCATTTCTTGGACTTCGGTGCGAGAATCGGCACCCATGCTCACAGCTGTACTGCTTTCGGCTTTTCTGCCCGCCTACGGTTACACCAGTGCATTTATAATTTTTATTTTATATTTTTAAATGAGAATTAATATGTTGATGAAAACAGTATATAAGATTATACCATAATTTATTTAAAAGTGTAATTTGGGGTGAGCCCGTCTTTTTCTTTCTTTTTTTTTTCTTTTTTGCATGATGTGGGTGACATGGTATAACAAGGCCAACTTGGTATTTTCAAATGGATATTATTTTTTATTTATTAAAAATATTTCTACTCTGATAATAAAAAAAAAAGTAATTGATGAGTGCACTCCCATCAGAAAGTGATTGTATTAAATATATTAAAAGATAATATAAATACGATTAAAATAACTTTGGCTTAGGGAATTGCAAAAATAAAAGCCAATTCATTCCACGTGCTCAATTAAAAGTTGCCAACGAAGACACCATGATTGTTGGTCACTTGTCACCCTCAAAATCTAATGAGCATCCAATGGTTATGATTAAAGTCAAATAACAAATCAGCAGAGCTGTCTGATTAGAATTAAAGGGTCTTAGCCTTCTAACCAGACCTTATTTAAATATACTTTAAACATTTCTTTTTACCCCCTTAATAATAATTACTGTAGTAATCAGTAAACTATATTTGCTGTAAAATAGGGTGAGTGGGGTTAATTGCCTTGAATTATGATGTTTTTATATGATAAAGTTAACTCTAGTTTGAAAAACTCCAACTGGCCCCACTAAAAATTACAAAAGCTAATTAAGAAAAATGGGCAGTTTCACTTTTTTTTTGATAAATAAAAATTAATTAGAAAGTGGTGTGATTGTAAGTTTATGAAATTAAATTAGAGTAGTAATATAATTTTAAAATATTAATCTAGTTTATACCTTTGGTTTAAGAACAAGTGGGGTCAATGTTCCATATGTCTCGTTTGACTCCTACTTATATAAAGCAATTTACTTTTACAAAATTATATTATATGTTTAAAAGTTTGATATAAAACTTTAGTGAAAATTTGAAAAATAATATTTTTTTCTAGGTAAAAAGAATTATAAAATGACTGCAATACAAATAATGATAATATTAATATTATAGTAATATAAATATTATTATTTTTTTAATTTATTAGATAGTTATATTTAATTGTCATGGTTGACCCCGAATCTTAGCCCATTCTTAAAAATGGTTTTTTGTACCTATGACAGTCGATAATATATTAGTAGAAAACCTCTCTATTTATTTTTGTATTGTCGTCTGTTCTTATTCTTGATTTTGTATTTGTATTTTTTAGTATATTTTATTTAACCCATCATTTTCATATTATATTTATAGGGTAATAAGTATTTTGATGGATATTAATGTACCTGACATTAGAAATGTGCATTCGATTATAATTGAATCGAATCGCCTAATTTTAGCTAATCGAATTGAACTGTCCTTAAGGATATAACTTATTGTCTAGAAAAATACCCAAGAGGGGATGAATTGGATTTTTTAAAAATTAATAATTTTAATTATTTTGAAAACTCTTAAATTTATAATCTAATATGTGATGATTGCAATATGATTGAAAATAATAAAATCACATAACCATGCAAAATAAGAAAAATTGATAGAGGTTCGCCTCTAAAAAATCTAATACTTTCCCTCATGACTAGCTTGAGATTCCATCAAGAAAAATCAACACTAGATTTTAATTGGAGTTAGAATCAATATACAATTCCTTACCTAAACAATAACTACTAGCAAATACAATCTCTTCACACAACAAGTAAGTAAAAATAATAAACTTACAATTAGAAACAATTACAAATAAGTCACCAAAAATTGAGAATTCCACTGGCTAACACACTTCTAGCACTTCGAACATTTTCACTCTTATTTGAATGCTCTATTAAGTTTGTTCTACACCTTGACTCTCTATACTTACCATATATATATATATATATATATATATCTCCCAAACACACTAGTTATTAAAAAAAATATTAATATGAAGTTTGAAATTAAAAAAATATTTAGGCATTCTCAAACAATAAGAAAACATGTCTTACTTTTAATTAAAAATAAATTTACTTTTTATATGAGAAATCGAGATTTTAAAATTTAAATATAAATTTTTGAGACATAAATGATTAAAATAAGAAAGCATGTCTAAAATTAATTATTTTTTAATTCAAAATAAATTTATTTTTTACACGAATAAGAAAAAACATGTCTAAAAATAATTTTCCTTTAGTTCAAGATTTGAAAATTCAAATATAAACTTTTGAGACATAAATAATTAAAACAATAAAACATGTCTAAAAATAATTCTTCTTTAATTCAAAATTAATTTACTTTTTGCATGAGTAAGAAAAAACATGTCTCAAAACAATTATCTTTTAATTCAAAATAAATTTACTTTATACATGAGTAATAAATGCATTTTTCAAGATATAAAAAATTTAAAATAAACTTTTGAGACAAAAATGATCAAAATAAGGAAACATGTCTAAAGACAATTCACCTTTAATTTAAAATAAATTTACTCTTTGTACCCACTTTTAATTCAAAATAAATTTATATTTTGCATGAATAAAAAATACATTTATATCATAAAAATATTTTTGTTATCATCAAAATCATATTTACTTACCCTTGAGTTTAACATAACTGAACCGACTCAATATACTAATCAAAACAATTGAAATCAAATCAATTGATTTTGACTTTGAACTAACTGAACCAAAAGCCAAACCGGAAACTTACCCCAAAAATTGAACTAAACCGAAAACATATCCCAAAACCTCTCCTGAATCAAGATATCATTTGAATTCTGTCAAACGATACCATTTCAACTATCTAAAAGGATAAAAGAACACGTAGATACATGGAATGTTTAAGCTTCTGTGATACTATGAACCAAATTACAAAACAAAAACAATGAATTTGTAGAGCCAAGTCAAAGCATCGAAAGATTAAACAAACAACAAGGGAAATCAACCAAATCGAACATGACAATCAAAAACACATGACGATTAAGTTGTCAAAACCGTATTACCTTCTCAAATTGTTGACAGCAAAACCAACCAGATCGTTGATGGCAAGGTGAGGGTGAAATGGGCTAGGGTTTGTTGTCACATTCGACAAGTGGGGGGGTGACTCTTGGGATATCGGGTGCAGGAGAGTTAGGTGTTAGTAGTGGAGAAGCCGACGACGACAACAATGTGAGAGTTAGTCGGTAACCTACGGTCCAATGCTTCGATGGGTGGGGAGTGAGGCTATTTTGAGCTATCAGGTGTACAAGAAGAAATAATGGACTTGGGTAGTAGGGGGCAACGTGATCTAAGCCCTATCAAGTTCAGTTGATTTGATTTTGAGATTATTTTTGTCCAAATACTTAAATCGAACCGAGTACTCAAAATTTTTGGCAATTAGTAACCAAATCAAAACTGCCCACAATGGATAATTGAACTGATCAAACAGGTCGAGTTAGTTAAATTGATTAACCCAATTTTATTCACACTCCTACTTGACATATACCACTATAATAAAATCATATGAATTATAATATATTGTTAGATGAAATAATATATATTTATGTATATAAATACATCAATGAGAGTTTGGGTGGCAAAACCTATCCTCAGTGGCTTATCCATTTATTTTGAATATGTCACCGGTATAATAATATTTATTAAAATAAGTAAGATAAAATTGTATCAATTTAATATTAAAATACTTTTTGAATTAAAATATGAAATGATCAAGATATGATTGAGAAACATTTTAATATTTTTATCAAATTATTTATTAAAATTGTTGGAATGTATTAAAGGATAAATGTGTTATTTTTTCTTATAATAAGGTCTAATATATGTTTATCTAAAAATAGAAGAGAGATAAATATATCTAAAAATGCCAGACAAGAAGTCACATGACTTATTTTTTAAGAGTCGTCAAATAAATTTAACAAATACATTGAAAAGGACAAAAATTTTGAATATTTGTCATATCTTAATTTTTATGGTATATATATTGATTAATAAACACTATCTGAATAGATATTTTTTATATCCAAAACCTTACCATCAAAGTAGATTTTTTTAAGGATATCCACTCCATGAAAATTCCATTATCATCCTTACCTTTTTTTTTGGCTCCCATTTTGGTATAAAACACAATCTATTCTTAATAATATTAATCCACGGTTATTTTTTTTTTAAAAAAAATCGAAGAATAGTATATTTTATATTTTGCCTTCCAACAACATAACTTTGCGTCTAATAACAGAATCCCGTTACTATTAAGTTGTCTTGAATAAATTAATAAAAAGATGGATCATGCAAATTAATTATATTTAATTAAGAATAGAGTCAACACATGGCCGACCTTCAATATTATATTATGTTCAAACAATTAGTGAGACATCATTTTCAGCATGAAACGCAAGAGGTCGCTGTCACAGTAGACGCATTAAACCTAATGGAGACGCAGCTTTTGAAGCGGGGCGCGGCGGGGATGAATTATTAGGGTTAAGTGGTGATCTATGATAGGTACTTAGATAACAAGCATTCAAGAAAAGACTATAATTTAGTGTTGTCGCCTTGTGTTTCTCATGCTTCAAACTGTATATTATTTTCTTCCTTCTTTCCCTTTCACTGTACGTTGAGAAAGAAAAAGCCACCATGTCCATGAGAGAGAGCTGGGGCTGGGCGGTGGCCACGTTGTGTCCTGTGACTATGAGGCTATAATTAAGATGCCTTCAGCACCATCGCCGCCCATCATTTCAATTCTTTGCTTCTAGAAAAATCAAAGAGATCATTATTATTTTTATTTTTAGCAATTTACACCCTCTTTAATGCTATAATTAAATCATATAAATATCCAGTTTAGGATTTAAGAGTTACAACCAGGTATAACTTTTAAGTTATGTTATATTAATATATATATTAAAGGTCATGGGCCAGCTACGGCATGACCAGCCACCACCGCCACCCTGGTCATGTTGAGCCGAGGGCCTTGTGGCCCAGAGCTGCCCTGCCGAACTCCATTGGGCCCACTCCCATATTTTCATCAAAGTTTTGTAAAAGAAAACAATGTAAAAATAAGGAATTTTTGTTTATTCAAAATTGTCAACCTACTCCTGTGTTCACATTACGAAAGCAAAAGAAACCAAAAGGATTAAGCTGACCTGGGCCTTGGGCCAATGATCCTGGCCAAGCCCTTTTTTGGAGATCCATAAGCCATCGTCTGCTTGACATTTACGGACTCAAAAAGAAAAAGAGAAGATATTGAGGCCCAAATGGAAAGTAGTGCCCAATGGGCTGTACTTTGTTCAAGACCCATTTAGGAAGATTGAGGTGAGGCCCAGTGTTTTGAGTCTTCGTTCCACAAGTTATAAGAACTTAAAATATTAAAAATAAATTATATGAAGCGTATATAAAAATAATTTAAATCATAAAATGTCTAAGGTGAAATTTATAAAATAATGATATTACCTCTCGTTGTCGAACAGCATTTTATTTTATTTTTATTATTATAAAAAAATATGTCAAAATAATTTCATTTGACAAATTAAATATTAATTTCATTTAAAAGTCGCCAACGACTGACTCAACCATCTCCCTAGACATAAGTTTGAGCTACATTGGTCACCAATAATAAAGGGCGACAAATGGAGACCAAAATAAAATTCAAAAACCTTTTTTGTTTCCAAAAATTTCCAAAAAAATTTAAATAAAAAAATAACCAATTTTTTAATCAAAATAATAAAAACAAAAACTAAACGATTAACATCCAAAACCGTACCAAATGAGCCTTAAATGTCAATGGAGAAGCCAATCCTAAATTGTTGATTCCAAATCGAGATTTTACCATTATTCAACTCACAAATTTTGTATCATATGAAAAAAGAAAAATAAAATTAATAATATAAAAGAGAGTAGATACCCTAATTTAATAATTTCGGGTCTCTTAAAATTGAGATGACACGGGACTTAGGTGGGTATACTCTTATCTTTCATTAGGATATAATCTGTCAAGCTTTAGTTTGCTTATTTAATAATATAAGCTTTAATTTTTTATTTTGGGTCTCTTAAATAAAAATAAATACCCATTAGAACTTCTCTAATGTGTATTTGAAAAATAATAACGTTATATTCTCCATTATAAAAAAAAATCAAATGACATTGTCATGGATTGACAAAGTAATATTAAATTGACTTAAATTATATATATATATACTATATATACATGTATGTTTCTTTAAGACAAAAGGCACGTTTGGAGCCACGAGCGATAAGCTCACCAATTAGTTCGACAGGGGTGGTTGGTCCTGTAAGCACTCTGATATTTAAGTAAGTAAATAAATAAGAAGTGACAGAATATCAATGGGTCTAAGAGAAGAATATATCTTAGTTCTGAATAGAGTAAATTTATATAGGAGGAGAAGGAGGCATTTTGCATACATATATCGTGTGTTTGTAGGTGATAGATTGAGTATCTAGTATCGGTGGAGATTCCCAACTGGTAGCATGGTGTCTATAGGACTCTCATTAATGTGGATGAGATTCCTCATAAATGAGAATGAGATTTGAGCAAGCGCGTGGATATCTAGTATATGGCAGTAATGATGTTGTTGTAGGCTGGCATAGGGCCAGGGCTAGGCCAAGATTGGGCATTGAGAGATGGGCCGAGATTGGGTCGTGAAAAATGGGCTGAGATTGGGCTAGACGGTCTAATATATATATATATATATATATATATATATATTATTATGTGAAACACTTAAAAAAAAAAAAAACTAAGTAAAATGTTATCTAACCCGTCTGATGATGTAGGTGAGAATGTGATACAAATTTCATGCGATTGAATATTCCATTATATATTAAATTTTAAAATTTACATTGATTGGTAAAGCATTTGAATCTTATTAAGTATGGGGCTGTTGATTGAGGCAAGAATTAGAAGCATTTTCTAATTATTCTAAACCTAACTAATGTTATCGTGAGCGCATATTATTGGGTTTTGGTGGACACCATCTGCCAACTTAATTGAAATTTTGAGAGATGTCAAATCTCAAACTCGTCACACTAAGCAACTAATTAATGACAATTATTATTATTATTATTATTATTATTATTATTATTTAATTTTTAAATTTATGTATATTTTGGGCAAGTATATGGATTGGTAAGATAAAAAAAATATATTCGAGATTTCGAATCAAATGTAATCTTGTACATAAGTTGACTCCCAACTACTTTCATATGTAGGTGTTTTATTTTATTCACAATGATATATATTTATGATTTTTTTTTTAATTTGATGAATTTTAAATGCCCAACAGGATAACCTAATATGTTTAAGGCTGTGTTTGGGGAGTTTGTAGAGGGGATGGAGGAAGGATTCATAAAAGAGAGAAAAATAAAAGAAGGGGGAAGGGGATGTAGTTATCTTTCTTTTATTTAGATGTTTAATTAGGAAAGAAAAATGGAATTTTCTTCCCCTTATTTGAGAGGTAAAAGAGAAAACAAAAAGGAATGAAAATTTGAAACATAACCCTCCTTAGTCAAATAATTATTATTAAGAAATTCATGCTTATAATATAAACATGCAGGGAAACCCATGTAATATAAATTTAACTCAATGACAATAAGCTAATGTAACTTTAAATAACATGAATAGTGAATTTAATTTCTAAAAAATAAAAAAAATATGTTCCATATTTATATGAAATCTCAACAATACCGGATATAATTTAGTTGTTATTTAAATATTTTCCTACAACACAGCCATTCTTATCCACAATGGCCGACAATACTCTATTGTAGTCAAAACAAATTAGTGCTATCTGCTATGCACTTAAAAAGAAAAAAAGAGAAAACCAGCCAATGCTTGAACTTGAAGTGCTTCTGCTTTAGATGGGTGTTTCTTCTCGACTTTGATGAAACTTCAAAAACATGACATAGCCATATATTCGATTTGATCTCTTTTGTCAAATTAATTATGGAAGCTGATTTGTGGCGGATTGGACCTACATAATAATGAAATGAAATTAAATGTGTAAAGGAGAAAAGTTGAAAGACGATATAATCTTTTTGTTGTAAGTCACTCACTCACCCAAAGTTGAAAAGTGTTGAGTGAGTTGTTGGGCTAATGGTTTCTGACCCATTAAGCATTTGAAGATTTGTTTATAATTTTATTTGTCCTTTTGTCTTTAGGGTTTGTCGTTTGAAGATGGTGGCAATCAATCATTCGTGGCATAGTGGCATCAGAGTGGTGTGGCCCAGAATAGATCGACTTGACTAAAATTTACAAAAGCAAATAGTTACCAGTTAGTGACTGGCAGACTATTACTGGGCCGTGGGTCGGTTCAAACTGTGTTAGACTTTGTTATTGTAATATTATTTAAATAATTTCAATTATGTAATGCAGGAAATTGATTTGATTGAGGGGTGTTGATTTGTGCCACCCCTATATTGAGAGGGTGACGCCCCTATAGTTCACGCAACATTTATGATATATTATGAATCTATGACTCCTTTTCTTTGTAAAATATTCTACATAAAAATAATTTTGGGCACACATTAATTTTTCCAAACGATCTTCCGCAAGCACTGACTCGCCGAGCACCCTCAATTAAAATTAAAAGCCAACAAAGTGGGAAACACCAAGCCCCAATGAATGTTATGTAGTTCCTCCTCTTCCCATGCAACCTAGAGTTACAAGTTCAGCTACTGATGTAAATGCTAAGTGGATTTATTCATCATGATCAGCAAAAGCAGCAACACCACAACGCTTGGCTCACCACTCCTAACGTCAAGAGCAGGAGCAGGAGCAGGAAGAGGAACAAGTGTAGCAACATAAGCTGGAATGATCGGTGCATTAAGAACCACGAAAGGACTCTAAGGGGCAGTGACCGTCCAAGAACGACAGCTAGAAGAAACAGGATGCCTTTACGTCCTCCATCCACAATCATTCCGAGGATGAGCAAGTCAAGCAGGAGTGAAGGATTCGATTCCCAGAGAAAAAGTTTCAAGCAATCCTTGAAGAAGGGGTGAAAAGCCCTTCCCCCGCTCGCCGCCACCACGATGCAAAGCTTAAACTAGAAAAATGTGAACATAGAATTAGATGAGCAGAACTCATCACGACACCACTTGGATTTACAAGACAAGCAATAAATCAAGCGTCGATGAAGCAAACAATCTACAATTAGTGAGTTCCTTGATGTTACAATGCATGGGTCTAAGCTCATAATTTTCTATTGGGAGATCTTGTCCTTAGGTGAGCAAGCGTCCGCAATCCAAAGGTGTTAAGAAAGCTAACTCCTAATTTGAAAGGACCCTATCAAGTAGTCGAAGCCCTCAACCCATGAGAATACAGATTGGAAGACTTGGAAGGTTGACCAATCACTCGCACGTGAAATGTACAAAACGGAAGGAAGTTTTTCTCGCAGCGATGTGCTTCATCTCTACTTTCTAATGTTGTGTTCAAGAAGCCTCTTAATCTACCTAATCGATTAATCTCATGAAAATGAGGCCCGTAGAAAGGTTATGGAAGACACTAGGCCTCTTACCTCGAATGATTTATAAGGATGATAGGGATAAAAATTTATGGGAAGGAGAAATTTTGTAAAATTACAGAGAAAAATAATTTACGAGGATGATTTACGAGGATGAAATGCAGTCAAGAGACAAAGGGGTAACAATTTTCTTTATGATAATTAATACAAGTCCAAACGTCTATTAAATAGACTGTAAACAAACCCCCTACCAGAAGAACTACCAAATCCACTAAACTAGAAAATAGGAAAACACTACCAGAAGAACAACCAACTGATTTTATCTAAAAACAAAAGGAAAATGAAATTGATCAAGTCTTGCTGTTGATCCTCATCAACCCATGTAGCCTAGTTCCATTTTGTGTGCTTGTTGGCATTTTGCACGTATCATTCCTCCCTCTTTAAGGTTCCTTGTCCGCAAGGATTATTTTAAAATATCCAAAATAGTTTTGATAGCTTAATAATACAATAATTGTCTTTCATAGTCTTGTCGTTGTACCAATTCATTTATGAATTTATTTGGCCAAGAGATTACCATGCAAATCTGGTATGTCCACTTTGAAACGCACTCCATCTTCAACAAAAACGAATTCTTTCCAATAAAGAGAAATTGATGAAATGTTGCTGCACCAAATTGGCTTGTAGACAACAATTCCATCTAACTGATTTTTTTATTTATCCGTGGGTTGTGACAACGGGTTCTTTGTTAAAGATTGGATGATCGTTATAAGTATCGTCATCATCAAACTTATTCCACTGTTTGGAGTTGTATGATGAAAATAAGTTTGCTGAGTATTGAAGAGCTTGAAGCTCGATTAACACTAGTGCTCTTCCCAATAACATCAACTTGTGAGCTAACTTAATGATAGATTTGTTTTTCTAAATTTTGGTTTAAAAACAGAATTAACTTTTAAAAAACTTAAATAGAAAAAAGAAAAAAAAAACCAAGCAATTTAATTTAATTTCGATTTTTATTCACTCTTAATACAATGTCAATTCAATCATGCACACGGCCTTTTACTTCTAGAATGAGCACCAGCTGTCATTTCCTAATGTCTACCTGTCAGCAATTTGACGACAAAAAATATTCGAGTTTTTAAAGAAGTGGCACATGATACATTATCCAAGATATAGCTTTTTAATTACCAGAATAACCATTTTTAAATGACGAGTAACAATATATTATTGTATATTTATGTATTCATATAAGTAAAAGATATGCCCCGGTGGTTGGACTTTCCCCCAAAAAACAAGTGCTTTCTTGCGTGTCTTATCTGCAATATACGTATATGCTCGTTCGTTAAAGAAGAAGAAGAAAAGAATATTAAAATCAAGCTCCAATGGGTATTCATATCATTATGTCAATATTATTTATTGTTTCTGGAAGGGAGCTGAAGGCATACCCACCCATCAGTATATAATATTTATCTTATTATAATTTTACATTTGTATAAGTTGATGCATTGCATGCTTCCGAGATAATTTAACTTATTATGACGTAAATCTTTTAAACCAAATTATTATGTTAATTTTCATCCAAACTGTTATAAATCTATAATTGCAACCTATAAGAGAGAAAGAAATGACGCAATTTGCTTCAAGACGTTCCATTTTAACTATGATAGTTAAAAGGTATTAATGTTTTATATAACATAAATAATTCTTTTCTTATAATAGAATATATGTATTATATTATATAATAAAATATGTATTTTTATATTACACAAAAATATGCTTCACATTATTATAAAATATCGATATTTTTATTAATTATTGCGAATAAGGGGGCTGTAATGGAAGCGGACCCCAGGGGATCTGAATTGGGGGACATGCACAACCAAAAGGCAGACGAGCACTGCCTCCGTGCGCGCAAAACAAAGCGACGCCCATTGCGCGCCCACCCTGGCATCGCATTCATTGTTTGTCCTCCTTTCGCTGCGTCGGTAGCGTGTGGACTTATCTCGAACACATGGCATGCA
This sequence comes from Diospyros kaki, assembly GCA_036245055.1. Taxonomy (NCBI): domain Eukaryota; kingdom Viridiplantae; phylum Streptophyta; class Magnoliopsida; order Ericales; family Ebenaceae; genus Diospyros; species Diospyros kaki. The sequence continues at coordinate 12,533,800 of BSEG01000016.1, read as the reverse complement.
CTTTGCAAAAAGTGCCAATCATCCTACTAGGCCTGTCTGAACGCACACTCAATTGTTTGATTTTTGTTTCGCCCTGCTGAATGCTTTGCTTAATATAGAAAAAAAAAGGGAAGTTTTAGAAACTATACAATCCAGTGTTTGATAATTATGTAAGCAATAATTGGTTATTACTTATTTTTATAAATAAGATGACTCTGAAATATTCATAATAAAGTAGAAATCAAAGATATTAGAGTTTAGGATAAATTTCCTCTAGTTTACATAAATTACACCGACTATTCTATTCTTGTATATTAACACACTGAGAGTTTTTTTTTTTCTGAAAATAAAAAATACTGAGTTAATCATCTTGCTCCCTTATTTAGATTAATTCTTATCCCTTTCTCTCTCCTTTCCCCTTCCCCTAATTTCTTTCTGTATAATAGACACAGATAATCTCTAGCTGTCACCAATTGATCAACTCTCTTTCACTCCTCTTTCTTTTTTTTCTTCTCTCTTTGTTCCATAAAAAATCAATCATCTGGGTTTTTGATTAAAAACCCAAATGGTCTCCAGTTAAACCCCAGATGAAAACTTGGTGTTGAGGATATACCAGAGAACAATGAGATCAAGCTGAGAATTGAGTCATGAAAGATGACACTAAGAAAATAACTAAGAGTGACGGAGGACGATGGGGATTCGTGAAACGAGAATTGGCAACAACTAGCAATATAACCTAAAATGGTGGTTCTTTACTCACTTTCTTATCTTGAACCCAACACAATGTTATAGTTATTACAAGCCCATTTGTTGCTTTGTTAGTGGGTTCGAACCGACTAGAGTGGATGGGTGTGAGCTCTAATTGATTTGCTGGTGGGTTCTAATTTAGAAACTGTCAACATGGGTTCCATTGTGTAATTTTTTATTTATTTTTTATTTTAAAAGAAAGAAAAAGAATAAAGAGAGGATATTTTAAGAATTTTAGAAAAATTAAACCATATTATTTGATAAAGGATTATATGTTATGAAGATTCCTTAGAGTTTTCGAAAACGTTTTTAAAAAATAAAAATGCAATAGAAATGGAACAAAATATCTTGCAAACTAAGATGTTTCAATCATGTGTATAATTTTTCATTCACAATGAAAAAATAAAAAAAACGATAACGGTCACCTAATGAAGAATAAGTTGTGTTGCCTTTTGTATGCAATTTTGACCCTTCAGAATTATTCCAAGAATAGCCTTGTGTCTCTTTCACGAATAGCTCCTTAGTTGCTTTTACCTTGGTTGACCAAGTCTCCTCCACAAATTTAGAGGAGTCAATCCACACCAAGCAAGCCTACTAAAGCAAAGGTGATATTACTAAGGCTCTTAATTTTTTTTTTTTCCCAACAAAATCTTCTCATCATGCGAGCAAGGGTCAATAGGAAAGAAGAAAGAAATAAGAAAAAGATGAAGTATGCATGAGGAAGAAGAAGCCAAGAATCTCAAAATGTAGTCTCTTGGGAGTTCAAAACACACAAGCATGGAGGACCTTTCTCCTTTCCTTCTTCTTCTACTCTTCTTTCTTTCTCTCTTCATTAATTGCACTTTTCAATACATTTAATCAGCTTCTTAGAAACTTTAATGCTCTATAAATAGAAGAGATGGAAGAATGAACAAAATTCCATTGAACAAAATTGTTGATTGTTTCTAACAAACAGTTGACATTTTTCTCAAAACATTTGACCGATCGACTAGTTTAAATAATTGGTCGACAATTTTGTATCTCTAATTAAAACTTCTATCTAATTACACTTGGGCTCACTATTTACTTTTAATAACACTTTCATTAACTTTTAACAAACTTAGACTCCATTAACTCTTTAATGATATCCCCATTAACTTTTAACAACACCTTTGACCATTTCGTTAACAACACCTTGACCCTTTTGTTAACTCTTAACAATTTGATCCTTTTGTTAATTTTTAATAATATTTAATCTCATTAACTCTTAATGATGGTCAAGAACACACTGTCAGCTAAGTATTGATAATTCAATGCTTTGCGTTTGGGTGTGTGACCTTCTAGGTTTATTACCAAATGACAATTATGAAACGTTAAACCTTTTTGATGTCGATCAAATTCTTTGACCTATTTTGAAAATCTTTCAATTTTTTGAAATATTTTAAAATGTCTTGAATGACAACTAGTATTATATTAAGACGATCCTATAAGAAAATGAAGTCATACTTCTTGTGAGCTTATTTTGGCTGACAATTACAATATAATACAATTCTTTTATTAACTGACATCTTGATCGAGTAAAAGCCATAGAGTGATTAAATTCATTGGACTTGATAACTATGTCAAAATCTAATTTGATATGATTAAGACAATACATTAGAAACTTCTTTCCAATCATTCATACATTGGCCAAGGGTTTCATCTATCAATTGCTAATAAAAGATTGCATAGAATGTTTAATTCACATTGAAAGTTAATGGACGCTATCTAGCAATTATTTGCTTTCATATTCTCGCAGAAGAAAGACCACAAGTTGAATATTCTTACCTTACAATTAAATAGTTTCGCTCACCAATATACAAGATAATTATATCACTTCAAATTTAAAGATCAGTTACACAATTACAACTAATAAGAGATCATTCATTCTCTTAATCATGTGATGTTATTTACATTATAATCATTGAATGTTCAACCAACATTGTACCCATATGTTTACTATTTACATTTCATGTAATATGGCATGTGATTGACCATAATTTATCATTAACATCTCATGTTAATTAAATATAATAAATCATGTGTTAATTCATAATTAATTATTCAAAATCTCGATTTGAGAAATCTAAGAAGTATGAACACTTTAAAAAATCATGCATTTAAGAATTTCATCACAATATGCTTGACAACTTAAGAATGAGGTCTTCAATATGAGATTTAAAAACTTATTCATATAAAAGTGAAATGTATAAATAAATATATGGCTATTTTATTAATTTATAAGAATAAATCATATTATTGAATAAATGTTATTTAAATTTAGTATTAGGACACATCTCTAACATATTACACGACAATAAATTTCAAAAGAAATTAGTAATATTTCTAAAAATGAAAGAGTGATGGGTATCTTTTAACTCATTCTTAAGAGTGGTCCACCCTGTAATATACTAACTTCTTAATTTCATTGGTTGGAAAAAAAACAGAAATTTTAATTGATGGTTTAAACCATATTTTGGGTGTGGATGCATCACAATCCTGTCTTTCAAAGCATTTGAATTTCATGCATGTGCGATTTTCCACATTGATTTGACTCATGTTCCAAAAAGCTTAATTCTACTTCACTGACTTATGGGTCAGAAATGGAACGCGGGAACACTCTTTTTCTTATAAATGTCCTTTTTAGTATACATATAGTAAATGTTATTTATCATTTTTTTTTGTCACACTTGTACATTAATTTGTTATATTTTATTTTATAATACATCAATAAAAATTAAAACACATCAATACATGGATATTATTAATAATATCACAATTAAATATTTAACTAATATTTTCCATTTAACATAAATTGGCTGTACCTGCACCCAGGCGTTGTAAGACAAGTCAAAGCATAGTATATATCTTGGGATTAGGGCGGTAAAGCATAGTATACATGTTAAGAGTTGTAGTTTCGCGGAAGACCCTTCTTGTGCACTGCTGAAGAAGAGTGGACAATGAATTTATTTATAAATTAAATTTGGGGCGGCAGCGGCATGATATTATGATAGGATAATAATAATTCTTTCTAGAAGGGTAGGGCAGGGCAGGGCAGGGCTTCCTCCACGCACGGGAAGCGAGAGTGGAGTGGTTGATCGAAAAGGACAAACATAGTGGTGGCACGTTCTGAATTAGAATTGTCAAACTCGGCGGCCGGGCTTCTCAGTTTCCACACCGTTAGGTCCGTCAACGGTACTGTCCTCGACAAAATCCGTGAAATATAAATGATGCCAACATCACACGCCTCTATCTTATCAAAAATATATATTATCTTATTAGAATAATATTAACCTCTCATATATTATTATTATTATTATCATATTATGTAATTTTTTATTTTATTATAACTCAAGTGTCTGAACTTTATTTGCTTAATTTTGAAGAAGCACCTCTTCCTCTTGATTTAATTTTTAAATAAATTAATATAATCATAAATTTATATATTTTCAATCAGATACATAATTAATCTTTATTAAATAAAATATTTTTATCTCTATTAAGAATTAATTTTTTGTAATTTAAAAAAAAAAATTAAAAACTTTACTACTTGCACGGAATAACATTACCTAGATTTTATCTTATCTTGTTATCATTGAATGTTCAAGAAATAAAAAAAAAAATTAATGATTCATGAACAAGAGTGATCACCTTTATTAGTAAACAAAAAAATCATTGTAATGATGAATATTTTATATAAACATTCTGTTGAAACGTTAGAGCAACGAAATTGTATGCAACCTTATAAGTTATAACAAAGGGACAACCTTACCCAAACACGGAGCAATTTTAACATAGTCAAGAAAGTTAGACACCCCCTTTCAATTATTTTATATAAACAATACATCTCTATTAAGGGCATTCTATGAAGGACAAGAAGGTTGTCACTTCGTTATTTAGACTTTGATTTAAAAAAAAAAAAGAAGCTCAATTTTACGGATGGCACTTGATCGTAGCATTTTAGTTTTGTTTGTTTTAAGCTTATTAGTTTAGTAACACCAAATTGTTTAATAACAGAATAATAAGCACATGATTTAACTGCTCCAAGCCTCCTCCAACAAACAAACGTACTGTTCCAGAAAGCAACCAACCAGGATGCTTCCGTTCAAATGGTTCTCTGTATCTTCCATTGCTTGCTTCCGTTCTCACCTTCACCTTCACCTTCACCTTCGCGAATCTCTCTTCTCAATCAATAACAACCGGCCAACATGTCCCCGTTAATCACTTCCCGCCGGAGCTTCCACTTCCTCGCCATCTTCTCCTTCATCTCCCTCCTCTCCCGCGCCTCCTCCTCCGAACTCCACACCCTTCTCACCATCAAAGCCGCCCTGCAAACCACCAATAATGTGTTTGATTCCTGGCAGACCACCAATTCAGTCTGCGATTTCACCGGAATCACCTGCCACCCCGACGGCTCCGTCCAAGGAATCGAGCTATCCAACCAAGGCCTCGCCGGCACCGTCCCGTTCGATTCAATTTGCCAGCTCAAATCCCTCGAAAAGCTCTCTCTCGGCCTCAATTCACTCCACGGAATTGTCTCCGATGATTTGAGAAACTGCGTGAAGTTGAAGTACTTGGATATCGGCAACAACTTCTTCTCCGGTTCGGTTCCGGATATCTCGCCGCTGAATGGATTGAATTATCTGTACATGAATTCCAGTGGATTTTCAGGCGTTTTTCCGTGGAATTCGCTTACCAATATGACGGGTTTGATCGATTTGAGCGTTGGGGACAACCCGTTTGATCGGACCCCTTTTCCCGACGTGGTGGCGGAATTGAATCAGCTGAATTGGCTTTACTTAGCAAATTGTAGCATCGAAGGTCGGATTCCTTGGAAAATCGGAAACCTGAAGGAGCTCGTGAACTTGGAGCTCTCCGACAACTACCTCTCCGGTGAAATCCCCGCGGAAATTTCGAACCTTCCGAAGCTGAGGATGCTCGAACTGTACAACAACGACCTCACGGGAAAATTCCCACCCGGGTTCGGTAACCTCACGAACCTTCAGCGGTTCGACGCCTCGCAGAACCGTCTGGAAGGCGATTTGTCAGAGCTCAAGTCGATGACAGAGCTGGTGACTCTGCAACTTTTCGAGAACCAGTTATCCGGCGAGGTGCCGGCGGAGTTTGGGGACTTCAAGAAGCTCGTAAACTTGTCGCTTTACACGAATAACTTCATTGGCTCGCTTCCCGAGCGGCTTGGCTCGTGGGCAGAGTTTGATTACATCGACGTGTCGGAGAATAACCTGACGGGTCCAATTCCGCCGGGGATGTGTAAAAGAGGGACGATGAAAGAGCTCTTGATGCTTCAGAACAGGTTTACCGGCGAGATTCCAGCTACGTACGGTAACTGTACGTCGTTGACTCGTTTCCGGGTCAGCAACAACTTGCTCTCCGGCGTGGTTCCGAGCCAATTATGGGTGCTACCAAACGTCGGATTGATCGATATTGCGTTCAATAAATTTGAAGGTCCGATTACGTCCGATATCGGGAAGGCGAAGTCTTTGGCGCAGCTAGTTGTCAATAACAATCGATTATCCGGTGAATTACCGCCGGAGATTTCTGGAGCCAAATCGTTGAGTGAGATTGATCTGAGTTATAATCTATTTTCCGGCCGTATTCCGGCGGAAATCGGCCAACTCAAAGGACTATACAAACTTCATTTACAGAGCAACAATTTCTCCGGTCCTATTCCGGACAGTGTTGGCTCTTGTAGAGCTCTCGCCGACTTAAGCATGGCGGACAATTCACTTTCGGGAGAGATCCCGGCCTCCATTGGATCATTACCTTCTCTAAACGCGTTCAACCTGTCCAGAAATGAACTCTCCGGTCAAATTCCACCGAGCCTGTCATCTTTAAGACTAAGCCTTCTTGATCTCTCCTACAACCGGTTAACCGGACCCATACCCCGTTCCCTTTTGTTTCAGGCCAATAACGGTAGCTTCGCAGGAAATAGCGGCCTCTGCAGTGAAAACATCAAGAACTTCCGGCGATGTTCGTCGGGCTCCGGCAGCTCCCAGGAGAACTGGGTAATTGTGCTCGGCGTGGCAGTGGGTGCAGTTGTGTTGCTTCTCTCAGTTTCATGTTTCTTGTACATGAAGAAGAGCCAAAAAGATCGAGAAAGATCATTCAAGGATGATTCCTGGGACGTGAAATCTTTCCATGTTTTGACCTTCACGGAGGATGAGGTTCTTGATTCAATCAAGAAGGAGAACGTAATCGGAAAAGGTGGGTCTGGAGATGTGTATAAGGTTGTGTTGCCTAATGGCACAGAGCTGGCCGTGAAGCACATTTGGACCTCGGATTCCTGTGGCCGGAAGGTCGGAAGCGCCAAGCCGATGCTGTCGAAGGGTGCCCGGAAGTGTCGGGAATTCGACGCAGAGGTAGAAACACTGAGCTCCATAAGGCACGTTAACGTGGTGAAGCTATACTGCAGCATAACCAGCGATGACTCGAGCTTCTTGGTTTACGAGTATTTGCCTAATGGGAGCCTGTGGGATCAGCTGCATGCTAACAGGAAGTTGGCAATGGATTGGGAAACCAGATATGAGATAGCTCTTGGGGCGGCCAAGGGGCTAGAGTACCTGCACCTCGGCTGCGATCGGCCGGTGATCCACCGAGACGTCAAGTCGAGTAACATCTTGCTGGACGAAGATATGAAGCCCCGGATCGCCGACTTTGGGCTGGCCAGGATTGTTCAGGCAAATGCAATCAAGGACTCCACCCAAGTGATCGCTGGAACGGTCGGCTATATCGCTCCCGGTAAATGCCTGCCCTTTTTGATTACTCACCTCATTTTGTATAGAGATTCTATAACAATAAACGCTTCTGTTTAATTTGCAGAGTATGGGTATGCCCGCAAGGTGAACGAGAAGTGCGATGTGTATAGCTTCGGGGTGGTTTTGATGGAGCTTGTGACCGGGAAGAGGCCTATTGAGGCAGAGTACGGGGAGCATAATGACATTGTGCACTGGGTATCAAGCAAATTGAAGAGTAGAGAGAGTGTGCTAGGCCTGGTGGACTCCCAAATCCCTGCAGCTTATAGGGAAGACGCAATCAAGGTGTTGAGAATTGCCATTCTCTGCACAGCCAGGCATCCAACCCATAGGCCTACAATGAGAAGCGTGGTTCAGATGCTTGAAGAAGCTGCCCCCCCTTGTAAATTGGTGGGCATCATCATCGGCAAAGATGGTGCTGCCAACAAAGATACCACAAAGTTTGGAGATGCTCACCCTAATTAATCGGGATTAGGGTTTTGCAACCAAATTTTATTCTCCTAAGGAAAATTATTTTGAGCCTCAAGACACCACATTAATAAAAAAAATTTGATGTTCCGAATCAATGAGGTGAGGGCACGCATTAGTGATAATGTTAAATTCGTAAAAATATTTCACGAATTTGACATTATCACTAATACGGCTTAATATCTCACGAGTTTAGGACATCAAAGATTTTTTTTTTTATTGAAGTGGTGTATACATGGCACCGAAAAATTTCTTATTAGTCTGAGACTAGGTAGTGCCAATTGATGACCTCTTTATCATGCTTTTTGACCAATAAGGTGAAGAAAGATTGAGAGTTTTTGTGTTGTAAATTGTATCATTTTTGTATAATAAATAAGGGTTTTTGTGACTAAGAAAAAAAAAAATTCAGCTCTTTAAGGGTAGCCATTTCAGTATGGATTCGTTGAAAGAATTCATGGAAATCAATACCTAATTTCAGTGTGGATTCATTGAAGAATCAAAGGCAGGTTAGGCATATGAGATTGGTAGCTTGGATGTGTTTTTTGGGGGCAAGTTTGGTTGTTTGGATGTGACCTTCTGCCTAATTTCTTTGTTGGAAGTGTTTCAATAACCAAAAATAATAAGATTTTATAAAAACATTATAATCTTTATTTTTCATATGATAATAATTCTTTTGTTGCTATCCAAAGCAATGGTAGTTTTTGGACTAATTTTTAAGCTCCTCCGTCAAAATGAAACATGATTTTTTGATCTTATCTGATGCTGAATTAAAAAAAAAAAAAAGAAGATAAAATCTAAAGAGGCTCTACATGTCAATACGTATTGCTTTGTGGGCCAGAATCCAAGATGCTGAGTTGGGGCCCAAAAGGTCTGGCATAGGCATAGCATAGCCTCAACTCAGTGTACCTTTGGGCTGATTTGGCATGAGAGCCAGCCTCAATGGAAAATTGGACCTTACACTTTTTTTTCTGTAAATAAAATTGGACCTTACACTTACACCCCATATCAATTAATAAAACAACTGTTTGGGAATTGTTTAATTAAAATTATGCAAACTTAGAAAACCACTTTACGAAATACAGAAAATTGGAAAATTTGTTCAATACAAAAATTTTGTAAATTGGAAATGGAGATTTGGAAAATGATGCTCTCCAAAACTCAATTGAATTTAAAATTAAATTTTCAATTTTGTTACTGTTGGACAAAAATAAAAAAATTCAAAATAGATTAAAGGATAAATAATTATCCTTATAGATTATCTGGATGCTTTGTATTATCCAGTTGTTACACAGTTATATTTAATTTAATTGAAGTTTATATTTTATATTTGTTTTATTTCCTAAAATTTAAGAGATAATTTTTTTTTCTAGTTTTTAGGATTAGATTATTCCAATCCTTTCATACTCTATAAGAAAGAGAAAGAGTTGTATCTTGTATATATTTCCTAGTCCTCTCGGTTTCAAATTAATCAAGCATTTTGTTTTTACTTGTTTCATGATATCAGAGCATTAGGCTCAATCAAAAGCAGTATAATCATCATCATTCTTTTTTTTTTTTCTCTCCATCTTTCAAGATCATGGCCAATGTTCACCAAAACCCTACCCTACCAGAGGCATCTGCTACCAGATCTTCAGGTCGTTTTCCTTCATCTGGTCCGATTTCCTCTTTTCCAAATCTACCAACTACCCTAATTGATAATCATTTTCTACACATTACTCATGTAACACCCGAGGACAATTTTGAGGATAAAATGATATTTGATAAAGGGCATAATTGGAATTTTGGGAAAAATGAGACTTTAGGGCACACTAACCCAGTTTTGGACGACCGAATAAGTCAGAGGGAGTACCTCGGACCCTAGATTGCCCAAGAAAATGGTATAGTATCGACGAGCAATTAAAATTATGATTTTTAGTAATGAAAGAAAAAAGATCGGGAACAGTTTTTGGTACAGCAAAAATACAGCCGTCAATAAGGTCATATTACCGAATTGCTATAAACGACGTCCAAAAAGTTAATGGAGAGTGTCAAGGAATAGTATTCGATGTGTAGAACAACCCTTAAGTGGTTTCAGGATGAATCGGGTAGATTTGAGGTCAAATAAATCAGTCGGGCCAAAGTATAATTTTCTAAAAATGCCTGAGGGAGGTCTAACCGGCAATTTTTCGAAAGTTTCAAGGGAGAAATGAGAAGTATCAACCTTAAGGGTCTTAGTGAAGGTATTAGAAAAGTCAGGGGCTTGAGGAAAAGGACCAAAATGCAAACAAAAATTTCGTAAGGGCCTAACTGCAATTTTTAGAAACTTCACTCGCGCATGGCAGATCTGGCCAGAAAATCCGGCCATTTGGCCATCAAGTCTTGTCAAGGGAGTGGCCTAGGGTGTCCTGGTGGCGTGAGGGGAAAGAAATGGCCGAAAAATCGGCCACGTGGGGTGGTTTTTAGGCTATAAATACCGAAGGGTTTCGACCGAGGAAGAGGCACCAAATCGAGCTCATTTTCGAATGAGTTTTGGAGATTGGATAGAGGGCTTTTGGTCTCCAGGAGGTAAGGATCATTTTGGGAGTGGTTTGAAGCATTTTGGCGAAGGTTTGATGGTGTTTCGAAGAAGGTCGGATATGCCCTAGGCGGACTGCGACCGACACCTGCAACTCGAGTTTTAAACGTCTTTCCGACGTCCTTTCGGCCTGAAACCAACGGGGGTGTGATCGACTTCTCAAGGGCTTTCGAACGACACCCGATTTGCGGCCATCGGAGCACCTGCCAGCGACGGCTAGAGGTTGAAGATGACTGGCGCGTGACTGCCACGCGCCAGTTCAAGCTAGGTCATCCACGCGCCGCGCGTGAGGGCGCGTGAAACGTCAGGTAAATTTGGAATTTTTTTTATTATTTTTGGAAAGTTATTGTATGAATTATGGTGCAAGAAATTTTTGAAAAATGTTGGAGAAAATGGTCATTTTGTAATTTTCAAAGTGAATAAGGCTTATGAAAAATAGGAAGAGGTATTGGAAAATCCTTAGAAAATTTTGGGAGATAGGAATTAATTATTTATGAATTTTTGTGAAGAGAAATCGAGGAAAAACCTTGAGTAGATATTTATTAGAATTTTTGAGGGGAAATATAAAGAAAATAGGAAGAAATTATGGAAAATTGGAAAAATAGATATTGATATGATTATGAACAAACGTGGTGACTAGGGTATTGTTGAGGCTCGAGGTTGAAGTACAAGAGCATCAGGCGCGCAAATTGAGGTCAAGCACGCAGATCGAGGCAGGCGCGCAAATCGAGGCTAACCGCGCTTGTCAATTGGGAATTCGTCTAAAGGTGAGTAGTTCTCCTCTAAAACTTGATTTACTGTGAGTGTTCTCCCCAAACTTGGTTTTGACTTGTGAGTGGTTCTACCCGAAAAGATTTCAAGTAACATGTAAATGGTTTTCATATTCATGGCTTGGGTTTTGTGATGAATTGTCCAAATGATTATTTACACGTGCATTAAACGTTGATTTTAAGTGACGCATGTTATGATTTTTGACCATTGGCTTGTTTTGTGTCGTTCATGTGGTATGTGGGTTGTTGACTTATGACGAAGCCCAGAGTGACAGCACTCGGGATGCGTACCTAGGATTAATGCTTGGTGACCACTTGGGACGGGGCTGAGACGGACTTCACCCTACGGGACCCAAGTGGCGGGGCTGCGAGTGGACACCACCCCGGTTGTTGGCTCAAGTGGCGGGGCTGTGAGTGGACACCACCCCAGAATCGTTTGAGCAGTAGCATTAATGCCGAGGTGACGTCGATTCCGAGGATAGTGCTGACGTGACAGTCTTGGGGCTAGGGTTGTGTTTTGGAATGCTTTTGAGTGGGAGTGTAAAGCCTGACAATGACAATGGGATGATTCGTGGGTTCATATGTCGAGGTTGTCCCTCTTAAGCAGGATCGGGTTGCCAATGGGTCGATTTGGTTGTGTCGCCTTTAGAGAGATTGCGTTTTCCCCGGTTAGGGTTAAATGCTGTGTGGGATTCTCTTAGACTGGTGCATGTTGGGATTTATCGATTTTGTGTACATGATTCTGCATACATTCATGAAAACGTTTTTGAACTCTCACTTAGATGATTCAGTATCTAATTTGGACTATGTCCCTGGAATATTCAAACGTTCCAGGTGAAAGCAGTGACGTTAAGGAAAGAATGCCATCAGGATGTAGCAGTTACGTTTGGTTTTCGTAGGTTCTGTCTATGATTACAATGTACAGAGATTATGTAATATATTTTCATGTGAAACATCGATTCAGTTATTGTAAAAGAAATTGTCAGTTATATGTATATATGTTTGAGGTTTCGATCTTGCTTCCGCTGATATAATTGATGATGCCTGTCTTAGTCTATTTATTGAATGTTGTTATACTAAGAAGGTACGATCGAGATTGTCGGGAAACAATGGAAATATGGCTATCGAGGAATTTATGTGATATTTGATTTAAATTTTCTCGAAATCTCGAATTAACGCACGCTTGGGAAAAGTGGGGCGTTACAACTCACCATAAATTGAATGGTAGTAATTTTAGAAAGTGGTTCCAATCTATGTTACTGGTAATCAAAGGGAAAGAAAAATTCGGTTATCTAACTGGTGAAACTCTTGCTCCTTCTGCTACAGTTGTTACCTATGGCTCTTAGGAGACCAAAAACTCAACCATAATGACATGGTTAATCAATTCTATGGAGTCTAGGATTGGGAGATTCCACAAAATAGCCAAGGAGATTTGCAATTCGGTCCAAGAGATATATTCTGACTTGGAGAATTCATCTCAAAACTTTGAAATAAAGTTAGCCATCAGAACAACCAAACAAAGTAACTTAAGTGTTACAGAATATTTTAATGTTTTGGTTCAGTTATAGCATGAAATAGATTTGTTCCAGAACATTATTTGGGAATTGTTACGGGCATTTCTTGAACCACCTTGGGCTATTGACATGACTACTTTGCCCTGGGAATGGTCCAATGATAAGGCCCAACCTCTCGAAGTCCAATGGGCCCAAGACCAAAGATGTCTCTGCGAGGTCACATAATTGCTAAAATGTGAGCTCTGATTACGATAGCAAGCGAGCTCCTGGCGATGGCTCTAACTCGTTGGCCAACCCGATCAGCTTGCGAAGAAGACCACAAAGAAGAATAACCGGATCTGATGTCTACCTGTCCTCATAAGTGAAAAGCCAAGCCTTACATGGTGCAGAACTTTTATTACCTGTTTTATGGGGATAATAAGGCCATATTGTCCCTCATGATGTGACCCAACTGCTTTGAATTTTGTGTAAATAGGGGATAAAAAGCCATTGTACAGGGATGAAAAAAAAGATATACATACTGTTACTCTGCCAAAGTAATCAGAGAACAGTCGTGGACTAGGCATCATTTCGGCCAAACCACGTAAAAAAATCTTGCGTATTGTTTGTTAATGGTGTTATTGTTTTCTTCCCCTCGTACTCGTGATTATTGGGTTAGTACGGGCTGACAAATCTCGGTCGACCATTTCTAAATGTCGACAGGAATGTACTGCTGATAGCATAAAGTATAATAAGATGATTGAAAAGGATAAGACATTTGACTTTTTCCATAGGCTTATCACTGATTTGAATGAAGTAAGAGGTCGGATTTTAGGCACTAAACCCTTGCCATCTCTCAAGGAAGTTTTTGCTGAAGTAAGAAGGAAAGAAAGTCGGCGAAAGGTAATGCTCAACTAACTTGATAATACAAATCTAACCCATCAGAATTCTTCTTTTGCAACTATTGAACAAGGGGACATTTTTCCAAAAGGGGTAGGAAAGGAGAAGTAATGGTGTGACCACTGTAACAGACCCTACCATACAAAAAACATTCGTTGGAAGATCCATGGCAAACCTGCCAATTGGAAACCTAAAAACAAGAGAGAAAACACCCGATCAACTATGTGGCTAAAATAGCCGGGGAGATGGGAAGCAAGACTAATATGAATTTGACAGAAGAACAGATCCAGGTCCTTTACAGACTGTTAAACCAATGTATCACCCCTACTAATCCTTCTACTCATCAATCCATTCCATCAATAGTCCAGAAAGGTAATTCTCATATTTCTCTGCTATCATAAAGACTTTCTAAGGATGTTTTGATAATAGACACAAGTGCATTTGATCATATGTCCAGTTCCAAAAGGCATATGACTGAATACAAGCCGTGTGATACATTAATTGAGGTTAAAATAGCCAATGACACAACCTCTCTTGCCCTGGGATGTGGGACTATTTGTGTTTCGAAACTAAAGCTTAAATTAGTGTTATATATCCCTGGATTGAGTAACAATGTATTGTCACTAATGACATGAACTGTAGCGTGATATTTTTCCCTTCCTACTATTTGTTTTAGGACCAAACATCGGGGATGATGATTGGGAGTGCTGAAGCTAAGGATGGACTTTACTGGTTGACTGGAAACATTTCAAATTCTTTCTCTTTGAATAAACCTAATCTAACTGTTACAACCAATGTCGAGGCTATGTTATGGCATAAACGGTTGGGGCATCCCAGTTTTCCTTATTTTAGATTCTTATATCCTCAAATTTTTATCAATAAAGACCAAAGTTTTTCTTGTGAGCAATGCACTCTTGCAAAATAGGCCAAAACTCATCATTCTATTCACTTTTATAAGCCCTTAACACCATTTCATTTGATCTATAGTGATATTTGGGGACCTTCTAAACACCCTAATATATTTGGTTCATTACCTTCATTGATGATCATTCTAGGGCATGTTGGGTGTATCTTTTAAAGGATAAATCAGAAGCTAGCTACATATTCAAGCGCTTTCACAAATATGTTTTGAATATGTTTCAACCTCATATTCATATTTTGGATGCCGATAATGGTTGTGAATACTTTTCCCATGACTTGACTAATTATTTGTATGAACATGGTATTTTGCATCAAAATTCTTGCCCCTATACACCACAACAACACAGTGTGTGTAATACCCAAGAAATTCGGATTATTTGAAATTAAGTATTTAGCTTAAAAAAGTGATCGAATTGGCTGCAGGGAGTGCCCTAGAGCCGAGATGTTTAAGAAAAATGATATAGTATTAACGAGCATTTCCAAGCATGATTTATGACATCTTAAGGAAATTAGATCAAAGACGAGTTTCAGTACAGCTAAAATGCAACTACGATTTAGGCTAAAAAATTGAATTGTTGTAAAAGACTTCCGAAAAGACAATGAAATTTTCGAAGAAGTCAAATATTATACAAGGAACAACCCTTAAGTGGCCTAGGGATGAAACAAGAGGGTTTCGCAATCAAAGCGTAATTCCTGTCCAAAGTGTAATTTTTGAAAATTCTTGAGGAATGTCGAAATGACATTATTTTCGAAACTTCGGGGGTCAAACGAGAAGTTTAGAATGTGAGGGTCTCAACAAAAGTTTTGAAAAACTCAAGGGCCTTGTGGAAAAGGGTCAAAAATGCATTTCAAAAGTTGAGAGGGGTGAAAGTGCATTTTCAGAAAAGTTTGGATAGCCATGGCCGACCAAGCTTCCGGCCACCTATTCCATCACTGCTTTCCACCATGGGAAACTCGGGGAAAAGGGCTAGGGGACCTCTGGGCTTGGCCAAGAGCGATCCATTGCCGACAAAAGGGATCAAAATGGTTGAAAATTCAGTTGAAAGTTGGCCACTATAATTGAGCTTTGGAGGGCCATTTTCGGTGGATTTTAGACTGATCTAGGACACAAGAAATCATTAGTGGCCTTGGATGAAGCAAGATTGGTTGTTTTGTGGCTCAATTTTGATTATAAATAGAGAAGGTTTTTAGCTGAGGGTTTTACAAGTTTGGAGCTTCAAATCGATGGCGTTACAGGGTGAATTGGGCATCCATGATAAAGAGATTTTGATCCTTGGAGGTGGTAGATCAATTCTGGAGAATTTGGTGAGTAAAAGAGTATAATCGAGCTAGTTTCGAAGCTCACCGAAAAATGGAGGCAGACGGTCTGGCCAAGGCTTTAAGCCTCCGGTTAAGGCATCTTTGGTGTTTGTTTTGGGTAGCAAGTCATGCCATGGTGATCAACTAGGTGAGTAGAGCAACCCAGGAGAAAAATTCCACATCACCGGTGTGCTGAAACCGGGGAAGAAGACTAGAGTGTGGCCTTCATGCGTGGGCTTCACGTGCACAATTCGCGCATGACACGTGCGGGTGAGTGGCACTCAGGTATTTTCTAATTTTTTTCTCTAAAATGCTTAGAAAATTATTTTGGGATTATTTGTGTAAAAATATTGGAAAAAAAGGTTGTGTAGATATTTATTTTAGAATATTAGTGAGAAAAAATTGGAGGAAAAAATAGAGAAATATGAGAAAAAATAGGTTTTGATACTTATTTAAATAAATATAATGATTAGGGTGCCTTGAGACTTAAGGTGAAGTGTCTTGTGTAAATTTTGGGGTTGACACAAAAATTAAGACTGTGCATGCTTTTCGAGGTGATTTGAATCTTAAGTTAAAGGTGAGTGTTTTTTCCCCAAAAGTTTATACATGTTATATTTTGTCTATGTTGAGCATAATAGTCATGAAAATGACTAAGTTAAATGTATTTTATGCACATCTTGTTATATCTATACATATATTGTTGCATCGATGATTATATTTTGTCTATGTTGAGCATGATTGTAAGAACCCATATCTTTGTGAGGTTGCCATGTAATTTAAGTAAGTTTAGAATACCGAAAAATTGGCTTGATAATAGTTATCAGTACCGAATCGACTGTAGGAAATGCCTCGGAGTGAAATTGTCTAAGAAAAATGATATGGTCTCGATGAGCGTTCCGAGATAAGATTTATGGTATCGAAAGAAATCAGATCGAGAACGATTTTTGGTACAGCTAAAATGCAGCTGCCATTTAGGTTGCAGAATCGAATTGTCGTAGTGGATTTCTGGGAAGTCAACGAAAGCCTGAGGGGGCTCCAATTTTTCGTAAAGAATAACCTTTTAGTGGCTTTGGGATGAAATGATAGCCCAGTAAGGATACTGGGGCGGAATTGTCATTATCAAGTAATCTTGGATTATTAATTTTACGTTTTCGGTGTTGAAATGCACATAAATTGAGGTTTAAGGGCATAGTTGCAACAAAGAAATTGTCCAAGTGTAATAGAGATGAAAATTGAGATTTAATGTGTAAATTTTATATATATTAATGTAATATATGATATATATATATGGGCGTGTTGTGTGTGCGTGAATGATGGCTGCCATGTCTCTGCAGATTTTATGCCATTCCTCTGCAAGCTTCATGGGCTAAATGGTGTGATCTTCACGTAAGTAAGTATGGGACAAGTAAGGTGGAGTTGATTGTGTACACAGTCGTGGAGAGCAAGCAGCAACGCCTATAAATTGGGAGCAGTTGTGGGCGATTGAGAAGTAGAAAGAGAGAGATCGAGAGAGTCAGAAGCAAGAGAGAGAAATCGAGAAAAAGAGAAAGGGCCGAGTTAGTGGCCGAAATTAGCACGCGGCCATGGCCGTGAACAACAAGCTGATGCCATGGCAGCTCAGTCGAAGGCGGAGTAGGGGAAGGTGGGCTGCGGTGGTTCACAGTGGTGCGACGGTAATCAGTAGGCTTCCGACGAGGGTCGAAAGAGCTATGGTAGTCGCGGAGCTGCCATTGCAGCAGCTTGGCAGCAGCGCGCATGAGCTGTGAGTAGTGAGCTAGATGGCTGGATGAACGTGGTGGCGAGGTCGACGGATGTCGTTGGAGGGCCAATGGAGGCCAACAACAACTGTCGATGCTGCTGTGTGTGTTGGAGTAGCAGCCAGCGACCATGACTGGCCGTGATGGAAGCTTGTCGCGCGGGTAACTAGCGCAGAGGCTCGCGTCAGGGGTGGTATGGTGGCGACCGACAAGGCCAGTTAGAACGGCTGCAACTAGCGTGGGCGAAGACAAGGCTGGCAGCTGCGGTGCCCTGTTTGCGCGTAGGTGCTGGTACGACGAACATAGGAAGAAGAAGGAAGAGGAGGAAGAAGGAGAAGGAGGAGAAAGAAAAGATTGAAAAGAAAAGAAAAATTATAAAAAAATAGAAAAAATCCCTGAAAAAAATAAGAAATGGATATTTATTAATATTTGAGAAATTTTAGGCAAGAAAATGGTTCAGACACACGTTTCGAGGGTATGACACGCATACCGAGGAAGTCTGATAGGATAAGTTAAGGTAAGTAAAATTTCTTAAAAAAATTTAAAAATTCAGAAATATTATTTTATGAATTTTTATAGTGAAATATTTGAGAAATATTTAGTTTGAATTTATTGAGAAAAATAGAAAGAAATAGAGAGAAAAATAAAAAAAATGTAAGAAATTATGAAAAATAGGTTTTAATGTTTATTTAATCAAATATGGTGATTAGGATGCTTTGAGGCTTAAGTTGAAGTCACTTGTACAAATTTTGAGGTTGGCACGCAAAAAACGATGCTCAAATTTTGAGGCAAGACGCGAATATTGAGGTAGCTCGATAAGTTTGGGAAGGTAAGTGATACTTTCTAACTGGATTTAGTTTTATGAAAAATACTTGGTTTGTAAGTGGTTCAACCAAAAACGCGATTTTAAGTAAATAATTTTATCATGTTGTCATGCCTTGATGTGAATATATCATGTAGATTGCATTTACATGTATTTACGATGAAATGTGTATATGTTCACGATGATATTATTGATCATGCATCGCATGTTGGGTTTGAGATATGCACGGGCATCGCTACTCTACTAAGGGTGCACCCATAAACCTCGGCCTGGTGAGGAGGCTGTAAAAATGGAGAGCAACAAATGAGTGTAGTCGACTCAAACTGAAAGAATATGGAAATGACATTTTGCATTTTGCATTCATGAAAGAAATATGTTTATTATACCATTACTTAGATGATTCATCATCTAACTTGGGTTTTGTCCCTAGAATATTCAAACGTTCCAGTTGGAGGTTGTAGCAAATACGAGAATGAATGAGGCATTAAATGGCACTTAGCAAAGTGTATGATAAATTGAATGATGAATGAAATGTATGTTATGTAGCCCATGTATTTAAATTCAGTTACTTTGAATTCTGGACGTTTTGAAAGAATGAAGATGTATAACCCTATTTAAGGTTAATGTTAGTTGAGAACTTATATTTTGTAGTAAGTTATGTTGAGAATCGATGATGTAAGAATTGATTTATGATTAATGTTAAGATGTCAAGTTCGATCTTTGTTTCCGCATTTGATGTGTATAATAATTCTTTTCAAGATAAAATGTTTGAAAATTTTGGGATAGATATGAAAAATGATATGGTTTAACTTATAGTTTAAAAGAAAAAATTTATTATTCTAGAATTGTCCTAATTTATAATGCACTCGAAAAACGGGGCGTTATAATGATAGTCATGAAAGTAGCTAAGTTATATGTATTTTATGCACATCTTGTCATATCTATACATATATTGTTACATCGATGGTTATGATATTTTTTTGTACCAAAAGACATATGAATGCTATTTTTCATGTATTAAGATACCTTAAAAGGACACCTGAAAAATGTTTGATGTTTAAAAAAACCAAGGACCAAGGAACTGAAGGGTTTATTGATGTAGATTGGGCAGGCTCTTTAGAGGATAGCAGGTCCACAACCAAATATTGCACTAAAATGTGGGGAAATGTGGTAACATGGAGAAGTAAAAAGCAATCAGTAGTGGCTCGTAGCAGTGCCAAGGCTGAATTTCAGCTCATAGCCCAAAGAATTTGTAAGGTTATTTGGTTAGAAAGGCTGATGGAGGATCTAAGGATACCCTTGACTTAACCTACAAGGGTTTATAGTGATAGTAAATCTGCAATCAACATTATAAGGAATCCAATCCAACATGATCGTATGAATCATGTAAGGACATACATGAATTTTATAAAACGAGAAATTGATGAAGGAAGGATCTATGAAGCACGAAAACAGCTCGGAGGTGTCATTTCAGCATTTTCGAACCGTTTCCTTTTTTGAAAATGTGAAGACAGCCCGAAACGATTTTTGGGCCGTTTCTGTAAATTGCGAAACGTTCTAGGGGCGGTTTCATAATTTACAAAAAATGTGGCAGACCGGCGGTTCGGTTTTAAACCGAACCGCCCGAGTATATATATAATATAACTAAAAAAAATAAAAAATAAAAAATAAAAAATAAAAATATAAAATTGCTAGGGCCGGGCGTCAATAGTCATCGGCCTCCTTCCTTCCTCTCATCTCTCTCCCCTTTCCCCCAAACCCTAACCCGAGCCCACCCACTCGCCGCAGTCTCTCTCCCCTTGGACCTTCGGATAGCCGGCTATCGGCGCCAACCTACCAGCGAGTGGCGACCCCCACGTCGCAGGCTCTGGTCGCACTTCGCAGCAGACCAGACGCTCATCTTGACGTCGCCACCGTTGCCTAGCAGCAGTTCGACTCCGAGCATCCCATCTCCTTCTTTCCCCGTCGTTTTCGATAGCCGATTCGCCGGTTGCTGGTATCACCTCTTGACATCGTCGTTGGCTTGCAGCAGTCCCGTCGCCTTCTTCCCCCTTTTCGATTGTCGATTTTTCGGTTGAGGTAGACTCTCTCCACATTATATTGAATGTTTTAGGTAGATTAAATGATTAGTATTCAGGTTGCTAGAGGATTGTTCATAAGTCTTGTGCCGGCAGAATAAGTTGGGTTGAATAGAATAGAAACCATCTTTGTCCAAGACCAGAACTAGGGGAGATGGCTATTGTGTTTCAATAACAACTAATTTTAGTGAAATTTTAATTAATATCTTTAATAACGTAAATAATTCTAGTGTAATTTTAATTTAATGTAATTAATGTACTTTAAATGCTTTAGGATGAATTTTATATAGGTGTTATGACTTTAGAGATTGTCAAACACTTGTGTATATTACACAGCCAATTTCGACTTCTTAATTACATTTCTTGACTGCAATTATATTAATAGAGCTAGATTGAGGACCTGACTTGAAGGCGCAGGAAAAAATGTTAATTACTCGACTTGAATGGATATTTTGCAGTATGAGGGAGTTCCATAATTAATTAGTAGCTTTAATCTATAGATTACAGAATTCTTATCCTTAATTTGGTGTATAGTCTGTAATAATATGGTCATGTTGACACATGCCTATATTTGTATTATTATTATTATTATTATTATTATTATTATTATTATTATTATTATAGCCTATATTTGCATTAATAGAACTGATTTTCATCTGATTTATAATTTTTCAAATAATATATATATCATCAAAATAATGTGAAATGAGATTGTGTAGAATGTATATATTTAGCCAAATTTGTTTCAGATTAATTAATAGCATCCAAATAGATAATCTTATTCTAATATAAACTTTAATTTGGTTGAATTTTCTGTTTGTAGAACATCACTTTACATTAAAAAAAAAAAATCACACTTATGATCAGAATGTTCCATAATTATAAAATGTCTCCATTCCATTATTCAATAACATCACTTTTTTTTTCTATAGGTATTCTGTAAACTTATCATTTCCCTATATAAATAATCCTTACAAATCCTTTATAAAGCTGCATGTTGCTGTGTTGAATGTCTAGTGCTTTGTTTAAATTCAATTTCCAGCGTAACTAATTTTCTCTTAAGTTCTTGATTTTTGAATACATGCATACCCTAGTAAGAAGAAGTCTCTACTCTCATGAGATCAACATAGACTTATCTACTTATCTCAATTGTTCATTTGTCTCTAATAGTTGAGTTTGAAGAGTTGCTTAGTCGATTAATGAATCCAAGTTGCTTAGTTGACTTGTACCTAGCTAGGGTTTAGAAAATGTGAATTCCAAATAATTATTTTTCAAGAAAATATCTCAAATTTTTTATTGCTTCAATGGCAGATGGAATCAGCTAGTAATACCGATCCTAAATGTGTGAGAAACATCAATGAAAATCAAATGACTAATACGACGATTGAATCAAGTAGTGGCTTTAAACCTCCGTTGCCACCTAAGGATTCTAAGGACAAAGCTGTAAAAAGAAAACCTAGGCAACAATTTGAAATATGGGAACATTTTACTAAAAATGAGGATGATTATTCTGAGCCTAGAGCTGTGTGCAACTATTGTGGCAAAGATTATGCAAGTGATACTAGAAGAAATGGAACAAGTACTCTTTGGAATCATATAAACAATTAGTGTAAGAAGAATCCTTACAAATTAGAAGATAAGAAGCAAAAGATTTTACATTTTCTAAAGAAGAGTGACAGTGAGGATAGAAGTGGATCAGGTAGTAATCTTGTAGCTACAGGATTTAGTCAGGCAGCTTGTAGGATGGCATGTGCCAAAATGATTGTCATTGATGAATTGCCATTTTAGTTTGTGGAGCAGGAAGGGTTTAGATCATTTTGTAGTACTGCATGCCCTAAATTTGATCCTCCTTCACGCATTACAATTGCTAGGGATATAATTAGTCTCTACAATGAAGAGAAGAAAAAATTGAAGTCATTTTTTGTTAAGAATTCACAAAGAGTCTCTCTTACCACTGATACATGGACTTCCATTCAAAATGTTAATTATATGGTGCTTACAGCTCATTTCATAGATTCTGAATGGAAAATGCAAAAAAGAATATTTAATTTTTGTCAAATTTCAAATTATAAGGGAGAGACAATTGGTAAAACAATTGAGGCATGTTTGAAAGAATGGGGGATTGAGAAGGTTTTTACAATCACAGTTGACAATGCTGCTTCTAACAATGGGGCTATTGGGCACATGAGAAAAAGATTACAGATTTGGAAGAGTGTTGTTTGTGATGGGGAATTTTTACACGTGAGGTGTTCGGCTCATATTTTGAATTTGATATTGGGTGATGGCTTAAAAGAATTGGATTACTCTATTATGACTGTACGTAAAACAGTTAGGTATGTTAGAGCTTCTCCTTCAAGATTGGAAAGATTCAAAACTTGTGTGAAGAATACATGTAAAGAAGAGAAGGCTCTTGTGTGTTTGGATGTGCCAACAAGGTGGAACTCCATCTATTTAATGTTGGATCATGCACTAAAATATATTGATGCATTTAACTTGTTGGAAGAAGAAGATTTGCTTTATTCTCAATATTTTTGTGAAGAGGATATAAATGGAAAAAAACATATTGGGCCACCAAATTCTACAGATTGGGAGAATTGTGCAATATTTTGTAAGTTTTTGAAGGCTTTTTATGATGCTACCCGTTTAGTGCTTCCTTGAATGTTACTGCAAATAATTATTTCCATGAAATTTGTAATGTGATTGGTAGACTAAACAAATGGAGTTTGTGTTACGAATCAATCTTGAAAGATATGGCTTCTAGCTTGAAGAGAAAATTTGATAAGTATTGGGGCAACATTGAAAATCAAAATATGATTCTTTATGTGGCAGTTGTACTTGATCCTAGGTACAAAATGAAATATGTGGCATTTTGTTTGCACAAACTTTATTCTGAAGATAAAGTTCAAACCATTATGGATTCTATCAAGAGCACTCTAGGGAAGTTAGTGAATTTTTATGCATCAATTGAATCAGATGAACAAGGTGGGACAACTTCTAGACCAAGGTTTCCAGTTGTGGATCCTGATGAGGCTAATACTATTAACATGTTTAAATCCGATTTTGAGAAAGAATGTTTCAAGATAATACTACTGAAATGAAAAATGAGCTTGAAAGGTACCTGGCTGATCCAAATGAGGATATAAGAAACAAAACTTTTGACATATTGGCATGGTGGAAGGTATCTTCGACAAAGTTCCATGTCCTATCACTGATTGCTAGAGATGTTCTTGCCATTCAAGTATCAACAGTAGCTTTTGAGTCAGCTTTTAGCACTGGAGGTAGGGTGCTTGATTGCTTTCGAAGTTCGTTGAGTCCATCTATAGTAGAAGCGTTGATTTGTTGCCAGAATTGGTTGAGAGCTACATCTTTACCATTGGATATGAGCCCAGTATTAGAAGAGCATGCTACTTATGAATCTACTGAATCTGGTAATTTTTTATTTACTCATCAAGCATGTTTATTATTTTATTTGTATTAACTATTAAGTTTAATATTTTAATTTTCTAATTTTATTGTTCTCCTTAATATTGCAGATAAGTTCGTTATGACAAAAAATTTTCTCAGCCTTGATTAGTGATGAAGTTGAAGACTTTGGAGCAGGTATTGATATATGGTTTATTATTGTTGTTAGTCATCTAGATTTTATTGTTGATAATAGAACTCCTTGGAGGAATTGACTATAGGATTCTATCTTGATTTTCTTTGGGAGGGTTAGGGGTGTGTTTTTTAGGGTTTTTTTAATTATTCAGATAGTTGGAGAGGGAAAGTTTCAATTTTTATTTATCATATTTTCAAGTTTCAAACATTTCAAAAGTTTCCATTACCTCTTTGACATACTGTCAAAGGAAATCATGATTTCTTTGAGTTTGAAACCCCATATGGTGTATAATTTGGCATCCATAGTTTACATTTTCATGGATCTAACCCAATCCTCATGGTATTAATACTAGGCTGGAGGCTGTTTGGTAAATATAAATGTGATTTTTGAGATAATAAAATGATTTTCTTGTATTGTATGTATAGGATGGATGGATGGATGCCAATCGCATCATTACTTAGGTACTATGAGTGTAATGTAATGAATCTATACATTCATCTTTAAACCCAGTGCAAAAAAATCCAACGCCCACAAAACCATCGTCATGTATATCAGGTTCGAAATTGCATTGCTGCTTAATTAACTAATAATCTAGTTTTTATGCTTAACATGTACAATATTTTGTGAATGGAAGCACCAAATCAGAATTTCATATCATTTAATTTATAATTTTTTTAAAAGCCAGAAATCATTATCCCATTTAATTTGGTACCTCTTGATCATATGTATATCCAATCGTTCAACATATATTAATCAGTCAACATGCAAGCTGGAGACAGTAATCTAACGAACTTGGCCAAAAGGAATGTGACTTTTGATGTTGGATATAAAGAATAGGACGTTGGGGTTAGATGAAGAAAATAGAAAAAATAAAAAAGTTAGACAGATCAGTGATAGATTTGTTTATAATTGTTGTAGTATATATAATTTTCTTAGAAAAGTCCACCCGAGAAAGCTGTTGGAATTGGTAGGTATCCGCTTCCTCCTCCGTTACGTGTCTTCCACATAATCTTACCACATAATCCTTACTTTATTTTTGGTATTTGTTAAATGAGTCAACAGGTGAGGAGGCCACGCCACCTGGCCCTGTTACTTCAGACTTCTTAGGTCTATTAGCTTAGATTCCTTTAGTTTGTTTGGCAGAATACATTCATTGATTAAATTAATCTATTCATGTCTGTTATTTGAACAAGCACTTTCTTTTTTGATACTAGACTGGAGGCTGTTTGGCAACTTGAAGATTTAGGCAATACAGTAGCCAAAATTAGGTCTTTTTCATCTTTTTGTAGATGTTTCAGATATAAAACTTCTTATAATATTTGTTTTCTCCATTAATTAATGAATGACATTGCTATTTTCTATTCCCCTATCTTACTAGCAATTTGCTTTTGCAGGTTGCAATAGATTCGACTGCACCTATTGATGATGTTGGCCCAGTGGAGATTTGTTGGATAATACTGAACCATACGTGGGTTATGGTGGTCCTATGCATACTTATGGACTGATGTATCAAAACCTGGTGTTAGAATAGAATGAGTTGTCCATTTTGTTGCTGGTAGCCTGGTATGAATATTGAATAGTGGTGTTTGTAAATTAGGAATTTGTTGCTGGTAAACAGGGATTAAATTAGCTGTTAAATTCTATTTTTAACTGCATTATAAGGTACTCACGTTGACTATATGGATTAAATTAAGTTAGATTAGTGTAAACAGGGAATGTAGAAAAAATAGGGAATTTAGTACCGGTTCGGTTCGAACCGAACCAAACCGAACCGGCCTAGACCGAGCCAAATGGATAAATCTGAACCCGCGGAAACCGAACCGAACCGAATCGCAAACTGCGGTTTGGTTCGGTTCGGTTCGATTTTTCGCACCAAATCAAACCGATTGGTTTGATTTGGTGCAAAACCGACTTTGCGGTTTGGTGTTTTAAATCGGTTTAAAATCGGCCAAACCGAACCACGAACACCCCTACCTGCAGCGAGGAAGACACTGGTCACTGAGAGGTAAAGCAGCGGCTAGGTGAGATATGGAGTGTGCGGCAATGGTTGACAGTGAGGGAATAGATGGTGTACAGCGGTGGGCGGTGATGAGGGTGAGAGGCGAGCGATGGTGGAAGAAACGCTTTGACTATGAGAGAAGCGAGATCTAACGCGAGAGTGAGGGCAAGAGACTCGTCGATGGCGAGAGAGGCGAGCAACAGTGGAAAAGACATGTTGACTATGAGAGAAGCGAGATCGAAAGCGAGGATGAGGGTAAGAGACTCGTCGATAGTGAGAGAGATAGCAATGATGGCAAAGACGCGTCGACTGTGAGAGAGGCGAGATCGATGGCGAGGGCGATGGCAACAGATGCATTGACGGCAAGAAAGGCGGTAAGTCGATGACGGTGACAGATGGAGGAAGTGACAACAATCAGCCATTGACAGTAAGCAGTGTGGGTCTCTCTCAAGATAGAGAAAAGCAAATCTAGGGTTTATAAAATTATAACTTAATATTATTTATAGTATATAAATTATATAGTAATTTCACATACACCCTTATATTTTTTAAAATTACAGTTTATCCCACGTTTTCGTTTCCTAACTTTTTTGAAAAATACCATTTTCGCATTTTCCGTTTCCGTTTCCATGCAACATAGGGAGGGATAAGTCTATTCTATATTCCAATTGCTAATCAACTAGCAGATGTGTTCACAAAAGTCATGTTTAAATCAAGATTTGAATCCTTGATTAGCAAGTTGGGAATGACTTGTTTCTATTCCTCAAATTGAGGGGGAGTGTTGGACGAGAATAAGAAGATTCAAAATAAATTAAAAGATAAAGAATTATCCTTGCAGGTTATCTGGATGCTCTGTATTATTTGGTTATTACATAGTTGTATTTAAGTTTGTATTTTATATCTATTTTATCTCATAAAGTTTAGGAGATAGTTTTTTTTCTAGTTTTTAAAATTAAATTATTCCAATCCTTTCCTACTTTATAGAAAGAGATAGAGTTGTATCTTGTATATATTTCCTAGCCCTCTTAGTTTCAAATTAATCAAGCATTCTGTTTTTGCTTGTTTCAGTTACTAATTTTGGAGATTTAAAAAAAACATATATCTCTATTTTTTGAATAAATGTTTTAGTTTTCTATATTGAAAATTATTTTTTTTCTAGATTTAAATGTATTTTTAATATTTTATGTAAAAGGAAAACTAAAGATTTTATAAAAAAGATATTATATGTATATAAAGGTAAAAATATTTTTGTTTTTACAACTAAACAGCCCTTTATCTATATATTTCTTCTCCTAAAATGGAATTATTGTTTAAATTTATTAATTACAGTCCTTAATAACTATTTTTAGGATGGGGTTATCGCTTAAATCTATTAAGATTATGAGTAAATCAAATATAAGTTTATATAGAACCTAAACAAAGCTAATCTACCAACAATCCTATTCCTATTATCGTGGGTTCATGCGATGTTATGTTACCTTCTCTCGTAGGAAGCATATGGGACAGAAGTGTAGCCCAAATACGACAGAATATTACTTCATCCCAAGGTCTCCAAAAATATACTATTTCCAGAGTTTATTTTACTTGTAGCAGGCAGCATAAGACGACCACAAAACACTGTTTAAGTAAACCACAATTGTCCCTCAATATTTGTACTTGTACTTTAGTTCTTATGTATATATAAAGAGATAGATATATTTGGCTTTAATTAATTAATTAAAGCGACTCCATTAACCATTAATATCAGAGTTTGCTTTACTTCTTATATATTTGACCGTAATTAATTAATTAAACCGACCCTATTAAGAAATTGGATCGAATACAAAGTATAATTAAATCAACCAGCCATTCACAAACATAGAATTTACGTGAAAAATTTAAATCAAAAAAAATTACCGATAGAAAGAATAAAATATCACTAACCAAAAAAGGTAATATAAAAATAATATTAGCGCACACACTTTATATCTTTCTGTTTCTGATTTCATGTGATCTGAACACTTATTTATAGACTTAAAATCATCTATGGATAAATATAAAAAATTATATATTGATCAGAAGATGATACATAGAGATATTCTTTTGTGTCTGATTTCATGTGATCTGAACACCTATTTATAAACTTAAAATCATCTATAGATGAATATATAAAATTATATCATGATCAGAAGATCACACATAAAGATATTTTTTTAGATGAGATAAATATCACATAAAATCAAATTTAATAACATCATAATCACATTCAAATTCAAAATTATAGTCACGGTCAAATTAGGAAAGTCGATCACAAATAAATAAGAATTTTGATTCATAATTATGATTATTTACGGATTTATTGTTTTATTTTATATACTAATTACTTTTTCACTTCTTCCAAACGAAGCAAGAGTCAAGACCCAGTTGATACATCCATATAAACTCTTCATCTACAGAACAGGAGGAGCTCAGTGGCGCTGTTCATGATTTAGGTCTTCGTTAGGTCAATCTCCTTCCCAGCGACATGTTTTCCGGCATAAAGCTAGGATTCACTTCTGTCAACTTATTTGAGTGCGAATTCTTCGATAGAATTCCAGTGAGTTTGAGGAGTTTTTCTCTCGGAACGTTTCCAGATTCCAGTGTATTTCCTCGCGGCCTTGCTTTCCTCCGCCAACGTTGGTTGGGATCCGATTGGCGCACGCTTGTGATCTGGTCCGTCGAAGTTGGCGTAGCCATCACGATCGGTTTAATCGCTTGGTCGCATTACTCGGAATTGAAGGACGCGGGAAAGCGCGGAAGCGGTTGTGCGAAGTTAAGGGACGAGGAATTGCTGGAATTTGAGGCCGAATCGGCGGTGTTGGCCTCAACGCTTCTCTTCAATGATGGTGATTTTTCTAACTAGTGCTGTTTATTTGTAATTGATCGTACTTTGTGTTCTTCCTGAAAAAAAAAAAAAAAATTCTCTGGATCACGTTTACAAACAGAAATGGATAAATAAAATTTATAGATTAACCATACTCTGTACTTTCCAGGAAAAAGTTTCCAAACATCACGTGGTACAGCGAGAATTTATTAGTCTTTATTCCAAAATCAGGACACGAAATTGAACAGAGATTTTGCAAATGCAACCTAATTTCCAAATTGCATTCAATTATCACATTTTTATCTTGTTCATTGATTATGCCTTTCCCAATTGATCCTGAAAAGTTTCCAAAACTGAAAAAGATGGATCAATTAACTTTCATGTGAATTCTGCTTTTTTATGTCCTCTTTTAGGAACTCTTTATGATAAAATAGGCTTTATGATAATACATCGACTGCTTAATGATGAAGCAGCTTGAGAATTGTTGAAGGGCAATCAAAATTCAGATGCATAGTTAAGTATGTAGATGCTGAAATTTAGAACAACTCGGGAAATTACAATCTAGATGTTCTAAATTTTGTTTGACCAGTACTATGGGACAACACCTACCTACTCAACTATGTATTCGGAGCTTGGACCACCGGGGTGGTACTCCTGCGGCAAAGGTGTGTTGACATGCTCAGGAGTTCTCAAGTTTAAGTATGAACAACCTTGCTTTGTCATCTGATGACTGGATGGTTGTTCGCCATAAAGTCATCTCCAGTTTAAGGGTGGTAAGAAGGATAGAGTGTGGATGGTTGCTCTAGAGTGCTCCTGTAGTTTAGTGGGGACTTGAACTGAGCCTAACCTATTGAGTGGGGCAAGGGGTTGGGCCTGCTTATGGCTCTAGAGCCCATAAAAAAAAAAAAAAAAAATGAAACTCCTAGTTTGGTACTGTAAACTAATAAACAACAGCAACAACAACAACATATCCAGCCGTTATCCCACTATGTGGGGTTGGCTACATAAATTCTAGACTTCTATGTGGGTTACATCCCAACAGATAGTTTGTCTAGAATTCATATTTGGATCCGACTAAGTTTTACGCTGGCTGTCGGCTACCTAACGCAACCCTCCTCCTTTATCCGGGCTTGGGACCGGCAGTGGATAATACTGGCTTGGTACTGTAAACTAATAAACCCATACTTTTTAAGTTTGAACTTTGAACTCAATGCTCTGTTGTATCTAGATTTTACAGAGACAAATCCAATGAAAGTCTTAGATTAAGGCCAACTTTCTTGTATTGATTAAACCAGTATTACTAGACCAGCTGTATTTGGCTCGTGCATACTATTGTATGTAAAATTCTGCCATTGATACCTGCAAGGATTGATGTGTTTGTCAAGAGTCGAGAATGCTCAAATGTTGTTACCTTGAAAAGAAAAGAAATTAGATCTCCAAACATAAAGAAAAATGAAACACAAGAGATGGGCTACTTTTCCTCAAAAAACTAACATTTCGGGCATATAATGTTGTCTTGTTTCTTTCATTAGCTTCAGTTTGGACATGATCCACACCCCCCCCCCCCCCCCCCGCCCTCTGTCTCCTAGGATGCCATGAAATTGAATCAATCTGCTAGAATGTTTTTCCTTTTCAGCATTTCTAAATGCTAAAGTAGGTGGAATTGTAGTAGGTGGAATTGTTCCAGAATCAGATGCCCAGTATGCAGAAAAATTGCAGGTTCAAGAAGCACTCTTGGCTTCCCTAGAAAACGCCGCATCCTCTTCCATCCAAACAAGAAACATTTTGAATAGTGAGCGGTGCCAAAGCGTCTGTGGCATTTGCTTCGAAGAGAAACAAAATCGCCAAATGTTCAGGAACATAAGTTGCTCTCACTCCTTTTGCTACAATTGCACAAGCAAACACATAGTAGCAAAGATCCAAGATAACATAAACAAGATCCCATGCCCTGGAGTAGATTGTAAAACCCAGTTAGATTTTGATGCTTGCAGAAGGATCATCCCGAAACACATCCTTGTCCAGTGGGACGAGTCCCTTTGCAAGTCACTGATCCCCGAGTCCCAGAAAGTGTACTGCCCTTTCCGAGATTGTTCATCCATGCTGGTTAATGACTCTGGGAATGTCATAAATCAGATCGACTGCCCTGCCTGCCGGCGTTCAATCTGCGCGCGATGTCGAGTCCCGTGGCATTTGGAATTCACATGCAAGGAGTTTAGGAGGCTGAGTGCAAAGAGAAAGGGGAAGGATGATGCCATGGTGAAGGAACTTGCTAAGAAGAAGAGCTGGAGGAAATGCTCCAACTGCAAAACATACGTGGAGAAGACAGAGGGCTGTGTGCACATGACTTGCAGGTGTGGATATGAATTCTGCTATGGATGTGGGTCAAAGTGGACCAAATGTCGTGGAGCCTGCAACTGCATGTGAGCAACCTAAGATCCAGAGACTAATGCATAGAGATGAGATGTTTGTATAAACTGGTATGACTATATTGAGTTGGGTAAATTTCATAGAGACATTTTCTATGATTTATTTTTAATATTTCTGGTTGATACAGTTTTTTGCATTTTTTGTTTGTTTGTTTGTTTTTAAAAGTTAAAACCAAACTCTTCATTAAGGAAAAATATATGTTTATCTTTGTGAAATATTAAAAGTAAACCACAGAAGGTGCAAGCCAAATTAGATAACCCAAACAAAGAGGTCCCGAGGAATTTATCCTATTATGTGAATGCTCTTTCAGTTCCAAGCTAGGGTTAAGAAGTTTGACAATATTATGAAATATTGGCTTGGGTATGTAACAATTAATGGGCAAAAAATAGGTCATAATTACCAAATTCTGGGGCATTGGCCACGTAAAGTCACTACATCAACTCTATCCTTGTTGAGTTAGCTGCTAATTGATGATGATTTCTGCTATTCTGCATTATGTTTGGCGTTGGTTGATTCCGCTTCTTAATGAAGTTGGTCCTTTTCTTTGATGTTTTTTGTTTTTGGGTATCATAAACAAGAAGTCGTCATTTTTCTCTATTCTTTTTTTCCTTTCAATCATTTTCACTTTGTTGAATCTTCTCATGCACCACCCAAAATAATGAATGAATTTGTGGCTTAATTATCTTTCAAAGGAGCATATGATTTTGTTTGTTTGTTTGAATTACTATCCTTCGTCTTTCATAAAACGAAACTTTTCTCATCTATAATTACGCTTTTCATTAAATTTACCCCAAAATTTAGTGAACACAAACAGTAATCAATGTTTGAAAAGTTTGCTGCTTTCCGTAATATTTTTAATTATATATTGCTTCTTGTTCTTGCAATAGAAGGGTTAAATTAAATTAATTGATCTAAATAGTCGATAATCCATTGTGCCCTAATAAAAACTTGGAACCCATTTAAGTTTGTTCCCCTGCTTTTGCTTTTTCCACTAGATTAAAAGCTCATGACAACCATCCAAGGTTGTTTGTTGCAGTTGTCTTGTCTCCACTTCACTCTGGCACATATGCCTTTCCTATCATGCTATGCTTTGCTTTGCTTTCCTATCATCCGGTGTTCATCATTAACCCTTTGGATTCATGAGATTAGCACTAAATTAATGCTGATTTTAAAATTCTTTTATCTTGACCCACCCATGTTATAGTTTAATTAGCAAAACAAACATTATAGTTTTCATGCCTACTAACTATAAAAGAATATATCCATAGCCACCATACAAAAAATAAAAAAATAATAATTGTTCTTCAATTCTTTTTTATGCCTTTTCTCCTCTCTTCTTGTGATTAAGATTGGGATTAAATTAATTTCTTAGGAAAGACTAGTCCACCTGTGATTCTCATTCCCTCTCTCAAACATACCATCTTGTGATTCTCATTCCCTCTCTCAAACATACCATATTTCTTAAACATACTAGCCCTTAACTACCATCTTGTGATTCTCATTCCCTCTCTCAAGTGAATACCAACCAGCCTCCATTAAGGGTTGTCTATTTGCTATACCCCTTTCATTCTCTTAGAAAAGGGAGTCAAAAGTTTTGGGGTTGGGGTTGTTAAGTTGTGCATAACATTTTTGGTTCTTTAATTTTATATTATTAATTAAAAATTATCTATGACTTTTTAAAAGATAAAATATTAAGACATGTTCAATTATAAAATTAAAGTTGAAAATTAAAAATGCCAACCTTACTATTTCATCATTTTCTTGTTCTTTCTCCCTTTTTTTTAACTAAAATTCTGATCAATTTTTTTTTTAAACACTAATACACTCATGTTATCGCCACGAGTGTTCGAGATCGACTATATTTCTATTATTAATAAAATATAGTAATTATAGATTAAATATTTTACTTTTAAATGATTTATGCCTAACCATTGAAAAAGTTGCATATAAGTTTCAAACTTAAACTGTACAAATATCTTTCTTTTTTAAAAGAAGTAGAATAAAAATCTTTAGATTAGCCCTTAATTACCATGTCTTAATTCTGATTCCCTTTGGAAGGGAATACAAACTAAACTCCATTTAGGGGTTAGCAATTGCTACAATACAATATTTCTATCATTAATAAAATATAGTAATTATAGATTAAACATTTAACTTTTAAATAATTTATGCCTAATCATGGAAAAAGTTGTATATAAGTTTCAAACTTAAACTGTACAAATATCTTTTCTTTTCTAAAAGAAGTAAAATAAAAATCTTTAGATTAACCCTTAATTACCATGTCTTAATTAATTCTAATTCCCTATGGAAGGGAATACAAACCAAACTCCTGTTAGGGGTTAGCAATTGCTACAATACAATACCGAATGAGAAATTAGATTAAGCAAAAGGGAGAAAAGCAAACAATGAGCATATGCCATGTCATAATCCTTAACATCCAGATGCCCAATCAACATCCAGTGCTTTTTCTCCTCAACAGTGGGCATCTTTGCCCATGCAATTGCATTTCATCATTGGAGAACCTTATCTAATCAAAGATTCCCATCCAACCATTGCTTCTAAAGTCAACACCCCCTTTACACTCACTCTTAAAGTAGCTTCACTAACAGTTGTTATTTTTAATTTCATCTCATTCAAGTCGACATGCAAGGATTTTATGGGCTCTTCCTCAGTTACTAATAATAGCTTAAAACTGGTGTTTGATGCATTCTCAGTTTAACTCTAATTATGTATTATACCTTATTAGAAGAATTTTTTCACATATTCTTTACCATTGCAAGTCCTAAATGTCATTTTTTTGTGGAAAAATTATGTTACATTTTTTTGCAACGTAGGGACAATGTGGAAGTAGATTCCAAGTTTATCAGTTAGCTTAGAAAAGGGGTTCCAACCTTATCTGTCCACTTTCATCCACTGCCTAGCCGTTAACGCCCAATATAATTAACACTTCACTTCCGTACATGTTGTACAAGTAACATGCGAGGATTTGCAAAGTTTTATTTATTTATTTAGGTGGAAAAAAAGGTATTTAAGCAAAAGATTACTAACAGAGAAAGATTGGAAAGTTTTTGTACGTAAAATATTGTTATTCAAAGATTACTAACATGGTACTGACATTTTTGTAACTAAAAGTTATCATAACAGACTACTTGTCTTCTAATAAGCCAATATACAGAACGAATGCCATTTTGTAGGTTCATATCGGATGCCACACAAAAACTATTATATATATATATATATGAGAATAATATAACTATAAGATATCATCAACTTTCTTTGTGTTTCTTAATTCTTAATACGTTAACATTAAACGAATATTGGAGAATTTTTAATAGAGTTTTTTATGAAAAATCTTTTAACATGAAACCAATCAAAGAGTTTAAACTGGTGAGCAAATACTAATTAGCTACCATTGGATGTAGTTTTAAGTGGTTGGATAATTGTTGGAGATCTCGAGATCAAATCCTTAAATACTCATATAATTACCTAAAAGAATGTTAAACATTATTAAGATTACAGTAAAAATTGAATTTTCTTAATAATTAACCCCCCACCCCCCCCCCCCCCCCAAAAAAAAATAAAATAAATAAAAGAAAACTACAATTTAGCTGTTTCCAGTTTAGTTGGTAGGCTGGGCCACCATTATCACTACTGTCTAAAGCAGGAAGAAAGCATGAAATAATAATGCACTAATAGTAGCATTACCGAAACGTGAATGATTGGATGGCCAAAAAACTGACATAGTGAACACTTACAAATTTAAAGTACCTTAGAAATGCATACAACTTTGAAGCTCAATCACATGGATCACAAAGGTTGCATTATTATGCGAGATTGCTTAGATAAGATTGCATTCCAAAAAGAGGACATTCTTCTAATTTCAAAACTAGTTGTTGACTACTTAACAAAAAAAAAAAAAAAAAAATTGGGTTGTGGTCTTGTAGTTATTCCTAAGGGATGGCCCAGTAAAGATATGTTAGTTTAGTAATAACATGCATGCTATACTACTTTATTTTGTGATCAGAGTTTAAACCTCGGTTAGAGGGAGTTCAAACCTGGATAACATTTTAACTTGGTGAATGAACAAATTAACCTTGTGTGATTATATGGTTGTGGAACTAAAATACAGTGTCTGAAACTATGTGAACAAACCGGCCTTCTAATACAGTTTATTGAGACACGATCAGTATAAAGAGTTGCACACTGATGCAATGCGATGTTATTCTCTACTAGTGTTTGGTGGGGCATGAACATAAAGCTTCTTTATGCAATATGCTCTCTCTCTCTCTCTCTCTCTCACACACACACACACACACAGACAGTATAACACTACAGGAACCTCCCTTTGAATCATCGCAGCTTATTACCAATGCAGCCAATGATCCCCTCAGCATGCAATTTATAAACTTCTTCCCTTCCTCACCTCCTCCACTGCAACAACCAAATATAACTTCCCAAGCTCCATCCTCTCTCTTCTACTTCCCATAATCTATTGCTACCATGGCTTTTCATTTTTACAGCTGCTTATTTCTTCTCATGTTGCTGCAGGCTTCTCTACTCAACTCTTCCCAAGCTGCAGTAGCCAACCAGTCTCAATTCTTCACTCTCATGAAGAAGAGCCTCATAGGAAAACCCCTGTCTCATTGGAATGAAGCAGAACCCTTCTGCAACTACAAGGGAATTGGTTGCAACCAAAGAGGGTATGTTGAGAAGATTGACATCAGTGGCTGGTCATTATCCGGCCACTTCCCTGAAGATGTCTGTTCTTACCTCCCCGGGCTCCGAATTCTTCACCTCGGCTACAACAACTTCCATGGAGATTTCCCTGCCAGTATCACCAACTGCTCTCTCCTACAAGAACTCAACATGAGCTCTGCATACCTCACAGGAAAGCTGCCAGAGTTTGATCAAATGAAGGCTCTGATGATACTTGATCTCTCATACAATCTTTTTACAGGTGACTTCCCCATTTCCATCACCAACCTCACCAATCTTGAGGAGCTCAACTTCAATGAAAATGAAGGGTTCAAATTATGGCAACTTCCAGAGAGCTTTCCCAGGCTGACAAAGCTCAAATCCATGATCATGACAACCTGCATGGTTCAAGGTTTCATCCCGGCATCTTTAGGAAACATCACATCCCTGGTTGATCTTGAATTGAGCGGAAATTTCTTGGTGGGCCAGATTCCAGCAGAGCTTGGGATGCTGGTCAATTTGAGACAGCTTGAGCTTTACTACAACCAGCTTGATGGTGTAATACCTGAAGAGCTAGGGAATCTCACAGAACTTAGAGAGTTGGACATATCAGTGAACAAGTTAACTGGAACAATCCCAGCATCTATATGCAGCCTTCCAAATCTTCAAGTATTGCAGCTCTACAACAATACACTGACTGGAGAACTTCCTGATGCAATTGCAAACTCAACAACTTTGAACACCTTGTCAATTTATGACAATCTCTTAACAGGAGAAGTTCCTCGAGGTCTTGGCCGATCATCACCCATGGTTGTTCTGGAGTTATCCGAAAATCAATTCTCTGGAGAGCTGCCGGGGGAGGTCTGCAAGGAAGGCAAGCTGCTATACTTTCTTGTCCTGGAAAACATGTTTACTGGGAAACTGCCAGAAAGTTATGCAAGATGTGAGTCTCTTATACGCTTTCGAGTTAGTTATAACAAGTTGGAGGGATCTGTACCGGATGGACTTTTTGCTCTTCCCCATGCTTCAATCATTGATCTGGGGTACAATCGTTTGAACGGATCCATTGCAAAATCAATTGGAAATGCTAAAAACTTGTCAGAACTTTTCATACAGAGCAACAGGATTTCAGGTGTCCTGCCACCGGAAATCTCACAAGCTGACTATCTGGTGAAGATTGATCTGAGCAACAATCTCCTGTCTGGTCCATTACCTTCTGAAATTGGTAATCTGAGAAACCTCAACTTACTGATGCTGCAAGGTAACAAGTTCAATTCTTCCATCCCTGACTCACTCTCTTCACTAAAATCTCTGAATGTTCTTGATCTCTCAAACAACCTCTTGATGGGGAACATCCCGCAGAGTCTTTCTGAACTGCTACCAAATTCAATGAACTTCTCCAACAATCTACTTTCTGGCCCAATTCCTCCCTCATTTATAAAGGGAGGTTTACTGGAAAGTTTTTCAGGTAATCAAGGTCTCTGTGTTCCAGTCTACCTCAATTCATCAGATCCAAAATTTCCAATCTGTTCACAATCTTATAACCGA
Organism: Diospyros kaki; assembly: GCA_036245055.1. NCBI lineage: Eukaryota > Viridiplantae > Streptophyta > Magnoliopsida > Ericales > Ebenaceae > Diospyros > Diospyros kaki. The sequence continues at coordinate 12,496,111 of BSEG01000016.1, read as the reverse complement.
AAGAAAAGAAACTGTATCTGGGTAGTTGGACTTTCAGTAGGGATTGTTATAGTTGGGATTGCTTTGTTTCTTAAGCGATGGTTCAGTCGGAAAGGTTCAACAATGGAACATGAGGAGACCTATTCTTCCTCCTTTTTCTCATATGACGTGAAAAGCTTCCATAGAATAAGTTACGATCACCGAGAAATCATTGAGGCCATGGTTGACGAGAACATAGTGGGACAAGGAGGATCTGGGACGGTGTATAAAATTGAATTGAGCAATGGGGAAGTCATTGCTGTGAAGAAACTATGGAGTCGCAGAATGAAAGGTTCTGCTTCAGAGGACCAACTGGTTTTGGACAAGGAGTTGAAAACAGAGGTTGAGACTCTGGGAAGCGTAAGGCACAAGAATATTGTGAAGTTGTACAGCTGCTTCTCAAGCGTGGATTGCAGTTTGTTGGTTTATGAATACATGCCTAATGGAAACCTCTGGGATGCACTTCACAGACGAAAGATCCTTTTGGATTGGCCAACGCGCCATCAGATTGCCCTAGGAATAGCTCAGGGTTTGGCCTACCTCCACCATGATCTCAAGCCATCCATCATTCATAGAGACATCAAGTCAACTAACATTCTGCTGGATATCAATTACCACCCCAAGGTTGCAGACTTTGGCATAGCCAAAGTTTTGCAAGCAAGAGGAGGCAAAGATTCCAGCACTACTGTAATAGCAGGGACTTATGGATACATAGCTCCAGGTAATTTTATGAACCAACCGAGTTCTAAGTTGATTACATAAAAGAGCATGCAGACACACGTAGCACCAACAAAAACATACTCTTGTTGCAACATTTAATTTAAGTAAGTCCAATTTTGTGATCATATTTTACCGTTGATGTTTCCCTTTTAGCAATTGCACTTCACGCACACCACGTTGTCCATTTTGTATCAACATCTTACAATGCACTTCTTCTATATGTTCATCTTCTTAACAATTCATCTTCTTTGATAATGCCTGGGACAGAATATGCATATTCTTCCAAGGCAACAACCAAGTGTGATGTCTACAGCTTTGGAGTGGTACTGATGGAACTAATAACTGGAAGGAAGCCAGTGGAAGCAGAATTTGGAGAGAGCAAAAACATAATATACTGGGTTGCCACAAAGGCAGAGAAAAAAGAAGGGGTTATGGAGGTTTTAGACAAACAACTAGCAGGGTTATTCAAAGATGAGATGATTAAGGTGCTCAGGATTGCTATCCAGTGTACATACAAGACACCGGCCAGTCGCCCAACCATGAAAGAGGTCGTCCAGTTGCTGATTGAGGCAGACCCCTGCAGATTCGATTCTTGCAAGTCAAATAAGACAAAGTAAACGGCAAATGTCACAAAGACAAAGATTCCAAGTGAATTATGATGGTAGGAGGGATTTTGTTGGGGGTTTAACGTGGTGTCCTATAGCATATATAGATATGTACTAGCTCTCGAACTATTGAGAGAAAAGAATTTCCCTCTATTTTGCTACCTTTCAAAAGTAGTTGATGGGGGGTCTGCATCAATTGTTTTCTTTTAGTATATTTTCCCCTTTTTTCTTGGCCTATTGTAAAGCGTATGAGGAAACTAATAAATGCATCTGCTTTAAGGCAACGCACAGCATCTGCTTGTTTTTTTCTTCTTCTTCTTCTTTTTTTTTCTCTTTCTAGACCCACCGATTGGAAATAATTTTCTATCTTTCGGAGTTCTGTTTTGTTACCCCTTATCTGTGCTCTTTATTCACAAGTGTAATCCAAAATAAAAAGGAGGTTCCCGGAAAAAGTAAGGTAGCCATTGGGAGGAGACTTCTTTTGAGTCAAAGTGGGTTCTGATTCTGAATTTTACACTTGAGTGGAATTTGTTGTTAAGGGACCAGATTAGAAATCCACTGGAAAAAGATGAACGTGCTGTGCTTGAATGCTAGAGCATCTTTGTCTCCATTTTAGCTAAGGGACAATGGAGAAAGCATAAAGCCTCTTCTTTATATTTTTTCTGTGTTTTCTTCTTTTTCTATCCCGAGTTTGATTGTTTTGTTGGAATGAGAGTGCAATCGGGATGAAAAAGAATCAAGCTCGTTTCACCATTGATAGTGTGCCATTGAACCCCACTTGCTAATTGAATCCTCTTTCATATCCAAGGTGTTCAGAAACAAAAGAGAGAGAAGGATTAATCTTCCAAGTTCCACCAAAACTAGAAGCACAACTTCTATATCTTCCCAAATTATTCTAGTAATTTGATATACTACCACCACCAATCACTGTTACATAATGGGTTCGAGTTCCATTTTCTTTAGCAGGAACAGAAATTGAAAAACTCTAGTGTTACGAACCACAACTTAAGGTCTCAACTTGTAGGGAGCGTTACCAAGATAGGCATGAATGCATTTTGGGTAAATGTGTGCAAGCAGCATGAGGGCTTGTGCTTGTCTAAGTTGCAACTTTTTGACTAGTGGGAGGGGTCCTCATCAAAATTTGAGATCCATGGAGACAAGTATTTTATTTTCTTTTGGAAGGGTGGAGAGTCCATAAATAAAGGTACTTCAACAACCTTTCAACAAAGGAATAGTTCTCCAACCCAAAAGGACAGAACCGGCCAAGAAAGCTTTAAGCTATTGGAATTTGGAAGTACCCTTGAGGACAGATATGCCCTCCAAAATTCAAATATCCACAAAAGGACCAAACTTTCAGCATTTCTTTCATTCTTTCCACCAAATTTTCAGTGGAAGCCTAAAGTGTATCATCATGACCATCACTGACTTTCATAGCCAGGCAACTACTATTTTAGGTACACAAAAGTGTATCTTTCTGTAACACAAAAGATTACCAGTGTTAGTGCCATTTCACTGCTTGAAATGGCAATTTAGCATTAAATGGCTTTTATGGGCTCTACCCATATGCATATGGACCATGGCTCCTAATGTTCTCCCTGATGTGACAGCTGCATAGGCCACGTCATTCCACTTAATCACGACATGGACTTTAACAAGGGGTAAGGACAGGTAACCGAAGTTAGCTTTGGCAGGATCCTGCCACATTAATCTTCTCCTGCTCTACTTATGTGTTATGTGTCATTTATGGGGGGACAATAATATTCCTAGCTACCTTAGGCTTCAATATTAACTAATTAATTTATTCACCCTTAAACTAGTAGAATACTCACTATGTCATGTAGTCAATTAAGCTCTTAAGGGCAAATAAAGACTATTCATGAAAATTTTCGAGCATTTTAACTCTCATATGATTTGACCTACCAATCTGGTGATAGTCACAAGGATTTTACGTAACGATAATAAAAATTCTAACTTACACCTTAGCATTAACGACAAAGCTATGAGTGTCGGGACACCATCCTAATGCATAACTGGCATTCCCGTTGCATAGTGAAGCAAAATAGCAAGTTAACGTAACCACACTGCACGTAAACTACACCCCCGTCAATTGTCAAAGCGCGTCAATCCATTTAGGCAATTTCACAAACAGGTTGACGACAATATGTTGTACAAAAAATCAGCCAACCCCAAGACGACCCACTGGAATCACGGCGATCAAAGCTGTAAATCAATTGCAACCCCCCTGAAAGTCTACATTCAAATAAACAGCTTTTTGGCAACCAAGCATGAAAATCCAAGTTCAGTTCAAGCAACCCACCAGTCAGCTATATATATAGATACTTTTTGGTTCGTTCAGGACTAAAAGAAATGGACTATTAAGCTTGTTTCTTCACGTGATTTCCTTTGTAAATTAAAACACAAGAAGAAAACAATTATTAATTGGAGGGTTGACATTATTATTCCTGTTTTTGTCTTGTTATTGTTATTAAAATTGAATACGACAAATTGGGGAAGGGCACGTGACAAAAGAGAGCCCACTCAGAGGGGTCTATCCACAAAAAGTAACAAGAAAATGGCCCATTGGGCGGCCTAATTTCTAATTCTCCAAATGCCCCCCTCCCCTCCCCATCTCATAATTTGACAAATATATATATATATATATATATATATTTGTAACCCTTTCATAACCCATATAAGTTTTACAAAAATATGTAACCCTTTCATTTAAAATTTATTATGTTAAATTAGATGAAAGAGTTAATGTGTGAGTTTTTTTTTTCTTTTTTTGGGAGTAAAAAGATGGCATTTCCAAGATTAAGAAAAAAATTTGATATGAGATACTTAAAAATATGATATTTATGGTATTAAGGTTTAATATATTATTGTTAAAAGAACAAATTTGGGTTGATTAAGGGCATAGTGTAAGCTAACGGGGTAAATGCCCTAATCATCTACAACATTTTGGAAGATGTAAAGAGTGTCATCAAGTCATTCTCATTTAAATAAGGAAACAAATAACTATTATTGTTCCAAAGCTTTTTCGACATGAGTTTTCACTAATATGTGTTGAGGTAAGTTCATAATTAAACACAATAAAAAAACGTATCAGTAAGTTGCATTGGAAAATAACTCAAATCTTAAACTTAACTTAAATATTTTAATACATTAAATGAGTTTTAGTATTTTATCAAAAACTTATAATTAAAACTCAAATCAATTTAACCACTAAACTAAAACAATTTAATGTAATTAACAATTTGGGTGTTTTTTATTAATAATGATATTATTAGTCATTAGAGGAGATGCTAAACTGAAGAAATAATAACAGATAATATCTTTAATCACTTCTAATGAAGTGATGATATGTTTATACTTTTAACATTATTTGTTTTTGTTTGAACCCAAAGAGGGGGTAAAACGTAATTTCGCACGCAGCGTACACTTACTCCGGAGGCCACCGCCAATCAAATTGCCCAGCACCGTTTATATCTCTCTCTCCCTCTCTGCCTCTCATTTCTCTCTCTAGAACGGCCTCTGAAGCCAAACAACACGCCAGCTCCAAGCACAGAACTCCTCCGGCAAACCCTAGCAATGGCCTTTATTGCGACAAGGCTACGATTTCCTTCTTCTTCTACCATCGGCAAGGCGAGTTCCAGCTGCAACGGCAATGGCCGAACTGCCCGTGGCCGGAGGAAGTTCCCTTCCGACCATCGCCGTGCCAATCGAAGGTCGTTTTTGCGCATTCGCCGGTGAGTGCGTCCAAATGTAGGTCTCTCACTCATTGCGTGGAAGGAAGGGCAGACAGAATGGAGCCAGGCATTACAAATATTATACAAAAAATCTCTGTAAATATAGTTTTCGCTCGCTTAATCAAATCCTTCACACCTTTCGCTGCTTTTCGTTTTCTCCTGAACAATTTTCCCCCTATTTTAGAAGAGGTGAAAAGAAGTACAGTGATTGAAGCATTCTCGTGGTATTTATGTTTCTCTGGATATATTGAAAGGACACCTGCACTTCCATTTTATCTTTTTTTTTTTCTTTTAATTTTCTGAGACTGCCTTCATGTCTTCGAGGAAATAGGCTTTATCTTTATTTGACATATATGCAAAAAAATCCAGTTCAATTGTTTAGCTTGTGTGCATGGCTATTACGAGATAACGATTTTACTGCACTCCTTTTCTGTTCAGATTAGGGGTGGGGTTGAACAAAACGTTCACATCTACTGGTGTTGACTATAAAAGGTTACATTTGTTTAGATTCACGACTTTTGATATTTATTTTGTTTTTTCCACCTTTTAGTCTAATAAGATCTGATGTGGAACGCCTGAATTTGACAAAAACAAATGCTATGTTCGGAACCAGGACGTATGGAAGGAAAAGAGAAGGAAATGGATAATATAGCAAAATAAAATGAAGATATTGATGCTAATTATTTATATATTGGGTTGGATTAAGAAGGAAAAATAATTTGCAGATTTTTGTTAAGCGAACCCTTTGTTTGGAAAGTTCGAATTAGGTAATTTCATTTTCATTGGTATAATCCTAGTTCCAAATACCATATATGGAATTTCCAAATTCTTTCCTGAAATGTATTTGACTATAGACGAATCATGTTGACTTTGAGTCTTGTTCAGCACTAACTAGAGGATTTCCATGTTTGATATAGTTGAGCCACTTTCTGCTTTTTTTTTTTTCCCATATAGCAGTGATTTTTCTTATGAGCAGCTAGTCCTGGCTTTATATTTCTGGGAACCATCAACGAATCAAATAGTAAGTGCATGGGATGAAATGGATTTTCAGTGTGACTATAAATTGTCAACTGAGTTCTACGGTGCCAAACTTGAAATGATGAGAGAGTTCAAGTTCAATCAGTAGCCATTAACATAGGCATAGAAAACCATTTGTATGTTGGCCTATTGGGTTCTAATATCTGTTAGAGACTATGAAACAGTTTGTTCTGTTTCATTCTAGTCCTTTTAACTATTAAAGTTCTTGACTGGATGTCAAAGGTTTCATGCATTTCTACCAAATATTGGATTTATAGGTAATTTTTCCACTTCCACATCTTTTGTGAGCTCCTAGTTTGCATCACCTAGGCATTCTCACCTTATCTGGCACATGATTTAATGTAAGATACATTTGATGTGGTGCTGAGTTTTGTTTGGCATTCTTATTTTAGTGCTGATAGACTGATAATGATAGAACATCTGTTTTGTTAGTAAAATTTCACGAGGCTCTGGAATTTCCGATTTAGTCTTATTTATTGATAAGGCAGTCAACACACAGTAGAAAAATGTCAAGCCTAAAAAGCAACTGAAGTGGTTCTATGGTCCTGAATAGAGTTACATCTTGATGGTAATGGCTGTATAGTCTTTGCCACTTCTGATGCTCTGCTTTGACATCAGTATTATCTTTTTTTATTTATTTATTATTATTATTTTTTATTTTTATGGGAAGATCAGTATCACCTTTACATGCTTGATCTTGTCAGTCATACTTCCTTATTATATGTGTTGGTATGTCCTATTTCCGCTTTCTTCATATATAGCTTGATGTAGATTTACCATGAAAGAGTTTCTTTAAGAAAAGACATGAATTCAATGTGTAACTGCAGGAGTTTAAGCTCTGGCAAATGTGATGAACCTAACATGCTTTCATTTCAAATGGAACTGGATATCAATCCCATACTGACCAGATTTTGGTTGAGTGCCATTTTGGTGAAATCTGAATCATTTCCTTTCGGACTGGACAGATGGAAAAAACAAATCATTGAGGCAGGCATATATTGGCAGTCTTGTAGTACCATCTTACTTGGTCTTTTTTGCCTTCTTAAAATGATGCAGAATAAGATTGTTGTGCTCATTTATCAATCTGTTGCCTCATGATGGAGCATTTTAACTGTTACCTTTTGCATCTTTTACCATATATTGTTAACATGTAGCATCTAACTCTACATGTTTAGTTTGTTATTTCAGTCCTTGCTGCTAGGGTTCACAGTTCTTTTTATTCCAATTGCCTGCCCATTCTAGCTTATGTAGCTTGTTGAAGTTGCCTAGTGAAAAATTACAGGATTACTTTTGTTGGCCACATCTGAAGGGAATGTTAACAATGCTTGAAATTGGTCTCTGATTATTCAGTTTATGTAGAGATGAGTATGATACTTGGTAACTGGAAAATGTTTAGACTTATATTCATTGGTTCATATCAAGGTGTTCCTGCCATGATTCTATATCAACCTCCAATATCACCTGTAGATTTGCCCTTGGAAAATTGAGTTTCTTTACATCCTTTCTTCTTGGCACACATGGGATTGCACTCTAACAAGGACAGGCTACGTGATTGATGGGGGGATGACTTTTTTGCATCATATACTGAGATATGCTTCAGTAATCGTGATTTGGTTACTGACTTCTGAACTAGTAAATGCAGTTCAAAGATACACGGACAGATCTTGAGATACTCTGAGATTTGAAAGGAAGGTTGTACGCTTGAAAACATTGATATTTTAGTAAATCCATGGCTGTGATACGTGCAAACACTTGTTTGGCATTCGAATATTAGATACCTGCTTTGGTAGCTGGAGAGTCGACCACAACCATAGTCATCATATCTTTCTTTAGATGGTGTGAGGACTCCATGATATGGGAAGCAACTTCGTTCAGGTCGCCTTTGAAGGGAATAATTTCATACTGTTCCCAGATCGGCTAATCAACACAACTGACACCTAACTTCCAGTACACATGACAGAAGTTATGGTGTTTTGTCATATTGGAATCAGGCACCTTTTCATTTCCATATGATGGTAACATTGGTAGCAATGTTAAAAGTTATTCTTTTGTGATCGGAAGATTACAGAGTTTGAATTGTGGTAACAACTTCTTTGCTAGGTGGGGGGGGGGGGGTGTGGGGGGGGGGGGTTTGATGGTTGCATACAATTACAGTTTTGGCAAAGCGGGAGTCTTGTGCACTGGAATACATTTTTTTAATATATAGTTTTCAGAACCAGGCCATTGTGGATATTTCAGAGATGATAGAATGTCTGATGCAGAAAGCATTGTAAAGAAACTGAAGAGAGTATGGAGATCTTCCAGCATGGATGGATACAGCTGAAAATGATAGTTGACTGTTGTTATAGTTTCATGTTTTAGGCAGTGGCCAGTAGTGGGTCATGGTGTTGGGTTGGTGCTTCGTAGTGAAAGGGAGTAAATTGGCAATAACTTGTGGAAAACAACCAGCAGAGGGCAGGCAGCAGGCAGCAAACAATGAGTATTTGACCCACCCTGTTTTTTTAAACTCTGAAACTCATTTAAGAACTGAGATGCCGTGTGAATTTACTCCTCCAAGTCAATTTATGGAATTTGCTTGCCTTCTCTCGCTGAGATTTATTATTATTATTATTGTTATTATTATTATTATCATTATTATTATAAAAAGGATCTACGAATCTCTATATGCAATTGGATTGTTGTATTGTTGGTAATATTTTATTGTACTATTTTGGATGTGTTGATATATATATATATATATATATATGTAAAGCTTAACCTTATTACATTATTCATTAATTACATATCCATATATTCATATATCTAGAAATATACATAAAATGCATTATACACCATTAATAATTTTATTTAAATAATTAATTATTCACATAATCTTTCTCTATATCTACTAAATGAATTTATTTAGATTATAAATTTACAATTTTATTGAATATGTTTAAACCTTTAAATTTTGTGTTAATAAAAGAAAACATAAAAAATAAAAGGATTCTCTAGCTGAATAAATTTATTTGTATTAATAAAGTTTACAAATTCTATTAAATTGATTTAAATTTAACGAATTCTTAAAGTAATGGTTAAGTACCAATAGACGTAACTTGTTTTCCAACAAGATAGTTTATTCCTTTAGAAATATAAAATTTCAAAAAATTCAATTCATTTAGTTCCTTTTGAAAAACGAAAAACTAAAAAATAAAATAACACTCATAAATTTTATTTACAATGAAATGTCACTCATTTGTTCATATTAATAAATTTTATTGAATTTTCTTAAATCTTACAATTTTGTCAATAAAAAAGTAAAAATAAAAGAGCACCCATTAAATCAATTTATCTGCATGCATAAAATTTTAAAAATGATAATGAATTTATCTAAACAATACATATTTCATTTAATAAGAGAAATGACAAAATGAAATAACACTTCTTAACTGAATTTATTTAGATTACTAAAAACTTAAAAAGTTCAGTTAAAATTATTAAAATTTACAATTTTTTAGTAAGGATAAAAAAAGATGAAAAAAACTCCAATTCCATGCAAAAAAATGTTTATCAATTATGTACCTTTATATTAATATATTCAACTTCATGTAGAATTTTAAGAGTCATATTTTAAGGGTTTGAACAATCAAATAATTTTTTTCCTTTTCTATTAAATTAGACCCTTCTAATATCTTTAATATTTTCACATTTTTTAGTGAAAGAAGCTCATAATAATAATAATAATAATAATAATAATAATAATAATAATAATAATAATAATAATAATAATAATAATAATAATAATAATAATAATAATAATTCAATTTATTCATAATTTAAAAATTCCTTTAAATAACAAAAATAAAAAGAAATGAAGTGTTATCCCATTAAATAAATTTATTTATATTAGTAAAATTTGAAAATTCTGTTAAATTATTTTAAACTCTTCAATCTCCTTTCACTAACAGAAATAAAACAATAAAATAACAATCATTAAATGAATTTATTTGAGTTAATAAAATTTTACAAATTCCATTAATTTAGTTCATTCCAATAATAGATATGACAAATTAAATTACACTCATAAATGACTTTTTTTATATAAATATTTTTTGTAAATTCTATTAAATATATTTAATAAATTATTTTAAATGCATGAAGCTCAGTTGGCATGTTAGTCCTAGAGAAAATTAAAAAAACACTCATTAAATGAATTTAGTGATTTTTGTTTCAAAGTTAAAAGAGAGTTGAATTATGAGAAAATAGAAAGAAAATAGTATATTTTGAGGGTTTTTTGAAGCTTAACGAGTTAAAAAAAATAATAATAATAGTTATAATTGAAGACGATTAATATTTTTTTATTAAAAAAATATAAAAATTATATATAATTATCTTTTCTATTTAAAATCTCTTCCAATCAAAATCTGCAAGAAAGGAAAATGAAAGAGAAGAGGTAAAGGACGGGAAGAGAGAGAAAATGAAGAAAATACAAAGCAGACTCAGAAGGACTGGCCGTAAAAGACGACCCAAGGCAGGGAGGGGGTGCTGGGCAGCACACACCCCAAGTGCGCATGAAACACACGTAAGGTAAGGCACATGCTATGCACGTGCCAGAAGAAAAGACAAAAAAAAAGAAAAGAAAAGGAAGACAATTCAAAAAAGATGAAAAAAATTACACGAGTTAGTCTTTTTTAGCAACATCTTAGTCAGTTGAATAACACGAGTAACAATCATTGAAATTGAAAGGGACTCCAAGGATTAATTAACTAAAAGTTATTTTATAATCGAGTAATATTTTACTTAGTCAAGTAAACTAATTTTTTAATTGAATAATAATTATTTAATAAAATAATATTTAAATATTTAATCAACTAACATATATTCTTAATCGAGTATTTTTTTTTAGTCAAGTAACATGATCATTTAATCGAGTAATATTTTTGGATTGAAAGTTGTTCAAAAAGATTAATTAATTAAAAATTATTATTAATCGATTATTATTTTTTTTTGTTGAGTAACAAATTTAAATAATTGAGTAATAACTTGTGTATCTGATAAGCTTAATCAAGTAAAATTATTTAGTCAAGTAATGTATTACTTAATTGATTAACTATTAAAATGACTGGATTAACACTTTCGAGTAGCAGTATCAAGAATTTAAAAAATATAAATTTTGAAACATAAATCAAAGTGTCTAACTGCTTTTAATTTAATGCTGTACAAACAAAAGTAAGACATATTTCTCTTAATCATATGATTGCTTCAATTGAGATTACACATTACTACCCATATGTGTATATATATATATATATATATATATTTGTGTGTGTAAAAAGTTGATTTGACCATAAAGTTTTTCAAAAGAGTTGTTGGAGATTGCGAGTGCCTTTTAAGGTTAAATTCAATTCAAAATTCAAGCAACTATAAGTACAAAAAATGAATGCACGAGACAAGTGTGATTGCCCGGTTTTTGATAAAAAAAAAAGAAAAAAGAAAAAGCTAAGCTGATCAAATCCTTCATCTTAATGATTTCTTTTACATTCAAGTCTTCGTGTTTAGAGAATGGAGAGCCGTTACCCATTTTATCATTCCTACTTTTTTTTGTATTTCACTTGATATTTCTTACATATTTTTTTTAGGACTGTTTATCTTGTGAGTTTCTATTTCTAATTATTTTTTTCTCAAACTATTGTAAAAGTTAACGCCTCATCTCTATAAAATGCTTGAAAAATGTTGTAATTGAGTTGTTGATTTGTGTAATTCAAAATTGTTTAAATGATTTTTCATTTATATTTTGATTTATCAAATCTGATTGCATAATTTTTATATGAAATTGTTGACTTACATTTGTTATTCATTTGATTTAAATTTAAATGCTGCATATGTATATTATTATGTGAGCTGATATTAGATTTGGGCCGAGCCTAAGTCTATATTCATTTCCGTGTTGCATCTATTGTTGGTCTAGTCTATTTTCAGTCATTTGATATTGCTATAAAAGGGCTGTTTGATGCCCTAACCTGATTAGATTGCATTTGCTCACATTTTTGAACCCTAAATCGACGCCTCTTTGAAGTGAGACACTTCCTGTGAATTCTTCTCTCTTGTTCGATCAGTTAGTTGTTTCCGTGGTAAGATCGTGTGGTAAGTGAAAGGTATTGTTTTAATCTCTATGTTGTTTTAAGCGCTGAAGCGTGAGAGATTTGTTGGCTGAAATAACAGATTCTAAACCTTGATCGCGAGATCAGTTTTGAACAGATTTATACTTGTTCTTGTTTTTGGGTTCTATTTTCAATTGTTGTTTTTGCAATATTATTTTACTTCTGTTTGAGATCTTATAATCGATTGTAACTTTGAGATTTTAGTGGATTGACTAGAGGCAGACCCTCTGCCGTGAGTAGGATCTATTGATCCGAACACGTATCTCGCTGTGTCGCTGGTTTGTGTGTGTAAGTTGTGATTGTACTTTTCGTTTCTTTATTTTTTTTTACAAAGCTTGATCTGTGTTTGGTCGAGAAATAAGTTGGTTCTAAAACCTACATGAGCCTAACAAAAGCTACTATAATGGAAGATAGTACTTGTCTCTTTAAATACACTTAATAGAAGATTTTCGAAAAATCCTTGGCAAATAGCCAAGGTAACGGAGTAAACCAAGTTGTGTCGAATCACTCTAAATTTTATGTGCATTGTCTCTTTATATTTCTTTTACATTTGATTTTTATACTTTGAGCACTTTCAGTTTATATTTTCAGCATTAATTTCAAAGTCATGAAAAAGACTCAAAATAATTTTTATATAAAATCTTTATTAAACTAAAAAAGTTTCAAAAGACTCAATTCATTCTATTATTTGGTGTACACCCGTATTTTTCTCAACAATCTTATTTACATAATTGATATAAAAAAACGTAATTACATATTATTATGTTGAATAATATAAGATAAAGTGTCAAAATGATCTTACACATGCAAGTTTCTATATTTGAAAAATTCATGAAAATGTGTCATTTGTGATGTTTTCATATTATTCAATGTTAAAATTGGTTATTGATATTATATATCTTGCAAAAATGTCTTTGAAACATAGCTCACCCTTATAAGTATTTTCTCCCATAAAATGTATATATATATATGTGTGTGTGTGTAAATGTGACGGATGATCCACATAAGAAGGTATTAGTTGATGAATGAAAAATGAAGATACCAAATTTAGCCTTTAGAATTTCAGAATTAATTGCACATTCAAAATCACGATTTTGCCTTAAAAAAATCACAATGCTACATCATAAATACACATTGAGTCAATAATAGCAACATATCAAGCTTTTATCCGGTGTCCTCATGCAAAGTATAGCACCTCTCTTTTTTAAACATGTTATTAAATCAAACTTTGAGATTTTTAAAAATAAAATAATTAATTTAATTTTCATTGTTAAATTAACTTGGCCCCCTTGGCTTCTCTAATGAATCACTTAAACACATTTTTTTTTAGTCAAGTAAGTTAACATAATTACCATTAGAGAATCTCACGCTTAATCCCTTTTGAAAATGTAATTATTTTTTACCAAGAAACCATCCATTCAATAAGAAGAGGTTTCAAGCCTTTGCAATAATATTTAAACGTCCTTAAATCTTGCTAAATTGTCTTTAAACTCATTTTTGTTTTTCTCAAATACTATATTATGATATTTTGAAATTATTTTAAAAATTCAGATATTACATCCAATCTTCCTTAAAGAAAATTTGTCCTTGAAAATTTTCTTTTCCCATAACTAAAACTCAAATTTTTTTTTTCTTTCACCTATCATTTCTTGCAAGTTCTTCCTCGGATCATTTTTATGTACTTCTTATAAGTTCTAGCCGACAATCATTATCCAGGCACATCATTATTGTGCTTAGCGTCAACAACCCGTATTGTTGTCAATATTACCCAACCTAATCTCAACCCATGTACATTTCCATTGATTGTCTTAGGTTAGATTTAATTGGTTTCAACTTCGTCATTCCTTAGGTAGTGTTTTACTTAGTCTACACTCGCGGTCTTAGTCCCACAAACTGCCTTGGATAATATCAACCCCATCCAATGGTGCCTTGAGTGATATATATCTCTGGTTAAAAACTCGTTCTTTTACAATCTTAGGTCACTTGGGAAGATATCAATTTGGTTTTAACTCAATCGTTACTTTTGTTGCCTTGGGAGATAGTTGCTTATTTTAAATTTGGTCCCTCAACCACATTGATCGCCTTAGATAATATCAATCCAAATTAAACTTGATCTCATCTGTTTGCCTCCTTTGGTGATATATATATGGTTGAAAATCGGACTTTCACAAACTTAGATCGTCTTGGAATATATCAACCCAATTTGAATTCAACCTTATATGTTACCACATTGGGTGATATATGTTTGATTTTTAACTCGGTCCCTTGGCCAAAGTAACCATATTAGATAATATCAATTGGGTTTGAACTTAATCTTATCTATTTGATTGAAACTCGGTCCTGTGGGCTCACCTTTCTCCCATGTTTCTTTTGTTGATTCTTCAAACCTCATCTTGATTACTCCCATATGAATTAGGTTGGTTTTTGTTGTCATCGCTTGGAGTACTAAGTCAGCAAAAACTTGTGCATTTAAGAGCTAAGTGTTTGTTGTATCTCCAACCTTAATTTATCAATGAATTTTCAAGCCTTTTCGATTTCATCAGTCTCATATGTGGGCACACCTTGATTAACCTCTTAAATTCAACTTCATATGACCTATTGTCATTATTTATGTTACTTGAGATCCATAAATTCTTGCCTTTCTTCATTTTTGTCCTTATAGAGTTCGTTTTATTGTTGTCCATCATTTTCCCACTTCGTTTTCAAGCATAAAAGTGGCACGTTTCACCTTTTCTTCATTGTTGCTTCCTAAAAGTTTAAGTATTTTCTTGGTTTGTTCTAACCAAAACTTATGCTAGGGTTTGTGCTTGTCTCTCCTTTAAATACTGATAGATGTTATTTTTGGAATAGATCTAACATATTTGATCCCATACCTCTTGGTTGTAGCTTGTCTATATATCCTATAATATTCTCCATCAATCATTTCATTCGATTTTCACTATTCTAGAGTCCTTCATTAGTCATGGTCCTCACTATTATGTCGATCCATTTCATCATTGTCATCATAGTGTCTATATTATCAACTTCTTGACCACCCCTGTGAGGCCCAACTTCTGGGCCTTATTTGAAAAGGCCCAAATTTGAAGACCCAACCCAAATGGCCATATAAAAGGCCTAGAGTTTCCAGCTCCTTCCCTTTTCTCGTTCTTCTTCTCATTTCAACGCTCTCTCTCTCTCCCTCTCTCTCATTTTCTCTTTCAATTGGTTTGCAAAATCTAGCCGTTGGATCTTGAATCCAACTGCATTATCACTGTGAAATCAACCCCGATCTACAACGAGGTAAGCCTTTTATTTTCGTTAGCTTATTTTTAGTTCAGATTTGTGAGAGGGGGAGGGGTATTCGCGTGTGGGTGTGTTGGCCGAAACTTTGAACCTAAATCTAGAAGGATCTAGCCATTGGATCTTGTTGGTTTTTGGGTATGTTAGTCAAAGGTGTTAGAGGTATTAAATGGCTGCCTCGGATTGCCGAATAATGTCGGCTGTGATGGCCGGCAGCGACTGGCAGTGGGCGTTGTAACCTGGCCGAAATTTAAAATTAGATCTGCGTAGATCTAGCCATTAGATTTTGATAATTTTTGGATATGTGGGTCTATGAGGGTAAGGGAGTCGAGTGGTGGTATTGGATTGTCGGAAAATGTGGCCGACAACGTCAAACAACCTATTTTTAAATCTGGCCAGAAATTAAAAACCTAGATCTACAAAAATCTAACCATTAGATTTAGCCTATTTTTATATGCATTAACCCCATTAGCTAGGTGTTTCATATGGTGGGTTTGATCGTCGAAATCTTGGGACGGCGGTGGTCGCTGGTGGCAGCCGGCGGCGATTGCAGTCTGGTTGGTTAGGCTATTTTTATTTTTGGCGTTTTGGGACCGTTGTGGCAGCCAATGGGTTAGTCCACATATTGGGTGAATTGAGGTTTATATTTATTTAATGCTTATGTGATTTGATACTTTTATTAGGTAATTTTGACGCGCCCCAGCCGAGAGGCGGTTGAGGAAATCCCACATCTACTATAACACTGTGAGTGGGTGATTTGCATTATGGTGGTATTTGTTGCATTCATACCCTTCATTGTCCTAGTACTCTATGTATACTGTTCATGACTTCATTTGTGATTTGCATACGGGGGAAAGTAGAATCCATATCATTGTTTTGCACATATTGATACCTGTGAGTGAATGTCTTTCTGTTAATGTGGATTGTGACCTATATGTGATATATTCATGTGGCAATGAAAATTTTAAATGATGATATAAAATGTGTGATGAATGGAGTAACAGTTAGAACCCTATATCGCTAACCACAGTAAGAGTTAGCCGTTGGTGGACCATGTATGTGTTAGGGTGTGAGATAGTCCACCCTAGATAGGCGTGAGATAGTCTGCCATCCATGTTTATATTCGACGTGAGATAGTCCATCGAAGTGGATCTTGGTGTCGTTGAGATAGTCTGCACCAAGGAAATGATATGTGTGAATTTTGGTTCTAATTGGTTTACTCCCAATGTGCATATTTATTCATCATCTCCCATTCGATATTATATATTATTTGAACTGTCATGGCATGATGATTTGTATTCGTTGCACAGATTTTATATTTTCCCCTATTATAATGCATGTTACCCCTCATTAAGCCAGTGTCAGGCTTACCCCCCCTTAATATTTCAGATTTTGTAGGTCGGCATAGATTTTGATTGTATACCATAGCCACGTTCCGGTATAGCATATACACATCACCTCACGAGGTTGTGCATGGAAAGAGTTAAGTTCTCATTGTTACGGATTGTCAACTTGTGAATATTTTTGTGAGTACGTGCTTATTATTAGGCCTAGGCACCCTAATTTCTGTATACCTATTTTGGTAGCATTCTAGAAATGAAATAAATGTTTATGTGTTAAAGGGATATGTGTTTTGCAAGCTTTCTATCCCTTAGTGGAGCCTTCGGCTTCTTAAGAGGTAGTGTCGGTCATGGTAGTGGAGTTTGGGTCGTGACAAAGTTGGTACCAGAGCTTAGGCTTTAGATCCCTAGGGAATAAAAATGGGGATTATATGACACATGGGTGCACGAATAAAGGGTTAAGCACATTCTCATGCATTGTATTGCATACACTGTAGTTCAGATCAAGTTTTTGGCAGGATAGGTATGAATGTGAGTCGCAACATATTCACAACCTTGCTCTGCCAAGGACTCTAAGTCCCTTGTTGCATATCATGAGTGTGCATGTGAAATTTTATGCTATGTGGTATATTATTTGTTCTGTATAATGAATCAGTTTAAATGTTATTTGTAGGAAATTATGCCTCCTAGGACTCGAGGTGGTGCGATCCGGGCTCGTGGGCATGGCGGTCGCCGAGGGGGTGGCCTTGGCCGCGGTCGCGGGAGATGACAGACTGCTCCTATCTTGCTTATACCTTCTTGGGGTGCCCGACGACCACGTAGGGATGTTGTTGAGCAACACCCAGGTGATGGGGATGTTGAGGTTCGCCAGGTCATCGGAGAGGCAGAGGGATCTTCTAGCCTGTCTATTGAGGATAGGATCAGGTTGGGAGTACGAGAAGCGGTGAGTGAGGTGCTGAGGACCTTAGGGATACCAAGGAGTGGATTAGGATCTCAGGTCAGAGGTCAGGCATTACCAGAGGAGTAGGACCAGGGGGTGGATGTACCCTTGTCAGAGTTCGTGCGGCATAACCCGCTCTGGTTTGATGGAATTATTGGTAGCAGTAAGGTGGAGCTGCAGCAGTTCCTGAGTAAGTGTAGGAGGATCGGCAATGCTCTGGGTTGTAGCCAGTAGAGATTGGTGCAGTATGCTGCTTATCGGTTGGATGGCCCAGCATACTCTTGGTATGAGCAGTTGATAGCAGCCAGACCACCCGGTGCCCCACCCTTGAGGTGGGATGAGTTTAGTGGCAAATTCAAGGAAAGATTCATCCCGGAGGCAGTTAGGAGGGCTAGAGCTAGAGAGTTTGAAGATTTGAGGCAGACAACTGATATGACAGTAGAGCAGTATAGTGATCGGTTCACGTACTTGGCAGAGTTTACCCCTAGGCTGGTGGCCACTGAGCAAGACAGGGTGGAGCGCTTTGTGAATGGGTTGGTGGAGCCCTTTTATAAGGTGGTTGCTCTTTCTCATCTTCCCACATATTCTAGTGTTGTGAGTAGGGCCATGATGATAGAGAAGCGGTTTATGGAAGAGCGAGCCCTGAGAGAGCAACGCAAGAGGGCAAGGAGTGATGCCATGGGTCGTGGAGGTGGCGATCAGCAGCCACTGAAGAAGAGACCTCAGTAGCAACAACAGTATCAGAGAGTTGGAGGGCCTAGTGGGCAGGGGTAGCCACCACTTCATGACAGAGTTGACAGGCAATCAAGAGGCTTTAGAGGAGGCGGCCAGGGTGGTAGAGGGGCACCACTCTGCCAGTCATGCATGCGACCTCACCATGGACCATGCCGACATTTGACAGGAGCTTGTTTTGAGTGTGGTGAGATAGGCCACCTTAGGAGGGATTGCCCTTATGCTCACCAGGAGGTTGCTCATGGAGTCGGGCGTGGAGGGACGCAGTTGACGCCACTTCAGACGCGAGCTCCAGCTCCGTCTTTGCCACCATCCTCAGGTGGTAGAGGTCGGGAAGGTAGGGGCCCAGGCAGCCAAGCAGGCAATGGCACTAGGGGGTACGCGAGGGTCTTTGCCATGGCACCTCAAGATGCTGAGGCTAGCAATGCTGTTGTCACAGGTATGGTGTCCATTTCGCATATTGATGCCTTGGTTTTGTTTGACCCAGGGTCCACACATTCATATGTGTCACGAGCTTTTACCCCGCGTCTAGGTATAGGACCTTCCTCTCTAAAGCGACCTATGATGGTAGCTACCCCTACAGGTAACCCTTTGGTAGTAGACACATTGTATTTAGGTTATGTGATCTCTATAGTCGGGCGAGACTCAGTAGCCGATTTAATCCTATTAGGGGATATGGGATTTGATAGTATATTGGGGATGGATTGGTTAGCCTCTTGCCATGTCAGCCTAGATTGTAGGGGAAGAAGGTGTGGTTTGACCCTCTTAATGGAGATCGATTTTGTTTTCAGTGTGACCAACCCCTGATAGTTAAGAATGTTATATCCGTTTTGGAGGTGAGGCAACTGATGAATGAGGGGTGTCAGGCGTTCCTAGCGTTGGTGCGGGAGACCTATGAGTCAGAAGGTGAGATAGGGGAGGTGCCTATAGTGAGGGAGTATCTAGATGTATTTCCCAAGGAGTTGCTCGGACGACCTCCAGAGCATGATATAGAGTTTGGCATAAATTTAGTTCCGGAGACTCGACCAATTTCAATACCTCCGTATCATATGGCTCCAGCCGAGCTAAAGGAGCTTAAGGTACAAATCCAAGACCTTTTGGTCAAGGGTTTCATTCGCCCAAGTACCTCGCCATGGGGAGCACCTGTGCTCTTTGTGAAGAAGAAAGATGGAACTATGAGGCTTTGTATCGACTATAGGCAGTTGAACAAGGCCACTATCCGGAACAGATACCCATTACCTCGCATAGATGACCTATTTGACCAATTGCAAGGTGCCCAATGTTTTTCCAAGATTGACCTAAGATTGGGTTATCAACATCTTCGTATTAGGGAAGATGACATTCCTAAGACTGCCTTTAGGACTCGATACAGCCACTATGAGTTTTTAGTAATGTCATTTGGCCTTACGAATGCCCCAACGGCGTTCATGGACCTCATGAACAGAGTATTTAAACCATACATTGATCACTTCGTCATTGTGTTTATCGATAACATATTGATTTACTCAAGGAGCCATAAGGAGCATGAGCAGCACCTCAGGGCAGTACTTTAGACCTCGCGAGAACATAAGCTTTATGCTAAGTTCTCGAAGTGTGAGTTTTGGTTGGACAGCGTAGCATTTTTGGGCCATGTGGTGTCCAAGGAGGGCATCATGGTAGACCCTTAGAAGATTGAGGCCGTGGAGAAGTGGTCTAGGCCTAGTTCAGCTAGTGAGATACGTAGCTTCCTAGGTCTAGCTGGTTATTATCGTAGATTTGTGAAGGACTTTTCAAAGATAGCCTCGCCATTGACCCGTTTGACCCAATCAAATGTTAAGTATGAGTGGTCTGATGAGTGTGAGAGGAGCTTTGTAAGACTCAAGGAGAGTTTGACTACGGGTCCGGTGTTAGCCTTACCTTCAGGGGAAGGTGGCTATGTCGTTTTCTGTGATGCCTCTAGGATTGGACTTGGTTGTGTCTTGATGCAACACGGCCAAGTCATTGCCTACGCCTCAAGGTAGTTGAAGAGGCATGAACAAAACTACCCTACCCACGATCTCGAGATGGCAGCAGTGGTGTTTGCCCTTAAGCTGTGGCGACATTATCTATATGGTGAGACCTGTGAGATCTATACCGACCACAAGTGTCTAAAGTATATATTCGAGCAAAAGGATTTAAACCTAAGACAAAGGAGATGGATGGAGCTCCTCAAAGATTACGATTGCACCATACTGTACCACCCGGGCAAAGCTAATGTAGTAACTAACACCTTAAGTAGGAAGTTAATGGGCAGCTTAGCCCACATTGTCGAAGTTAAGAGACCCCTAGTGCGTGAGATTCATGGGTTAGAGGCGGGTGGCCTATGTTTCGGGTTAGGCCATACGGACGTGTTCTTGGCTTATGTCCAACTTCGTTCCACTCTAGTCGAGGAAATTAAGGCGGCTCAGTCTAGGGATTCGTCCTTGGTAATATTGATGGATGTAGTTCGTAAGGGGAAAGTTAGTGAAGGCAAGGCTAAGGAGTTCATGGTAGACTCTGAAGGTGTTTTAAGGTGCGGGGCGCGCTTATGTGTTCCTGATGTTGATGACCTAAGGCAACGTATGTTGAGAAAGGCACATCACTCGATATACACCATACACCATGGTGCAAACAAGATGTATCGGGACGTTAAGATGTTATATTGGTGGAACAAATTGAAAGAGGATGTGGCAAAGTTTGTAAGTAGATGTGCGGTGTGTCAGCAAGTGAAAGCTGAACATCAAAAGCCAAGTGGAGAGCTTCCCTGAATGGAAGTGAGAGAGATTTACCATGGATTTCGTTGTAGGATTACTGACATCTAGGAAGGGTAGCAACTCCATATGGGTAGTTGTAGATAGACTGACCAAGAGTGCCCTATTCATTCCTGTAAGCACTAGTTATACAGTACCTCAGTGTGTTCAAAAATATCTAGATTATGTGGTTAGGTTGCATGGAGTTCCACTTTCCATTATCTCCGATCGAGGGCCTCAATTTACTGCTTGATTCTGGAGGGAGTTCCAAAAGGCATTAGGGACAGAATTGAACTTCAGCACCGCATTCCACCCCCAGACTGATGGGCAATCTGAGCAGACTATTCAAACCCTGGAAGACATGCTTAGGGCGTGCATCATGGATTTTGGGGGTGATTGGGAGAAGAACCTATCGTTAGTTGAATTCGCATATAACAATAGCTATCACTCTAGTATCTAGATGGCCGCATATGAGGCACTTTATGGTAGGCGATGTAGGACTCTTGTAGGTTGGTTCGAGGTAGGTGAGGTGCAGTTGGTTGGGCCGGCTAAAGTCTATGAGACTATGGAACAAGTTCGATTGATTAGAGAGAGGTTGTCGGCAGCCCAGAGTCGACAGAAGTCCTATGCGGATCGTCGTAGGCGTCCTTTAGATTTTGGAGTTGGGGATAGGGTATATCTTAAGGTGTCACCTATGAAGGGGGTGATAAGATTCGGCAAAAAGGGCAAGCTTAGCCCAAGGTACATTGGTCCATTTGAGATTTTGGATCGAGTAAGTGCAGTGGCATATCGACTAGACCTTCCTCCTGCTTTTGCGAGTATCCATCCGGTGTTTCATGTATCTATGCTGAGGAAGCATGAACCCGATCCATATCAAGTCCTTCCCCCACCGACCATGGAGGTAGTGCAAATAGACAAGGATCTTAGCTATGAGGAGCAGCTAGAGCGCATCGTTGATAGACAAGTAAGAAGGTTTCGAAACAAGGATATTGTCTCTGTAAAGGTGGTTTGGCAAAACCACACAGAGGATGAGTGTAATAGCCAAGAATGATGTGAAGCCATAAATAATATTTGATGAAGGGTACAAATGGAATTATCAAAAGATAAAGGCTATAGGACACACTGTTGCAGTCTTAAGTGACCGAAACAGCTCAAGGAAGTACCCCGGACCCTAGATAGCCAAGGAAAATGGTACAATAACGACAAGTGATACGAATTATGATTTTTAGTGATGAAAGATGTGGGATCGGGAACAGTTTTCGGTACAACTAAAATGCAGCTGCAAATTAGGCTCAGAAACTGAATTGTTATAAGAGACTTTCGGGAAGTCAACAAAAGCCTGAGAGGGCTCCAGTTTTTCGTAAGGAACAACCCTTCAGTGGTTTCAGGATGAAACAATAGCCCGGTAAGGACATTGGGGCAAAATTGTCATTATCAAGTAATTTTGGATTATTAATTTTGCATTTTCGATATTGAAATACAAATTAATTTGACGTGTGAGGGCCTAAGTGCAATAAATAAATTGTCCAAGTGAAATTAAGGTGGAAATTAGGGGGGGTAATGTGTAATTTCTTTATATTATTAGTGTATTATATAGTTATATATATATATACATACGCATATGTTGGTGTGTGCTATCTGTGGCAGTTTCGGCGAAGCTTCATAGCCGAATGGAAGGGTGGTGCCCAAGTTTTGCTAGGGTGGTGGCCAAGGCAAGTTGAGGCGGTGGAGAGTCGGTGATGTCCCTATAAATAGGAGTAGAAATTGAAGAGGAAAGGAAGCAAAAAAAAAAAAAATGGAAATGGAAATGGAGGAGGAAGATGGCCGAGAGTTGCAGTGAGGGAGCGAGTGGCCGAGAGCTTGAGGAACCAAGAGGGATTGCTGGGAGTGATGCTTGTGGCCGGAGATAGCCACGAGAAATGCCGAGATGGTGACCGAAGCTGTTTGCGGTAGGCGAACAGCATCCATGGCCGCAAGCCGCAGCCATGGCTACACATGCGGAAGGTGAGCAGCGACGAGGAGGAGGCTGGCCAGTGGTTGTGTGACGTCTAGGTAGCCGGAGATAGCTGAGAGAATGATTGGAGGTGGCCGGGATGGACCGCAACAGCAAGCGGCAGCCATGGCCGCGAGCTGTTGCAGCTGGGCAGCGAACAGGACAGCCAACAACGGCCCTCGGCGATGGCGCAGCAAGGTGGGCGGTGACCGGCGAGCTTCGTGGAGGACGAGGAAGCTGCCAACGTGGGCGGAGATGGCCGATTGGCAGGCTGCGGCGGTTGCGCATGGCTGAGCGCAGGTCGGACGTAGGGAAGAAGAAGAACAGGGGAGGAAGAAGAAAGAAAGGGAGAAGAAAATAAAAGAAAGGAAAAGAAAGAAAAGATAAGGAAAATAGGGAAAATGAGGAAAAATGGAAGAAAAATAGGAAAAAATGAGAAAAATTCTTTGAAAAAATCCTAGAAAGTTATGAGGATTAATTTGAGGCTAAAAGAGCATGCCAAAGCTAGGAATTTATTCAGACGCGCATTTTGAGGCTTAGCACGCATTACGAGGCGCAAATTGACTTTTTCGAATTCAGGTGAGTGGTTTGATTCTGGCTTTACCTTATCTTGAAATTATGTTGAAATGTGTGTTGTGGGTTCAAGTGGGCGGTGTTACCCTCGTGAACTTAGGTTACACGCAGTTGAGACCAGTTCTAGTGAGTGGTTTTACCCTCCGAAACTTGGATTGTTCTGCAAAGGCGTTTCACTTACATATTTATGTCATCATTTGCATATTGAACATGTGAAACATTGCATCAATTGTTTTTACTTACAAAAGAGTCGGTGCATGGTGTATGATTTTCATATCATCGGGGTATTGATATTCGTGTCAATGTTGTTTTCTGTATGAGACGGGATGGGATCTTCTTGAGAATGGGACACGATTAGTCCTGGTGATCGAGTGACACGGTAGGGCATCCGGGACTGGTAACCGAGTGACACGGTAGGGCACCCGGGGATTAAGTGTGTCAGGGAATTTCTCAAGTTAGATGTGTCTTGCATGTTATCGTTTGTCTGAGTATGCCATGCTCGTGTGTCTTTCATGCATTGTATAAACTGTTTCATGCCGTCACTTAGATGTTTTATCATCTAACCTGGGCTATGCCCCTGGAACATTTGATGTTCCAGCCAGGAATTGCTGCAAGGGCAAGGACACGGCCAGTTGGGGGCCATTGGAGCTTAGTTTGATAGTCGTTGTAACGTTTGGAGGATTTAATATGCATATCAGGTTGTAAATAAACAATTGTATAATAACGATTTTATCATTTGATCTGTATTACGTATTTTGCTATGGAAATACAATGTAAGAACTATGGTGTTTTGGTATTAATGTATCCGTTGCGTTGTATTAAGACTCGTTTAGTTTAAGATTATTGATCTTGATAGTTAAACGGGCAAGGCTGGGGTTCGCGGGGTTTTGTATCTGTATGTGAAGATTGTTCTTGATATACCGCGCGTGTTGAACTTGAAGAAAAAAAAAAAAGAAATCCCGGGAATACCCTTATAGTGACATGCCTGGCGAGACGGGGTGTTACAATAAGGCCACATGGGAATCAGAGGGAGCTATGAGAGAAAAGTATCCCTATCTATTCGACACCTAGTATGTAGCAAAAAAAAAAAAATCGAGGATGAATTTCCTATAAGGGGGTGAGATTGTGAGGCCCAACTTCTGGGCCTTATTTAAAAAGGCCCAAATTTGAAGACCCAACCCAAATGGCCATATAAAAGGCCTAGGGTTTCCAGCTCCTTCCCTTTTCTCCTTCTTCTTCTCGTTTCAGCGCTCTCTCTCTCTTCCTCTCTCTCATTTTCTCTTTCAATTGGTTTGCGAAATCTAGCCGTTGGATCTTGAATCCAACCACATTATCACCTCGAAATCAACCCCGATCTACAACGAGGTAAGTCTTTTATTTTCGTTAGCTTATTTTTTGTTTAGATTTGTGAGAGGGGGAAGGGTATTCGTGTGTGGGTGTGTTGGCCGAAACTTTGAACCTAGATCTAGAAGGATCTAGCCATTGGATCTTGTTGGTTTTGGGGTATGTTAGTCAAAGGGGAAGAGGTATTAAATGGCTGCCTCGGATCACCAAAAAACGTCGGCTGCGATGGCCGGCGGCGACTGGCAGTAGGCGTTGTAATCTGGCAAAAAATTTAAAATTAGATTTGCGAAGATCTAGCCATTAGATTTTGATGGTTTTTGGGTATGTGGGTCTATGAGGGTAAGGGAGTCGAGTGGTAGTATCGGATCGCAGAAAAATGTGGCCGGCGACGTCAAACAACCTATTTTTAAATCTGGCCAGAAATTAAAAACCTAGATCTATAAAAATCTAACAATTAGATTTAGCCTATTTTTATATGCATTAACCCCATTAGCTAGGTGTTTCATATGGTGGGTTTGATAGTCGAAATCTTGGGACGGCGGTGGTTGCTAGTGGCAGTCGGCAGCGACGACAGTGTGGTTAGTTAGGCTGTTTTTATTTTTGGAGTTTTGGGGCCGTTGTGGCAGCCAATGGGTTGGTCCACATATTGGGTGAATTGAGGTTTATATTTATTTAATGCTCATGTGATTTGATACTTTCATTAGGTAATTTTGATGCGCCCCAGCTGAGAGGCGGTTGAGGAAATCCCGCATCTACTATAACACTGTGAGTGGGTGATTTGCATTATGGTGGTATTTGTTGCATTCATACCCTTCATTGTTCTAGTACTCTATGTATACTGTTCATGACTTCATTTGTGATTTGCATACAGGGGAAAGTAGAATCCATATCATTGTTTTGCACATATTGATACCTGTGAGTGAATGTCTTTCTATTAATGTGGATCGTGACCTATATGTGATATATTCAGGTGGCAATGAAAATTTTAAATGATGATATAAAATGTGTGATGAATGGGGTAACAGTTAGAACCCTGTATCACTAACCACAGTAAGAGTTAGCCGTTGGTGCACCACGTATGTGTTAGGGTGTGAGATAGTCCACCCTGGATAGGCGTGAGATAGTCCGCCATCCATGTTTATATTCAGCGTGAGATAGTCCGCCGAAGTGGATCTTGGTGTCGTTGAGATAGTCTGCACCAAGGAAATGATATGTGTGAATTTTGGTTCTAAATGGTTTACTCCCAATGTGCATATTTATTCATCATCTCCCATTCAATATTATATATTATTTGAACTGTCATGGCATGATGATTTGTATTCGTTGCACAGATTTTATATTTCCCCCCATTATAATGCATGTTACCCCTCATTAAGCCAATGTCAGGCTTACCCCCCCTTAATATTTCAAATTTTGTAGGTCGCCATAGATTTTGATTGTATACCATAGCCACGTTCCGGTATAGCATATACACATCACTTCACGAGGTTGTGCATGGAAAGAGTTAAGTTCTCATTGTTGCGGATTGTCAACTTGTGAATATTTTTGTAAGTACGTGCTTATTATTAGGCCTACGCACCCTAATTTCTGTATACCTATTTTGGTAGCATTCTAGGAATGAAATAAATGTTTGTGTTAAAAGGATATGTGTTTTGCAGGCTTGCTATCCTTTAGTGGAGCCTTCGGCTTCTTAAGGGGTCGTGTCGATCATGGTCGTGGAGTTTGGGTCGTGACAACCCCAATGCTCTTTTAGCAATAACGTGACTTAGTTATGGTGTACTATCTACAATATCGAAGGTTTAAGGCAATTGTCAATATATGTTATTGCTAAAATGTTTCTTCAACGCTTAGGAATGATCCATTTTTTTATCCCTTCCAGCTTATAAACCCTTGTTTTAGGGATTTAGGGGTTCATTTTTCAAGATTACTTCATTAAATATAGGCTTTAGCTACGTGTAAAACTTTTGAGCCTCGAGTAATGACACATTTTTTCAAGGTTTCCATCACCTAAAGAACCCTAAGTCTCAGCATACATATTGTAATATTCTAAGAGTCCAAAAAATGGTAGTATATATCAAAAATAAGTAAGGAATGAAACAACACTAGTTGGATATATTTTGCGTTGAATGTAGACAAAGAACTCTCGGGTTAAGTGAGTTTGAGTTGGGGAATCTCAAGAATGGGTGATCCCCTGAGAAATTCACGTAGACCCATTAGAGTAAGTTGTTTCAGTCCTTCCTATCGCTCGATACGGGATGTTACAAGTGGTATCAGAGCTAACCCTTGGTGAAAGCGGTCCAATGAGGGCGGGGAGTGGCGCTGGAGTGGGAGGGCCTGAGCAAGGAGCAACTCTTGACAGGTTTCTAGAATGACAGCCTTCAAAGGGGAAAAGATCTGGGACTAGTTATAAGTTCGCATGACGAGGACGTCATGTGCTCAAGGGTGGAGAATGTAATACTCCAAGAGTCTAGAGAAGGGTAGTGTATATCGAGGATAAGTAAGGAAGGAAACTACACTACCTGATACCTTTTGGGCTGAATGTAGACAAAAAACTCTCGAGTTAAGCGTGTTTGAGCTGGGGAAGCTCAAGAATAAGTGATCTACTGAGAAGTTCGCGTAGACCCATCAGGGTAAGTTGTTCTGATGCTTTCTATCACTCGATGTGGGATGTTACATATATTTTTACTCAAAACTTCTATGCAACCTTCACTAGTTTCTAAGAATCACTATTGCCATAATGCGTTCAATTTTAATTCAAATTCCAAATTTAAAGAATTTGAATTGATTTTCTAATTCAATTTTAATTTAAAAAATAAAAAAATAATTTTATTTCTGCTGCTTTATTTTACAATTCAGTTCTAATCTCAATAGTCAACGCTCTCTTTCTTTTTTCTGTTATTCCAAGTGTTTGCGTTTCCTTGTTTTTCAATTCAACAGCCTTTTTCCTTTTCTTTTTCTAGGTAGGTATTTCTTTTCAGCTTTTAACTCCCTTTCCTAAATCATATTCTAATCGTTTTGTCAATTACCATTCACCATTTCTATTTATTTATTTGATTCAAATAATATATTCCTAAATATAATAAAATTCTCAAACTGATAATATTTAAATTGTATACCAATAGTTGGACGTCATCACAAAGTGTATTATTCACTAAAGTGTATTTTTTATTTTAAAATAATATTATTAGTTAATAAATTATTATAAAACATGAGACATTCATTATTAACTAATAATATTATTTTATAATTAAAAATGACACATCTTATTTAAAAACAAGATATATTTACTAAAACTTAACCATTACCTTAAAAACAATAATTCCTATTACCCAAATTATACTTATAAATTAAAAAATAATATCAATATGATGCAATGATAAGCTTTAATGCACGGAAACAATAACCGTTTTCACGTTTCTGGAACATTTCCTATTTCAAAAACATTGAAAATGGTCAAAAACACTTCCCTGGTAGTTTTTGTAATTTTAAAAATGTTTCAGAGGAGCGTTTCATAATAAAACAAACTTTCAAAAGCGTATTTTTAGCGTCAAATGTTGGTAGCAAATATATTAGATTATCTCTCTTAGCCTCTTACTTGATAAATCCTTGCGCGTGCCCTAACCCTAAATCTATTTGCTTTGGAGTCCAAATTAGAGCTTGATTGAATCGATAAATCTTTCCTCTCGTCTTCGACCATCCCTTTGTTGTTGATGTCATTCCCTTGCTAGCCAGCTGCTCGATGCTCAATGCTCATGTTACCATTGATTCAGTTGCTTGATTCTTTTGTCGTTCTCACACCATTTGTCATTGTTCCTTTTTTCCACCATTTGTTCGACGCTTGTGCCATCGTTGATTCCGTTCTCATGTACTTTGTCATCGTTTCTTCTTGTCGTCGATTGCTCGGTGCTCATGCTGCCATTAATTCGATTATTCAATGCTCAGTTGCTTCCTTTTGTTGTCGATTGCTCACTGCTCCGTTTTCGTGCTCAATTGGTTTGTCAATTAGGTGATTTCTGTAAATTTATGTTTAATAACTATTTTTAATAATTTATTATATTAAAAATTATATTTATAAAAAATTCTTATATTTTTTTATTTACGTTTTTATTATGTATTTCTATTTTTTATTTTTTAAAAAAATATTATTTTTTATTTTTATTTCATATTAAAAATATCTTTCATTTTATTTTCGTACAACTGATAAAGGAGCATAAACACTACACAAACTTACGGCGCTTTGGAGCGGAGGTGAGGTGAAGTGAAGTGAGGTAAGTTTAGGGTGTTGAGATAAAGTATCTTTGATTATAAAAAAATATTTGATAAATTAGTTATGTTAACCTGAGTTTCAAAAGTTAGTCTTTGATAAACATTTGATTGAGGTGATTTAGGATAATAAAATAATATAAAGTCAATCATAAATATTATATATATAAAAGTTATAATGATATATAATTTTAAATATAAAATTAAAATTATGTATTTTTATTTCATTCAATCAATTGTACATAAAGTTTAATTAATTTTTTTTACTTTTCACTATCAATTGTACATGACTCAATATTTGGGATTAAAGAATATAAAATTAATATATCTATTTTATAAACATATTTAAAAGTAATACTATAAGTACCCCCGCTCGGACATCTCAATCATCTGGACTACTTGAACGGGAGTATCTACGGAAGGAGAAAAAATGAAATACAAGACAGGAACTATCCTGACATGTATACACAAGAATTAAAACAACGGAACTTAAGCTATATACATGCATGCACTACAAGTACTCTGTTAGCATAACGGTCATATGATAAACAAATACATATAAACACCTGTGCCAACATACATGAGACACGATAAATGATCTAGCACAACCAAGAATAATAGAGTAAATCCTACTCAAACATCAGAGTAACTAAGGCTAACGGGGGAACAATAAGGACTGACAAAACTACCTGTACACCATGCCAACTCTGCTGCTAAATGCTGACTCCATTGCCCTTGACCCATGCTGCCACTACCTGGAATGATGGAAAACAAAGTGAGTCGAGAGATTCAGCAAATATAAGGAAAAGAAAGCTGAAGGCTGAGCATATCCAATAAACTCTCCCCAGAACACCAACCCCTAAGCACATGCAAGCCATGAAACGCACAACACAGTATAAAAGTGTAAACAAAAGCACGTATCAGTCATTGGGGGCCACACAAAATGCACGGCACCCAAGTCCCATACCAACCTACCGTTGCCCTAAAAGGCAACAAATATCTCCAACAAACCTGTGCGCACCATCTCGAGTCGATGCTCCCGTCACCCGTGTGCTCGCGTCTATCCTCCCGACACCCGAGCTGTAGAATAATCGAGCCGTAGGCTCCCTTAAAACGGTCATCCCGTCTGAGATCTATGAATTGCCAGTAACCATGCAATACACATAAAAATGCAATGGCGTAGTAAGCATCAACGTGATACACTGACGCCCATACATCCAGACATCAGGCCATATTCCGCCCACATAGTGAACCACATGCGATGCATATGCCCATGCCAGATGCAATCTAACCATTCTAGAATGCTCGTGTCCAAGCATACTCAATAAATGAATACCCCAACATGCATCTCGTACCCATGCGCATACCAAGCCATGAACGGTAATACAATACAACATATCGAATCATACAGTAAATCACATAATGGCAGAGCTAATCAGTAGTGTCTGGTAAATGTTAATGATTAATGACTATGAGTGTCCACCCGACGGTCCATTTCATGGCCGTACAGTATTCTACTCCGACGTTACTAAACAGTTGACCCCTGCCCCACTGTTTGATAGCCCTAACCGAACCATAAATAAACTTGCACATCTAGAAACCTAGTCCCTAAGTTGGGTTTGACATCATTCCGAAAGGAATGGAGGTGGTACAAACCCCCTAGCACACAACAAATAAAATCCTAGAAGTCCCGAATTTAATATAAATTACACCAAATGAATAATACTCAATAAATAATGCTAGGTGCCGAATTAGCATAAAGGAGGGGATAAAATATGAGAAACCACGGAGTCTCTCATGAGAATTCAAGAACATAAGGAGATGGTTAGGAACTTGCCTTTTAAAAGCAAATTCCCACCTCCAAGCCCTATTGCTGCACAAATTAATAAATTCTACTAATCACACAAAGCTTCAATTCAAAGTCTATACGTGTATCTCTAATAATCTAGTTAAATCGGTATAAAATCGAGACTATTACGGGTATACGAGATTACTAAAAATTAGAAAGCGAATAGGGCTTGCCTTATTTCGCAGATTTTTTGCCTTAAATGCCTACGCACTGCAAAATATTAATAACACCAAAATGAACCAAAATACGGTCTAAAAATAAGATTTAATCGGTATAAAACTAATATCTCTATGTGAATAATACTCTAATAATTTATTTAACTTACATGGACACTTAAAACGCGGATTAAACCACATTTAATCTTGATTTTTCTCCTCAAAATGGCTTCGCGTGCACTACTTCTTCTTCTAAATTTCCTTGCTGCTTTTGCTAGTTCGAGAATGGCTGAAATTGACCTTTAAATTGGCCAAAACGAAGGGCTGGGGCGCGGCCACGTGGCGCAGCTAGCAACTACGCACGCCAGCATCACCTTAGGGGCAGAAATGACGTTGTTTCGGCCCTCCCCTGGTCGATTAAAATTGGCAAAATCCCCTAGCCTCGCGCGCGCCCACCCGGATTCTATCCAGTGTCCAGCCGTGCACGACCACTCACCTTCAACCATAATATGCCTCAATTTAATTTTAAAGTGACCCACGACCCTTTCTCCGAAATTGTAGCAGTGCCCAAAACCTTCAGAAATTGACACAATTGCCCCCACAACTTCTGAATTCAGCATATACACCCCTAATCTTAACTTCCACTTATTTCACTTCCACCCCAAAATTTCCAGAAATCACCCAATTTAATTTACTTTAATTTTTCTTTATTTCCATAAATGTTCCTAATTAATTTAATTAAATACCTAAATTTCCTATTTTCTCAAAATTACATAAATAAACATTTTTCTTAAATCTCCAAATATCCAAATAAATTAATATTTTCTTTTAACCCACAAATATTCAATAATCACCACAAATACGATAATTAATAATGATTAACCATTCTCAAATAATTTAATTAATTATCCTTAATTTTCTATTTCCTCAAAATAACATAAATTATTATTTTCTCCTAATTTCTCAAATATTTCATAATGACTTCAAACACCAAAATTAATAATCATTGTTTATTTTCTTAATTTTGGGATGTTACAAATACAAAAGTAAATATATTTGTTAAAATATATTCTCTTTGTATGTAAATATAAAGTAAGGGGAAAAAAAGGAAGGGTACATACCATTTTTATTGGGACATATGAGGAACTAAAATTTATTTTTATTATTATGGAGAAACAAAATTAAAATATACAACAAATAAAATGTATTGTTGATCTCAAACTCTACTACACCAAAATTGTGAGGTTTAGTTGTGGCCTTAAACTCATCCCACTTTGATTTGAATTGAAAGTGAGAATTTATCATACACAAGATTTTAGTATTTGACTCTTAAGTTGTTGCAACATACATTTCGTGAGGTTTCTTTCAGAAGATCTCTAGTGGAGTTCCTTCCCCAACATGTTAGTTTGGGCCCAAAAGAGTACCATATTTCGGAAGGGTCTTCGAGGGCCTTGTTCCCAAAAGACCTGAGTAACCTTTCAAAGACCCTTCGAAGACCAACTTTCCCAAAGGCTTAGGTAGTCATTCGAAAACTCTTCAGAGGCTACCTTTCTCGAAGGCCCAGATAGTTTTCCAAAGGCCCTTTAAAAACTAGCTTTCTTGAAGGTTTGATCTTCCTGAAACATAACCCAATGACAATCGAACACCCTCGCTCGACGGGTTGTGCCACGTGCCCTTGTGCATGTGTGCTACGTGTCTTAATCTTTTAATGGGTATAAAAACCCTCTGACTCTTCATCTTCCAAATCTTTCGACCAAAGACCTCCTTCCAACTTTTATGCACATACCATTTTGAAGGCCTTTTACTATTCGAAATATACTATTCGACACATCTACATTGCATCTGCATCATTCTGCAACATAACCACATTTGGCTTAGGCATTAGAGGGGCTGTGTAGGAAAGATCCCCTTTGATTGTCTTCTGTCTTGTAGACCAAAAGACCCAAAGACCCTTTCAAAAGACCCTACCACACAGCTCATTTAGAATACCTTTTCGCAACCTCTTGCATCTAAGGATCCTTTTCCCTTCCAAAGCCACCCTTTCACATGATCCTTTTCGGATGACCAATTCTAGACAAACTTTATTCTTTCACCTAGCTCTATCGACCTTCTGTTAATTTTTCTTAAAATAAACAAGTTTTAATTACTATATTACGATAACAACATAAGTCAACTCAACTTGAATGGAAATGGAAACTCAAGGCCAAACACCCTTTTATTGTGAATTCAAAATTAATAAAAGAAAGACATTTTATTTAATGAAAATTGTATTAAAAAAATAGGTTATTGCTAGGTTTGGAGTAATTTATTGACAATTTTTAAAATTATGTTTGAATTGATATATTAATTATGTAAACCCTCATTTGGTGCTACTTCTTACTTTTTTTTTAATTTTAAAAATACATCTTATTTTTGGTTTAAAAAGTTTTTAAAAAATAACTATATTAAATTACTAATAAAATTTGAACTCATAATCTCTACAATTATAATGAATTTAGAAACACTTTTACCACTATACCAAAAGTCAAAAACTAAAATATAATTATCATACACTACTAAATATGAATATTTATTCAATTTTTTTTATTTATATATGCATAGCGTCAACCATACTCTTGTTTATATTATATAGATAAATAATTCTAGCCCTAAACTCGTGGCACTAATGCCAAACAGGCAATTGACGTGGCATGGAATTAATTTTGCTTCAAACCATGCTCAGCCCAGCCCAGCCCTTGCTACCCGAATGTGGGCCAAACTGGCCCGATCAAGTTAGGTAGGCTTGGCCCGTTGATGCATCAACGGAATCTAACTCCACGTTGACAGGTCACCTGCCCAACAAACATCATACGTGCCTCTTTATCATTTAGCAGACAACTGTTCCGGTTGGTGCCGAGCCAAAACATCAGCCAAAAAATATTTCAAATCTCTCGAATGACTTTTCTACCCTTTATCGCACACATAAACGGAACGGCCGAAGCATGATGGCACTCGTGTAGTTTCTGCAAAAACCAAGCCCTAATAGGAAAATAAAAATCGGGCGGCCTATTATTAACCAGGGTTTAATACCGCGATTTGGCCGGCCGGCAGTTCCTTTTGCCTCTTCCTTCCAACTTCCAGATACCAGCTGGCAAGACAACTAACCCACGATCAAACTAACCATGGTTAATTTTGCCCCCATTATAAATACTCGCCGGAAGGAATTGGCTGTGAAACCATCGACTCAGAAGGCGTCTTCATAAACGCCTTCCTGTAGATACTTATTTGCTTTCTTCAAAAATTTCCATAGCTTTCAATTTGCTTCCAATCCAATTTTCTTCGAAAATGAGAGAGTGCATTTCGATCCACATCGGCCAGGCCGGCATTCAAGTCGGTAACGCCTGTTGGGAGCTTTACTGCCTCGAACATGGCATTCAGGTACCGTACTTCTCATCTCGATATGATTATTTGGCATGTTCATAAGAATTTGTATCAATTTGTTGGGAGATTTATGCTTAAATCGGATAATTGTATCATCCATGCATTTTCCTGAAAAATGTGTTTTCGATATCTGCTTGAAATGCGTCTGGCGTTGAAAAATCGTGGTAGAAGCTGTTTGTTTCATCCGCAGGCCAAATTCAGGCGTTGCGAGTCCTTTTTGGTTGAATTCTATGATCTGTTTGTTTAGGATTTCTGTTGAGGTTCCGATTCCAGCTTCACTTAAACTGTAAAGTTATGCGCGTTATAAGCAGGTTTTTATTTCGCACCTATATAAACGTATGTATGAATTTGTTGCGGGATCTATGCTTTTATAGTCAGCCTATTGTATTGTATATGCGTTTTAATGAAAATATGTCCGATCTTTGATCATGATACAAATCACAATTCTTAATTATTTGTTGGTTGAGATTCTTGTATTACTACTTGTCAATCGTCAAATTCATTTGATCTGTATCTTTTGATATTTTTTTGGCATTCCAGCTAGAAATATTTATGGTCAAATTGTCCGTTTCAGTGCTTGGTTGATTTTTGCTAATTACAACAATTTTGTGATCTCCAATTTGTGCAGATTTTGAAATAAACCTACAGTTTTAAATTTTAATTTAATTTTCATAGTAGAAGATTTCTGTGATCTTGTTTTATTTTTGTTTTTTTGTTAATCATGATTCATTGTTAATATGCCATTCGTTCCTCGAGGTATTTATGTTTTTGATATCTTATGACTGTTCTGAAGTTTTTATCCAATGCAGACACTGTTTTATTTAGTTGCAGACTTGATCTCTGGTTTGTTTAATTAGATATTTGCATAAATTGATTGTTCTCTGAAGTATATTATGATTGGATGCCTTTTTTAATTCACAGTTGTTTTACATTTTGGATGATTGAATTTGGTTTGAGTATTTAAATTATGGATATTTTATATGCTTCAGATTTATATTTAGACTCTATAAAACTTAATTAAAAAAAGAAAGAAGAAAAAGACCTCGAGGACCTGCAATGTTGGCTCAAGGCATAGGTTACTGAGGCTTATGCCTAGAGTCCCTAACAACAGTGGGGCACCAAAAAAATGAGAAGAGGATAAGCAAGAAAAAATTGGTTTAATTTCTCACATGGTAGAAGTTGCTTTAAATAATATATTTCTCACATTAATTTAGTTTAACACAAAAGACGTCCTATCTAATCTAGAGCAATATAAAAATTGAAAATAAGGGTGGATAGCCATGATCATTGATAGTGTGAATAATTTAAATTAATAAATAAATATGGAGTTTAATTAAACAAGCTACTATTATGTTATATTTATAAGTTAAATTTATTATAATCTATTTTTTTTCTTTAAAGACTGGATGAGATAAGATATTCAGTTTTCAATAAATTTCAATTTATATTCTCCACTTGGCAAATGGTAGGTCTAATTTGACTTCTGGTACAAATAAATTTAATCTATTCATATACTTGAACCCACTGTTCATGTAACACCCAATCTAATTAAAAGTGTTTTCATAATTTGAAGAAAAATTATTTAAATCTTAAAAATTTTCTAAAATATAACATGCTCTTTGATATTGATGGTTTAAATTTATTTTTAGAATTACAGGTTTTAAAAGAAATTATAACCATAGAAATAAAAGCACCATTTATGATACTAAATTTTATAAAAGAGAAAAATTCTTTTTTAAATATATGAATAGCTTATAAAATACTATTAACAATTCTGTAGTTTTAGAAAAAAAAATTAAAATTAAAATTAATAAAATTTTATTTATATTCAACTATATCACAAAAAAGATTAAGTAATTTAGTTATGTTGTCAATTGAAAAATATTTAGTTTCTAAACTTAAATACAAAAAATTAATTAATGATTTTATATTTAAAAAAAAAATAAATTTTCAATAATTTTTATTATTTATTTATAATAATAAAAGACCACTAAAATAATCATTACCTAAGACCCCACCAGGGCCAGCCCAAGCCATAGGCCACTAAGGCGTATGCCTAGGGCCCCCAAAAAATAACCCCCCTCCCCAAAACAAAGTAAAATACAGTAGTCAAAATTTGGGACCTTCCAAAAAATATACCACCCCCAAAATAAAATACAACAGCCAAAATTTGGGCCCCCAAAAACTACAACCCCCCCCCCCCCCACAGTAAAATACAATAATCCTTTGAGAGAATAAATCACCTCCCCTCAAAAAAAAAAATAAATTGGGGACTTCCAAAACATACAGTACCCCATCCTCCGAAAAAAAAAATATTTTCGCTAAGGGCTCTACTGGGCCTTGGACCAGCCCTGACCCACCTGATCTTTAGTCGGCCCTACTACCCTGGTAGGCTCTATATTTGGATCTGAGTTCCTACACGTGGATTAATTTTCCAAAATAATATGCTCTGCTTTTTGTCTTGAGTGACTTTTAATCTGTATGTCTTCGCCAATTCTTACTTCTTAGTATGAAGCCGCCTTCTTTTTTCTTTTTTGGTATAACTGAAAGTTTGCTCTTTTTTTCTCAGCCTGATGGTCAGATGCCGAGTGACAAAACAATTGGTGGAGGGGATGATGCATTCAATACCTTTTTCAGTGAAACAGCAGCAGGGAAGCACGTTCCTCGTGCAGTTTTTGTGGATCTTGAGCCCACTGTCATTGATGAAGTGAGGACTGGCACTTATCGCCAGCTCTTTCACCCTGAGCAGCTTATCAGCGGCAAGGAGGATGCAGCCAACAACTTCGCTCGTGGCCACTACACCAGTAAATATCTACCTCGTAACACACTGTTGTATTTTATATTTCCTTCCCACCAAATATTAATAATGTAATATTTCTTCTTTCTAGTCGGCAAAGAGATTGTTGATCTCTGCTTGGATCGCATCAGGAAGCTCGCTGATAACTGCACTGGCCTTCAGGGTTTCCTTGTATTCAATGCTGTTGGTGGTGGTACCGGTTCTGGTCTTGGATCACTTCTTTTGGAGCGTCTGTCTGTTGACTATGGGAAGAAATCAAAGCTAGGTTTCACTGTATATCCCTCACCTCAGGTTTCTACTTCTGTTGTGGAACCCTATAACAGTGTCCTCTCAACTCACTCTCTCCTTGAGCACACTGATGTTGCTGTGCTTCTTGATAATGAAGCAATTTATGGAATCTGCAGGCGCTCCCTTGACATTGAGCGTCCTACTTATACCAATCTGAATCGCCTTGTTTCTCAGGTAAACTAACAATACTCCATGAAATATTGGGATGTGTTTTAAATGGTTTAGACCATACTAAAGAAGATGACGTATGTGATACATTTCATGCAGGTGATTTCTTCGCTTACTGCCTCTTTGAGGTTTGATGGAGCTCTCAATGTTGATGTAACCGAGTTCCAGACCAACCTTGTTCCCTACCCCAGGATCCATTTTATGCTTTCCTCATATGCTCCTGTCATTTCAGCTGAGAAGGCCTACCATGAGCAGCTCTCAGTGGCAGAGATCACCAACAGTGCCTTTGAGCCTTCATCAATGATGGCCAAATGTGATCCTCGCCATGGCAAGTACATGGCATGCTGCCTGATGTACCGAGGTGATGTGGTGCCCAAGGATGTGAATGCAGCTGTGGCCACCATAAAGACAAAGCGAACAATTCAATTTGTTGACTGGTGCCCAACTGGATTCAAGTGTGGCATTAACTACCAGCCACCAACTGTTGTTCCTGGAGGTGACCTTGCAAAGGTGCAGAGGGCTGTGTGCATGATATCTAATTCTACCAGTGTTGCTGAAGTATTCTCCCGCATTGACCACAAGTTTGATCTCATGTATGCCAAGCGTGCCTTTGTTCATTGGTACGTTGGTGAGGGCATGGAGGAAGGAGAATTCAGTGAAGCTCGTGAAGACCTTGCTGCCCTTGAAAAGGATTATGAGGAGGTTGGTGCTGAGTCAGGTGAAGGTGACGAAGGTGAAGACGAAGAGTATTAATTTGAGCATGTTGTTTCCTCATCGTGGTTTCCTTCACAGTTTGTCATTCTATGTTTTATTAATGTGCCTCATATGTCTTGATGTATGCGTTTAGTATGCGTTCAAGAGTGGTTTATCTCAAGCATGTGCTACAAAATTTCTTCCCTTAAATCTTATTGTTCTCAGTGATATGTGGACTTACTTTCGATGCTATTTCATGGTGTTTGAGTAATTACCACCGGCTTAATGTTCTTATTGTTCTGGGTATTCATGCACCATGTATGCTGAGTACTTAAAACACTTTGTTTGGGATTTAGTAATGGAATGGAAATGAGTGGACTAGAATGGGAAAAATATTGTTTGAGAGAAGAGGGAATACTAGAAAGAACTAAAAATGACTCATTGTTTGAAAGAATTTTAGAAATGGATAA
This sequence comes from Diospyros kaki, assembly GCA_036245055.1. NCBI lineage: Eukaryota > Viridiplantae > Streptophyta > Magnoliopsida > Ericales > Ebenaceae > Diospyros > Diospyros kaki. Next base: position 12,456,790 of record BSEG01000016.1, on the reverse strand, counting down.
AACGGAAAAATTATTAAACAAATAATAATCATACCCCAGATTAGTTTAATTTCCATTTTATCTTATGTTAGCCTTGACAGTAGATTATACATTTTGTTGTTGGAAGAGAGTTTATGAGCTATATATAGATTATCATATTATCACCTTGCTTTAGGATGGAATCAGATTATTAGCTTAGCGTTTTTTGAATTACCACTTTTTTTTATTAGAGGGCCGTATTCATAAAAAGAATAAAGAATAAAGAAAAAAGAAAAAAGAAGCAGTAAATTAGTTCACAAACTTTTTATTTTTTTGTGGCCTTCTAGTTAATGAATGCTGACATACAACCGGCAAGCCTTTTCTAGTCATCTAGTACTGATAAAGCAATTTCTAAGATTGTTTTATAAGAGCACCTTTTTTTGCTGTGCTTTAGTCTTTGTTATTTTTCTCAATTTTCTGAAGCTAAAGTAGCTTGCTCTGCTGCTCAGTGTCTGGAGAACCAATCAATTCATTTCGTTTCCTTCCCCTTATTTTCAATTGTGTACGCGTGAAGTCAATTGGGTAATAAGAACTCAAAAAGTAGAAGAAGCCAGTGAGATTTTTTTAGTTATTGTTGTTAAAATGTAATAATAAATTTATAATTATGTGAGAGAGTTAATCTTTCATTTCTAATCTCTAAAAAACATATAAAATAAAAGACAATTATGAGCACATAATATCTTTCACACAAGTCATTTAATGCTTAAATCAGTCTCTATAGATAGGGGTGAAGTCAAAATTTTGATTTGAGAATAAATTAAATATAAAAAATATAATTTTAAAAATAAAATAATAATAATAATATAAAAAAAATTTACAATTCTTTCTTACGACTTTTCATATTTTGATAACGTTACAAAATGACCTTATTATAAATTTTCTTAAATATATCATTTTAACATTCACAACTAAACTATTACTCATTCATTAGTTTTCAATCCTATTACGCAATCAATTTTTCATAGTATTTATTGCAAAAAATACTCTTTCAACTATAACAGTAGCAATCGAAAGAATTAATACTAAAGTCACAAACTTGTAAATTAATAAGTACGCTATATTTTTTTTTATCACAACCGACTTCTGTGTAAGTTCATTGAGTTCTGTAATTCTTTAACTTTTTTTTAAAAGGCAGATTGTAAAAAGTCATATAAATGTTTAGTTTATTAATATAAAATATTTTTTTAATGCTTAAAATCCCAAAAAAAATTCTGGCCCAGTAGGGCATCTGCCCCACTAAGCCTCACGTGACTCTGTTCTTGATCGTAGAAGAGTATATAAGGTCAAGAAAAATATAGTTTTGAGTGGTGTTTTTATTATATCTCAATTAGAAAAATTATCCCTTATTTTTAAAGCCTAAAGTGGATAAGTGTAAGAGTATTTACATATTTTAAGATCATATGTCCTGAATTTTCAGATTGAAATATGGAAGATAGTTAATATATTCTTGAACCGAAGAACATCTCGGGAGGAGTGACATCTGGGAGAGTCTCCTGGGTACTTCTATCGGGAATGTCTCCTGTGTTTTTCTTCTTAGACTTCTTCCTCTTAAATCTATTTTCCACTTAACCTCACTTTCTTAGACACAACAATAGCCAAAACCAAAAGCATCAGGCAGAAAGTGCAAAAGATACTGTGCTGCAAGCAAACTATTAACAGAAAAAGTACCCAAGCAGGGCAAGCGAAATTAGGTAATCCAACTGAAAACTGACTCATGACTGCTTGACTCTCATAAATCTAATGATGCTTGTAATCATCCAGCTAACACAAGCTAGCATACATGATGGCTGTGAGATTAAATATGTTACAGCATAAAATTCTTATAGTTAGTGTGAACAAAGAATGGTTGGTGCATATTCTTCTCAAACAGTTGAATCATGATAACTTCAAACAAACACAGCAAAAACCATCAAGGAGAAGAAGATACAACCACAATTACAAGAAAATGCGTGAAATATATATAGAACAATATTAAATAAATATATCTAAGTTCAAATACCATTACTTAAAGATCATTGCAAAGTAGTGCAAAAACTTAAAAAGAGGCAAAATAGATGCCTGGCTTCATGTCCCACGCTTCAAGGTAATCTAGCAAAACTAACAGTACCTTTGTGGAATAAAACAATCTCATCTTCTTCTATGGACCTCAATTGATTTCTATTTTTCCCCAGATAGAGAACCGAATCCATCTTCAGTGGACCCAGGGCTTAAACAATACCTAAACCAGTTGGGCTTTATAGGGCTTATAAGAAAGAAAAAAAAAAAAAACACAAAATTAGAACTGCTTGTTGTTTATTAGGAACTTGGACTAACTTGACACTGTTAGATACTACTTTCTCGAGTTTGGGCCTCGGGGGTCCTAAACTCGAACCTTGAGCCCATAAAATTTGAACTGCTTGGGAAGAGACGAAGAAATTTTAATTTCTTAATCATTTATATACATAATTATGTTGTTCATATGAGATCTTATATTTCATGTCATATTTAAAAAAAAAATCAGCAGCAATTTGTTTCAGTTTCTTTTGAACGATGGAAAAATAGATTGATGAACCTAAGAAGTGTTTAAGACTAAAAATAATAATATAAGATATAAAAATTAACCTTTTGTCTGCCAATTTAAGCTATTAGAGGAGATGATATGTTTAATAATTTAATATGATATCAAAACATGCAAAAATCCTATTCAAACTACTTTGATATGTAGTGAACTCTTAACTGTACGTAAAATACTGGTTAACATTAATAGTGCATGCTTGTTATCCAAAAGTAAGGATGCGTGGCGTCTGGGAATCTTGACATTTGCTCTGAAATGAATTCAGCTTCAGCTCAACTGGCAGAGAGACATGGAGAAGACACTTCTTAACTTATGCAACAAAATTATTGTTGCCAAAAGCCCTTTATAACGCAAAGTACACATCGAGAAGACTCAACCATGCACCTTTAATTGCATGAAAACATAATATATGTGGATGACATTAAATGCCACCAATTAACATAAAGTAGATGTCAAATTCCAACAATAATATAGAGAAATCGATAAAGTTGTTTCAACATTTATATATATACATATACATATATATATATATATATGCATGCATCCATGTGACAGTTTGCGGACCCAAGAAATGTTTGTCTGTACTGTGTCTCTTCACGTAGCCATATTATCAAGTTGTTATATGATATGATGTTGTCACAGAGTCACAGTCTCAATCGTCTTTGTTTGATTTCAGTACTACTTTTTATGATATATATATATATATATATATTCGCTGTTGGTTGTTTGCATATAGAGACATGGCTTCTGATCTTCCATTTCCTCTCATCATCAGTTACAATTGTTTCTCTTTTCTCTCCCAATCCTACGCTGCCAATGGCAATCTCATCTCTAGCTCAGATTTCTCGTAATTGGGATATATATATATATATATATATATATAAGCTTTGACCTTATTTACATTATTTATATGGAAATATAAAAAGAAAATAATTAATTACAGAGGGTTTGAGCATCCACATTCAAGCAAATAGCTGTTGCAAGCATTTACTTAACGATGAGATGATGATGTCGGCTAAAATGCTTATTTGTAGCTTTTCAAACCCATTATTTCTCACACAAATATAGATTTCGAAATTTATTTACCTTTTGAGTACTTGTCATAATGAATAATTACTGGGTTACATACTTGTCATATGCAGCTCTCGATTTTGTTCACCAAACAGATAATATATATATATATATACATATCTGTTTTTTAACGCAAAATTTACATCCAAAGGTCAGAAGAAGACAACCAAGCAGCTCAGGCGAATCCCCTGCTGACTTGAAAAGTGTGAGAGGAACCTCAAGTCAGCGACTAATTAATTAATTTAGCCTTTTATTTTTAGCTAAAATTTTCAGATTTGAAATGGGTGGTAGCTGAAAATATATAGTTTATGCTGGTTGAATGGTCGCACAAATTAAACCAGCAAAGAACCAAAGTGGGGACTTGGGGAGTTCAAAGATAAGACAACAAAAAACGGCACCATCAATGGTTCATAACCCTCACAATCATTTCAAACCAAACCTATATACTTAGCCTATTATTTTATTTTAAGCTGTAGGGTAGCTATTTTTGTTAAAAAGAAAAAAAGAAATTACACTTCAACGCAATTAACATTTGCTGCCAACTATTTAGCGGCATTTGTATAACTGCTGTTAAAGGTGTAAATAGAATAGACATTTACCGATATTTGTCGTTAATGTTGGCGACAATATATCTTTACTGGTATTTATTATAATTGTCAGTAAAATACATCAATATCAGCATTTATTTGTCAAATATTAGGATTTTAATTAGTGGCATTTGTTTGTCAAATGTCATATTTTTCTGATTAGAAACAATTTTTCCATCTCTAACAAAATTTCTGTTTCTGAGACAGAATTAGAGATGAATTTTTTTCCATCTCTAACATCATTCTATCTCTGAAACAGAGATAAAGATAAAAATTATTTCATCTCTACAATATATTAGTGTTAGTCTTGAATTTTTTAGGGCCCAAGACAAAAGTAAAAATTAGGCTCCATATATATATTTAAACTCAGTGACGAACTCACTCTTATTTTTCAATCAAGATCTAACTTATCTAAATTAATTAAAAATTTAACATTCAAGCCAAATAAATTGTTTAGAGACTCGATTCAAACTTCAATATATTAAAATTTAGAAGTACTTTAGACTTTCAGCGGATTTAAACTTCAATATATTATTTAGGGTGGGCCAAAGCACTAAGTGGACTTGAAGTCCGCTAGCTAGCCTTCAACGGACTTGAAGTTCGTCCAGCATTGTTGGGCGTTTAGGGTCTTTTTCTAAAAAAATATTAAATTAATTAATAATTATAATAATATAATATAATATTTACTAAAAATAGTTTGGGCCCCCCGAATAATGGGTCTAGGCCGATCGCACTAATCGCCCCAGTTCAGGGCTAGGTCTACATTAAATTCATCTATACATAAAGACAGAAATATTTCTAACTCTTTATCAAATTAGGATTTAACTATTCTACTATAAGTCATTTGAATTTTTTTAAAAATTTTTGAATTTATAAATATCATTAATCATACATTATAAATATCGTAAAAGAGTCTATCTTTTAGCGGCATTTCTTTGAATATTTATCTAAAAATTTTGCAGACATTGCCTCTAATCTACAAATCCGAAATCCAAAATACTGATAAATTTTCTAGCGACAATTACAAATGCTGCTAAAAAATAATTATGTTGTAGTGTTACTACCATTACAAATACATATTTCTATATAAAATGGTAAGTCATCAATGTAATAAGAAATTCTTATTTAAAAAAAGAGCTCATTTTATGTAATACTTGTTTCTTTAATTTGGACTTCTAAATCTTCCACTTCCCTCTTCCTTCCAATTTAAACTCAACACTTGTCCATTGACTTCATACACGCCCCTCACTTACTCATCATTTGCTTCACCTTTATTTATATATATATATATATATATATATCTAAAATTATCATTTTTTTATTTTTTTTATTTCTTTTTTCCGTTATAAGTACTTCCCTACAACCCCAGTCCCCTCCAAGCCCTCCATCCAGAGAGTGCCAAGACACACACACACAGGAAGATATATGGCTACAGAGATGCAGCACAATCACTCCATTTTCATGCAGCAGCAAGCTCCAGGCCCCCTGGAAATCGCCGATTTTCGCAAGAACATTGACGATGATGGCCGCCCCAAACGAACCGGTACATATGTGACCAAAATCTATTCCAAGTTATATATTCTCTATCCATCTTTTTCATGGTTTTGATCCATGTACGGGTGTGAATTATATATGTATATGTATAGGGACTGTGTTGACTGCAAGTGCACATATAATAACGGCTGTGATTGGATCTGGAGTGCTTTCACTGGCGTGGGCAATAGCTCAGCTGGGATGGGTGGCTGGGCCGGCGGTTCTCTTGGCCTTCTCCTTCATCACTTACTTCACTTCCACTCTTCTAGCAGACTCTTACAGGTCTCCTGATCCTGTTACCGGCTCCAGAAACTATACCTACATGGATGTTGTTCGGGCTCACTTAGGTAAATTATTAGATAATAAGTCTTTTATATTAGATTAATGTCTTAAAGTTGGTCCGCTGTTAAGAGGCTGTATTAATGACTTGGCCTCCTATGATACAAAGAGGTGACACATTAATTACTTTTTGTGCTTAATTCTTTTTCTTTAATAATTTTATTTGGGGTTTTTCTATCTTTTGCCGACATAGTTAGGATAACGTATTTATTGTATCTTATTTTTAATATTTAAATATTTTTATTAATTAATAAAATATTCTAAAATACCATACATTTATTACTAATCAACAAAAATATACAAATACTGAAAACAGTAGGCATTAAATGCAACCTAACATATTCCCCCGAGACATAGATTAAAAAAACCCTTTTTACTTTGTACACATTTAAAAAATAATTATTTTTTAACATTATTTGGTGTTATGAAAAAACCACATCCCTACGTGCATCTTTTGAAGCGGATCTGAAATGGGTGACTCTTGGAATCCTCAAATAGTAATGATTTTTTATGGGTGCAGGAGGGTTCAAGGTCCAGCTGTGTGGAATAGCTCAATATGGCAATCTGATTGGGGTTACTATTGGGTACACAATAACAGCCTCCATCAGCATGGTGTAAGTAAATTAAATTAAAATTCATTAATGGAGTCTCTGAAACTTGTAAATATTTCTTCAGTAAATGTTTGACCACTGTTGGATAGTATTCTGATATAAGTGAGGATGAGTCTCTTGAAAAATTTAGGGCTGTGAAGAGGTCAAATTGCTTCCACAAACGAGGGCATGATGCGGAGTGCTCCATATCAAACTACCCCTTCATGGCCATCTTCGCCATCATTCAGATCATTCTCAGCCAAATCCCAAACTTCCACAAGCTCTCATGGCTCTCTATTCTTGCCGCCGTCATGTCCTTTGCCTATTCTTCCATAGGTCTTGGACTCGCCATAGCCAAAGTTGCAGGTGTATATATATATATACACGTATAAATTAAGGGCCACAAATTAACTTGGTCTATTGCTCCATTAATTTATTTTTCTATATACGAACATTTTTTATGTAAAATTGTTTGTATCATTTTCCTATGAAAAATATGCACACATACATATATGCTGTGATTAAATATATATATATATATATATATTGATGATACTAATTAATATATATTTGGTTTTTGTGAATTATAAGGAGGAGCACATGCAACAACGAACCTAACAGGGGTGAGAGTAGGGGTGGAGGTGACCGGGGCAGAGAAGGTTTGGAAAAGCTTCCAAGCCATTGGAGATATAGCCTTTGCTTATGCCTACTCCACTGTACTCATTGAGATACAGGCAAGTGTATAGCTTGTCAACCCTACACACAAACACACGCACGTATATATATATATATATATGCTCTATTGCCCTTCAATTCATTTTCAGCTATCTGTTATCTTGAAAGAATTCATTGCTCGTCTGTATATATGTGCATCATATGACACTATGCACGCATGCATGCATTTTCTGACCAGAAAAATCTCTAAACATGCCATTTACTATCGGCTGCTGCAGCCTTGAAACGCGTGCCTGATTTAATACTTGCATTCCAAACCGATAATGATATTTTAATTTAAGTAATAATTGTTTGTCTTATAATAAAGATGCTTATTCATTATTTCATCATCATATATATATATCATTATAATACTCTTTTATGCATGAAAATAGTAATTAAGAAAAAAAATTCCCTAAGTTTAAGTTCTGGCATATATATTTTTATTGTAGACAAGAGATTATATTATATTTAAAGATGCTTATTCATTATTTCATTATGTCTTTTTTTAAAGTCATTGTATTATATTTAAAATTCCTTAATATTAGATATGATATGAGTATTTGTACACAAATAATATAAATATAAATATAATTTTATACTATTTTCTTCATTGTAAAGTATAAATAGCATTAAAGTAATGATAGTTTTTATAAGAATGTTATTTTATTTGTAAGGTATGTATATATTTATACTAATATAAATATACATATATATTTGGTCCCCGGGACGGTGGTAATGGCTCCACGTGATGATTTGGACCAGAGAATAAGCTCTCTTTATGTCAAGCCAATTTTTTTCAAAAAAGTAAAAAATATTCCATCCACTGCAACCGTCATGTCAATGTACAGAATTATAGAATAATTTAATTAAAATTACTTTGTCGAATATTAATAACTAAACCTGCTTATTAAATACATTTATTTGTTTGAAATATTAGAATTAATGATATATATTATGCATCCGAGATATGATTTATTAGTTAAAAATTCATAATCACTCTCTCTAGGTGCAAGATGAGTACTAAATTAACTTATCATGCTGGCAAAATAGCCTAATTAAATTAATTAAGTACATCAAATAGATACATAAAAAAAATTTATTCTAAAAACATTTGGAAGGGGAACCTAATCGTGAAGTACACATCACCATTATAATTTATACCTTCTTGTCAAGAAACAAAAAGTTGAACCATATTATGCTCTTTAAGAAAGGGCAATTGAAGAGCAAAAATGCTAAAACTTAGGAGGAATATTTATGTTGGATAGTGCAAAGGGATAGAGACAAATTGATTTGTCATGTCGTGGACCAGTCAGTCAGTCAGTTACTCACCAGTCCACTCCATCTCCATGGACCACGGACCACAATTCTACATGCCATGCCAGACGGGGGGGATTCTTAGGCCTAGCATGCATCATATCATTTAAGCATTTCTTTTGGGATTTTAGGCCCAAGCATGCATCATATCCTTGCGTATTTCCTTCTCATAAACCCAAATTGTTGAAAGAAAGAAAGAAAGCCCATTTTCACTCAACCTCACATTTCCACAAGCACCGTTGAACGAATATATCCAAAATTGTAAAAAGACTCTTATTCCCCCTAAATAGTATCACAATTTTAGTCTTATGTTACCATATCATATACTAATAAGATCTTAACGATGTGACAACGGTGAAGATAATTAAATTGCAAGGCACATCATTTCACCAATGTTAAAAATTTTATTCATATAATATATAGTATTTCCTTTTACGAATTAATTAGGAGCAACATGCATGCATGCACGCACGCACAACTTTTGGTGTACTACGTACGGATGGAATTGAAGGCTATAATTAAATGAATTTGCAGGACACGTTGACATCCCACCCTCCGGAGAACAAAGCCATGAAGAAGGCTTCCCTGGTCGGAGTTTCAGCCACCACCCTCTTCTACGTCTCCTGTGGCTGCTTCGGCTATGCTGCCTTCGGAAACAAAGCCCCCGGTAATTTCCTCACCGGTTTCGGCTTCTATGAACCCTACTGGCTCATCGACTTAGCCAACGTCTGCATTGCCGTCCACTTAATCGGCGCCTACCAGGTAATTAACCACCTAATAATCTATGTTACACACGCACAATTGTCCCGGGTGCACTAAGCTAGTCGTCCCGCTCCGAGCATCCTTAATTTTCATGGTCTGTTGACGAGACGACGCCGTGCATGCGCAGGTATTTTGTCAGCCCATATTCGGGTTCGTGGAGAGTAAGGCTCAGAAGCACTGGCCCGAAAGCGAATTCATAACAAGAGAGTATGCCATAAGCATACCATTTTACGGGTCATATTACCTTAACATCTTCAGGCTGGCGTGGAGAACAGTCTACGTAATCGTGACTGCGGTTGTAGCCATGATCTTCCCCTTCTTCAACGACTTCCTGGGCTTGATAGGAGCGGCATCTTTCTATCCGCTGACGGTTTACTTCCCCATAGAGATCCACATTGCACAGTCAAGAATGCCAAAGTATTCTTTAACTTGGACATGGCTAAAGGTCCTGAGCTGGGTTTGCCTGGTTGTGTCGCTGGTTGCTGCAGTTGGATCAATCCAGGGGCTGGCTCAAGACCTCAAGGCTTACAAGCCCTTCAAAACTCTGAACTGACTCACCACATTTTAGGGGCTACAATTTATACATGTAATCCGTAATAAGAATGGTTTTATGGGCCTGGATGTGTGCTAGGTTTCTGGGCCCCCGATCAAGAAGTTGCATTATCTGTGTATGAATGCAAGTTTGGAAGGCTTAGTTTGAGGCGTAATAGATGAGTACACATTTGCAAATCAAAGACAAAAAGTATTAACAATTTGGGAGAATCTGTAAACAGAGAAATGCAATTAGTACAAGTTCTAGATTTGTTTCAAGCGATTAAAGACAGCTCTACAATCCACATTATGGTCCTTCTGTCTAATGTCTAATAAATACACGCCATCAACAACCAAAACCAAACAGCAACAGTGCAATCCAAAGTTAAATTTAACAATAGGATCTGAAACGTCAGAATGGAACAAGTCGCCCCTAGTTATTTATGTTCTACATGCCTCAAAGGCAATAAACATCAACTTAGAAAGCAAGATATAGACTAGGCAAAAATAACCAAGAAAGCAAGATATCGAAAGTGCATCGAACTTTTAAATTAAAGAGTAACCGCAAGATTTTCGTTGTTAGATCCTCGAAAGACAAAAACAACTTATAAATAAACACAACAATGCACAAGTGAACCAATATGGCAGGCAAGTATCCTCCTATCCGTTTCTTCTAAAATTCTGATCCAATAGCAACATGTAAGTCAACAGCATAACTTTTCAAAAAACTCCAAGTCAATAGCTTCTGAACATTTATATGCCAACCATAAGTACAACTGATAACTTGATTTTTCTTGTAACTCTCTAGACCGTGTCTAGGGACATGCTTTACAAGGTCAAGATTGATCTGCAAAGTCTGGGCTTTGGCCTAGTTAAGTACAACCACATTTCCGCGACCGACAAAACTGCAGAATTCCACCACCAGGGTATATTCAGCTGGAAAGCAAGTTTTAACCAGCACAAATTCAGTATCATGCGTAAATTATCTATTGTAATAAATGCGATTAAGAAGAATGTGTAAATATCACTAGTATGTTATTTACCTATGGCCACATAAAACAATAAGCCATGAAGACTTGCCTTAATAACAAAGATCAAGAACCTTTTGTCTCGCTTATCACAAATGCTTGAATAAGACTCTGTGCTGCGTGAGTTTGTTCAGGTGTGCCAGATATTATTATCACAGTTTCTGTTGCTCCAGGTTTAGGATCAGTGATGGTAACTTTTGCATCTGAAATCTGAAAATTTGTGAAAACTTCCAACTCCAATCAATAAGGGTGTCTACCAAATAAAAATTCATAATATTATTACTAACAGGATTGCAAAATTTAATGGGCTGTGCGTATGTGTCAGGACTTGAGACCTCTAAAAGTATGTCCCCCAAAACCAAAGAAAAACTGATACTCAATTAGGAACGAAAATCCTAGTGAAATATAAATTTAACTTGATTTATTTTTAATTAATGCCATTACTGATAAAACTAACGGAGCGGGTGTGTGAGCATAAAAGAAAACCACAGGGACCTTTAGATACATTTTTAAATCAGAAAGCATCTTTGTGCAAATGACCCAAACCACAGGGGATCTAGGGGCAATTTACCCTAAATAAAAACACTAATAAAAAAGAATATGCTCTTGCATCATTTCTGAATTGCCAACTGTCTATAACTAGCTTTAATTTCTTCTTCAACCATGAAATCACATCCAAACAGGTGTTGACAGTCTCAAGAAAGGGTGTCCCTGGTAATAGGAGGCTCTCTACTTTACAAGGGTCAGGGAAAGGCCGTTTTGGAACACAACCATACCATTAGTTTGCAAAAAGGTTGTTATTACAATTCAAACCTAAAAGCAAACCTAGTTATAGGTTTGACAAGACATTAGTTAGGAAGAGACATCGTGTTTTCAAAGTTGACCTAGGCACTAAACACCTGCCCAAACTTGGAAGAGAAACAGTCTTCACAATTGCTTAAAAACTATAGCTATGAATTTCAACTCAATACCCAAAAAACATACTACAAGGAAAATTTTAATATGAAGGCAAGTGCTAAACGGGAAGTCCTTGAAGGAAAAACTGTAGCATTGGGCATTGAGATGTTCTAGGATGAACAATTAGTATATTGATTACAGAGATGAAAAGAATGTTGATTGGATTAGGATTCCAACAAAAGATACACAACTGATGCCCTAGTATATCCTGCATGAATGAAATTGAAACCACCGACCACAAGATGAAGAGTGAAGAAATTTACAGCTGTGCACATTTCAGTAAAGAAAATAATTTCATATAAAAATGACAATAATGATGTTGGGATCAGAAGCATATAGGTTGCCAAAATTAAATGCCATAGGCATATTGCTAAATACTCTTTTTAGGCTTTCAAAATCTGGAGTAATGGAAGTATTTTCATGGAATAAACAAGTTCATTTTAACTTCAAAGAAGAGGGAAAAAACAATAACTACCGGACCTTCAACCTCAGCATTTTCTAAAAATATCTTAAACAATTAAGAAACATGGGTATGAAACCCAGTAGCTACACATTCTTTCAAGATGTTAGAAAATGCAGTGAGAAAATTACATTCAAACAATAAACCATAATCTTTTTGCATGTCAGAGTGAAAAAAACAAGAAGTTATAATTTGAATCTTGACCTCTGCTTGTTGCTAAGCAGATTATTCCCAGAGCACCAAACCTAAAAGGAAAATATACAGCTTCCATTTGAAAGCTCTTTCAACCTAGATATCATAAACCATACTTAATCTACATATGGATAAAAGCAATTCCATGAAATCTTCAACTTAGATATCATAGACCATACTTAATCTACAAGTATTATTTTTCAACGCAAAGACAAGAGGTTAGAGCTCTGAAAGTTGATTATCAAATCAAAGAACATACCTCCCTAATTTGTTTCAGACACCCACCATCCTCTCCATAAATTACAGGAACAACAGAACGAGGAACAACTACTTCCACGGTGGTATTTGTGATAATTGCCTGATGACTTCCTCTGGATATGTTTGACAGCAGAAAATAGATGAAAATTAGAAGGTAAAGCCTTCATATATAATTTGATAACAAGGGCATTAATTAAACAGTAACCAAAAGTTTCTCTACAAGTACTCTTGTATACCCACCCCCCAAATCCACCCATCCTTCTTTGAGGAGCTCCTCCATAGTCCGGTAAACCTAAAGGCCCACCACCTTCAATTGAACCCTACAACCAATTTGGATAGCATAAAAAGTTACCAACAATAGCACAATTAATACATATGGCTTCTCTAATATCAACCAAGTAGTCTTGCTATCACATAATTTGCTCTTCTCTAAGATGTTCCTACAGCAGACCCAATATTTTGTCCCAATTATAATAGAGAAAACATTTGAACCCATCAAGAATCCCAACAAAGCAACTGCATATAAATTTGAGGCACTCAAGTAGACCCAAAGAGAGGTTATAAAAGAGAGGGGATTGATACCTGAGGACCCCATGCTGGCTTTCTTTCTGAAATATGAGGGGGGATGCCTGGTCTATGCATAAAGGGAATGCGATCATCATGTGGGTGGAAACCTTCACGTGGAGGCAAGCCACCAACAGCATCAAACTTGTGGAATGATGGCCCTAGATTGAAATACATTCCTGGTGGTGAATGTTCCCTCCTCCCCACATAAGGAAATGGAGGTACTTGATCTGGAAAGGCAGGATTTGGAGGATGATTAATAGAGGGAAATGCATCACGGAAGAAATGGTTCCTTAACCTAGAGGTGACATGTAAAAGTGCATCTTGCACTGTTTCAAATTCTCCATTTATCTGTCAGGAAAAAGAGTTCCCATAAGTATAAAGTGAAACACCAACATGGAAACAAAGGGCAGGTTTGATAGATACAAGAAAAAAAACCATTTAAGAAAAATAAAAAAAAATAAAAAATCTACCAATTTGAGCCCTCCCTTCTCCACCCCCATGGGGATGGTCTACAGGGTTCAACTGAAAGAACAACATACGAATGTAAATTTTTAATGTTTTGTGAATAACAATCAGGCACTGTGAGAGAGAGGTGCACACAACCACCTGAACTAGTTCTTCATTCTCAGATGCAAATTTTGGAACTTGATCCTTCCCCAAAATACGAATATACGCCCCCGATAACTTCCTCATTTCGGAAATAATAGCACCACCCTTACCAAGAAGGCAACCTATTTGATTAGAGGATACAAGAAGTTTTGCAGTCACAGAATTCTCCTTGCTCTCTGATGTAGCCCTAAGTATCCTTGACTGTACACGAAGAACTCCATCCTGGGCAGGGGATATTCTATCATCTGGGTGCTGCATTATGAATTAGGGATCTAATATCAGTACTGTGATTCTTTTGTACCAACTAGCAAATTCAGGTTTAAAGGGAAAATCTCATATGAAACATTAAGGTATCTAAGCAAGTTTTTATGTGTCAAACCATACCGCTGGACCAGATATGACAATAATGCGCTCCTCTGAATCAGATCCACCATCCACAACTTTGATCTCACAGCCAGTCTCATGCTGAAGTGCTTTAACTATAGTTCCTCCTTTTCCAATTACAGAACCTACCTTATCCTCGTGACACAGTAAGCGGAAGGTCAAGATATCTTGACTAGGGTTAATGCGGCCAGGAATACCACCATCGTTATGTCTAGAAATCAGTGGCCCAGTAGCATAAGATGACCCTTGGGCAGGGAAAGGAAAGTTTGGCAGAATGTAAGAGTCAGGCCTTGGAAGAGGATTGCCAAATGAATGAGATGATGGAACACCAGAATTGGTAAAAAAGGAGTCCTGATCACGAGGTGGATTCTCCAGAAGTTGTTGAGAAACCAGCTGAAGAGCCCTCTTAACTGCATCCACTGCCCCACTAATCTGCAATAACATGTAATGCAGTAAAGAGAGAGAAATTATACAGGCGAAGTATTGATGACAACATTTACTAGTGAAAATATTACATAGTCATACTAAGGTCATTATATTTGCTGCCCAGTGCTTCAATTAGACATAGATGCCAGACTAGGTGATGTTCCAAGACCTACAAACGAGGCAATGAGTGGAGAACTTCCAGCACTCAAACCAAACTAAAAACTATCAATCCAGTTAACATGATTTTCAGCCTTCCATAAAGCTAACCTAATAATTATCCTTGCTTTGTTTTCCAGATGCCTCTTTATCTAACTAGAACATGAAATTTATATAAAGTTGGCAAAGCATCAAGTTATTTTACATGTCATATATGCTTTTCTGGAACAGTTTTTATTTCTTTCTTAGTTTGCCATTAAAAGTTCTAAGGATATTAAGGTTCAAAATCAGAACAACTCCCATCTTATGCACAAATCTGTGCATCTAGCTAGCTTCTAAAACATATGACAACAAAGATTTTACTCTTTTGCCAATTACTCAAGCAACCCAGGCTTCACTTTCTACACATTTCAACAACCTTGCTCATGACATAGCAAAACAATAATACATAATGATATTATAGTCTCATTAACATAACCAATTACTTCTAGGTACAGTGGATAATATGAGTGAGCCCAGAATATTGCACCAAAATTACCTGAACCAGCTCATCAGAAGGAGATGCACAAGAAGGTAACTTATCCCTAGGAAGAATACGGATCTGAGCCCCACTATCAGATGACATTTGCTTGATTACACTTCCACCCTTCCCCAAGAGACAACCCACTTGACTGGAAAACACAAGCAACCTTACAACAATTGTGGAAGGTCTTTTACTCTCTTCATTCCCTCCATCTGTCTCTGCTTCTCCTTCGACAAGTCTTTCAAAAACAAGTAACAGAGCTTTCTGAACAGGTGTCATTCCCTTTTCAGATTGTAAATCTCCCACGGGAGTAGATTCCTTATTTTCATCATCCTCACCTTGCTCCTTGGCATCATCACCATCTTTGGTAGTGTTAGCCTGATCATCATCCCCCCTGCTCTGACTACCAGTGGTTTCATCCTCTTTATCAGAACCTATTATAACAACTATTCTCTCATCACATCCTGGGACAGTTTCTTCAACCCGGACCTTTGCACCAGTTTCCTGACGTATCTGTGCTATGATGCTGCCACCTTTTCCAATAACGCTACCAGCTATGGAAACAGGGCAGAGTACACGAAAAGAAAAGCTGCCAGGCGTCACTTTCAATGGTAAATTTTGAGAAGTGAAACTTGATGACTTTTGCCATTTCCCTTTGCCACTGGGTTCACTATGGCTCTGATCAAACGGTCTTTTTGAAGGTGTCAACTGAACTGACATTTCTGCAACAATCATATATTGCAAGCCAAATGTTTTAATGGGTAATTACAAAGAAGCTGATTCATTAAAATGAGAGATTCAACAAGTACAGGACATGCTTTTAATAAGGATATGTTATCAAGAACATAATGGTAGAAGACTGATTTCTTCTATACAACAACAACATATCCAGCCTTTATCCCACTATGTGGGGTCGGCTACATGAATTCTAGACTTCCATCTATTTCTATCGTTTGTCATATCTTCATTTAGATCCATATACTTCATATCGAACTTTAATGAAGAAGCTGATCCATATGCGGAAAAAAAAATGTTATTTTGGTAAGAATAGCTGTAAATCTAAAGAAATGCAGTCGCCCATTTCATTATTACAAGATTCATCCTCTTATCAAACAACTAATGTTTAAAAGCTCCACAAGTGAGCCAATTGACTTTTTTAGCTTACTTGGGCAAATCCACAATCTATTTTGAGTCACTAGATTCCTAGTAGTGATTGAATAAGGGCAACTGCCACTTTTCATGGTTTGTTTATTCTTCCTCCTAGGACAAATTAAGAATGTTATAGGATTAGAGCCCCTGATTCATAAGTTTTACCAAAGGCATTAAAAAAAAGAAAAAGAAGGGAGAGGCAGGGGCAGCCAAGGAATGGGACACGAGGGCAGAAGGGTCAAATTCGGTTGGGGGAGAATAACAACCCACATGGTTGCAACAGACTGAGGAGGAGCCAAGGAGGTATAAAAACAGGTGAAAAAGGAGAGAGAAGTAGTTAGTGAAATCTAAACAGGGGCGGATCCAGGAATTTAGGTTTGGGGGGCTGAAATTTAAAAAGTTAATGTAATAAAATTTTTATGTAACCAAAAAATCAGTACAATAAATTTTCACTAAACTTGTACTCAACGAAATTTTGAAACAAAAAATTCATTAAACTTGTGCTAGATTGATTGTGCTCACTATGAATTGAAGTACTTTCACTAGTGTGATGATCTCTCTTTCTGAAAAAAAATAACAAAGTTTTTCCTTTCTTCGCAAAAAGAAGTTGTTTCATCCTAAATTCTAAGATACACAAATAAAAAATAGCACAATTCAATAATCAAACAATTAAAATATTTAACTCAAAATTTGAGGCAAATGCAAGGCCAATACAACAACTGTATTTCTAGAGTTTAAACAAGAGAAGGCAAAAGTATGGTCGATTCAAATATTCAATAACAGATTCACAATAACAAATTCCAGGCTTCCAACCACGCCAATTCCTAAGTTCCTAACTAAATGCAGTAGTCAAATAGGCAAGCAGACACAAAATTAGCAGAAAATCACTTACTTAAAATTGCAGAAAAAATGCTGCGATTTCAACAACAAATCAAGCATAAACAATGAAAAAAAAATAGGCCAAAAATAGAAAAACTATCTAGAATTAGCCGTCAATCGAGAGAATCAAAGAACTTAAAGAGAGAAAACATACCTGGGCTCGAATGAAGCAAATCTGGAAGTTTGGGTGGGGGGTGTAAAACGAAGACCTGAATCAGAGGGCAGCGAGCAAGAGGGCGAAGCTGACTGGCCGAGCGAGCGTGGGGGCGAGGGCGAGCGAGAGCAAGAGAGAGGCAGTCAGGCAGAGAGCGAGGGCAAGCGAGAGCGAGAGCAAGAGAAAGGCAACGAGAGCAAGAGAGGCAGAGAGCGAGAGCAAGAGAGAGGCAGAGAGCGAGGGCGAGCGAGAGCAAGACAGGCAGAGGGCGAGGGCGAGCGAGAGCAAGAGGGGCCGAGGTAGAGAGCGAGAGCAAGAGAGAGGCAGAGAGCGAGAGGCAGCGAGGGTGAACCGTGAGCGAGAGCGAGGTCGAGAGAGGAAGGAGAAGAGAAGGTTTACAGGCAAGTGGGCTGGGCTAGGAAAAATTAGAGTTGGCTGGACTGAGTTTGGGCTGGACTAATATTAAATAATCGAAAAATTTACTCTAGCAGTTTAATTTTTGTTTGGGATTACTAATTTTTGTTTGGGCAGCTCACCCGTCCTTGGTTCTAAAGAAGTTTTGAGAGAAAAGACTCACTCGAAGAGACCTATATTGTTTACTTTTTTTTCTGTTCTTAGCTTGTAATCAAAGATTCTTAACGTTAATTGTGAGACTATATCAATTTCTTATGAGGATCTTATCAATTTGGTATCAGAGCATCACCGATCCTAATAGTAAACCTGACGGACCGAGTAGGTGAATTGGAAAGGAGGATGGAAGGCATGCAACAGGGAGTTGACGTCTTGAGGGGTGAGGTTCAATCGGTGGAGAAGAATGTAGCGAGTTTGCTGGAACAGTTCGCTTGGATGAGAACGAGGTGGGAAAGAGCAGGAATGGGAGAGGAAGAACAAGGAGTTGGGAGACCAACCTCCAGAATTCATTCAAGATTCTTAGGCGACACCAGAAATAGGAGTGTGGCAAGCTAAAGCAGGGGGTTCCGATGGGGGTTGGCAGTCGGAGATCTGAGGGCGATGGTTGGAGATGCCCCTCCTTGAAGGCGAAGATCCTGACAGCTAGATATTCCGAGCCAATAGGAACTTTGCGGTGAATGGGCTGATTGACAAGGAAAAGATGGACACAACAACACTATGTTTGGAGGGTGTTGCACTTTCATGGTTCCAATGGGAGCAACAGAGACGAAGAGTCAAAAGCTGGGAAGAGCTAAAGGGACTGTTGAGGAATCGCTTTGGATCTATGTAGGAAGGCACGATGGGGAGCTCGGATAAGCTGGGGGACACGATTAAGGAAGGTGAGATGCTGGAATTGTCATTGAATTTCTTGGTAGGCCTAATTCCACCACAGACGATGAAGGTAAAAGGGAAGAATGGTGGGTGGCGAATTTACGTGGACTACAAGGCTTTAAGCAAGGTCGTCCCTAATATTGTATAAGGAAAATGAACCCATGTTGTAGAAGATATTGGATGTGGAGTTGCTAGCTTTGGAGGCTTTTTGTTTGAAAGAGATGTTCTGACCATGTCATTTGCCCCAAAAGATGAACATGAAGCGTAGGTGGTTCAATTTGCGCTTAAAAGGGGAATGCTCGCTATATCAGTAGTAATGGGCACTAAGAGACTTCAGTTTTCAAGCAAAGTCTTTGATATCGTTCACTGTGCACGATGTAGGGTCCCTTGGCATATTGAAGGGGGATTGGCGGTTGAGCAGAACATGGTGTCATGAGGCAGAAGGGTTGCCAACGACGATGGTGTTGGGAAGTTCACCGACGAGGCAGAAGAGCAGCTGACGATCGGTCAATCTAAAATGCCAAGGACTACCAATCTGGCGACATCCAAAGAGAGCATCTTATCGATGATTGGGGCACCATCAACAGTCCATGTTGTCTGGGAAGCTAGTTTGATTCTTAACCCAATTTCTCAGAGATTTCACGTGGGGTTGGTTGATAATGGAGGCCCCCCCATGTATTCACATCATCATGAGGGGGTGGGTGTCTCGTCCAAGCAGAGGTCATGATAGTGGAAGGGCAGCACATTTCTAGAACTCAAGGGCTCAATTTGCATTCTATTGTAGATCCCAATGGTATAGACCCAATGATCTAAAATAATGATGGGAATTTGGGCAAACTTCATGATGAGGTTGAGATTTGGCAAGCCATGAAACAACTGACAAAGTTAAGGTGTTGGGAAGTTGTATCAATAACCAGGGATGCAATGATTAGAATGAGAATTGCTGTAAATCAAAAACCTACTACAAATGAATGTTATGAAGAAAGAGCACAAAATGAGCCTCATGTCTGTCAAGAATCTAATGACCCTAATACAGCCTGCAATGTGCCATTGCAAGCATGCATGCACAGAATTCCTATTGCTGAAACAGAACAAGGATCTAAATGGCCAGAACAATGGCCAGCACGGATGGGACAACCACCATACTGGTTGTTGAGTTCCTAGTGTGGAGTTTATGGCAAAGCAACCCCTGAAGATTTCACTGCAGACTATCAGTACCGGAAACGAGTGGTGATTAAATTATATTTGACTGGAATGGGGAGAAACGAGTCATCTATCAAGAATGTTAGGGACATGAAAGTTATCTATGGAAGATTGGCAGCTACTCTAAGAAACTTGAAGGTGTAGATCATGACTGTGGTGCCAATAGACTCTCTAGATACATAACCTATAGTTTATGAACGAGACCATCTCTTCTCCAAAGTTAAAAAGAGATGCCATTTGATGGTCGTGGTTGCTGAAGTTGACCAGATTTTCATTCTAGAGGGGAAACTTATTGTTCGCGACAAGGTGGAGATCATCAACGAGGTGGAGGAAAGGATTGAGAGGCTAGCGTACAAGTGGTCTCTATCACCCTTTGATGCAATTCACCCTGTAATTCGCATCTTCCAGCTCCAAAAGGCTGAAGGAGCAGTGCAGGAGGCCACCCCTATCCCTGACCAGCTAACTGCAAAGCTGAAACCAGAATTCCTATTGGGGGTAAAGTCGGGCATGGGAAATAACTTGAGGAGCCTCAACGTTCTTATTCAATGGAAGTGGTTCCACCCCCCTCCCCCCAACGGCCACTTGGGAACCATACAATCCATTATTGCATCAATTTCATGAGTTTCACCTTGAGGACAAGGTGAATCTCGTGGGCAGGAGTAATGTTAGAACCTCTGATTCATAAGTTTTATCGGAGGCGTTAAAAAAAAGAAAAAGAAATGAGAAGCAGGGGCAGCCAAGGAATAGGACACGAGGACAAAAGGGTCAAATTCGATTGGGGGAGAATAACAACCCACATGGTTGCAACAGACTGAGGAGGAGCCGAGGAGGTATAAAAACAGGTGAAAAAGGAGAGAAAAGTAACTAGAGAATTCTGAAGAAGTTTTGGAAGAGAGGTCCTCTCGAATAGGCCTATATTGTTTTCTTTTTTTTCTATTCTTAGCTTGTAATCGGAGATTCTTAACGTTGATTGTGAGATTTTATCAATTTCTTGTGAGGATCCTATCATATAGCTGTAAGCAAGTTTACTTCATCCAGAAGCCTTAGCATTTTTTGACACTTATTCCATAAAGATTCTATATTCTAAAGTAACTAAAATCTTACCAATATGGTGAGTAGTATTGGACTGTAAAGGACCAACAAACAGCAATTTCTACCCTTTCTCACATCTAACTTTGAGTTACATGGATAATTCAACCCTTATTTGTCTTTCACAGTTTCACTCTTTCATTCCCTCCTCTGTGAACTTCATAGCCTCTCCAGTGTGCTAGGAGAGGAGAGTGGAAGCAACAACCATCCAATGGTGCTCCAGCATTCATTTTCAAGGGATCCACACCAAAACAACTAACAACCAGACACACCGGATGGGGGGAAAGGCTTGTAAAAACTGGTTAAGTTATAGAATTAGCTCACAGCCAAAAAATGACATGCATTGCAGTAACATAATAAGCGAAAAAATAGGAAATCTCTTAATAATAAACCAAATCATTCTAAAAAACTTTAATTATACATGCACCATCATTTTCAAACTAGAATAAACATTTCTTGAGTGAGGGTTTTTCTCTTTTTTTTCAAGTAATTCTTTCTTACGCCCCCCGGCCCGGGGCGGGTGGTTGTGTTGTATGGGGCTACTAATCCTAGGAATCGGGTCTTTGATCTTCAAGTTAATTCTTTCTGAACAACTTACTGCAATAGGGACCAGGTCTTTAATTTGGGTCTCGAGTTGGACTTGAATCTTTCAGGTTATATATCAAATTGGGTCTCCGTTTCTGGTATCCAGAATTCATCTATTTTTCGGTGGCAATTGATTCCGTAAAAGGGAACGAATGTTGTCCGCGCTCGAGAAGCTGGAAGGGAAGAGCAAATCTGGGAAAGAAAAAGGAAAGAAAGCCAAGGCAAAGGGAAAAGAAGAGAAGGTTATGTCCAACACTCATTGCTAGTGGAGATACCACCAGTGACCACCTCTTCTAGTCGAAGCCTATGTACCCAATCTCAGAACCAGGAAATAAACGATTCGAAATGAACAGTAAACAGGAAACATTTACCTGAAGTTCGTCAGCCCTAACCAGCGACTTTGGCTTCTTTCGATTGGCTTCTCCCTCCCTTAATTCCTTGTATTTCTTCTCTCCTCCTCTCTAACCTGTCTCGTTTGAAATGGCAAGAAACGGGCTGCTGAGCTGATTTCAATCAGCTCTCAGCTCTCAGCTCAGCTGGGATGGGAACCCTAATGGGCTCCTTGGGCCGAGCCCAATTTCAGGATCATGCCATTTTTTTATTTCTTTTTCCTTATCCCATTGACAGAAAAACAATTCTATTTATATTCAACCAAACAAGTTTGTGGTTAGTACCAGAAATATTATTTAGCAATAACATCCGAAAAAAAAATAAATTAAATTATTTGAAAGTTTCCCTTTTTTTTTTTTAAGGTAAATCATCTTAAAACTTTATTAGCAAAACACTTTTTGGTTTCTGAAATTGCATGGGCTTAATTTAAGTTTGTGAGAACATAGATAATACTTCAAACACTAAATGAGATCAAACAATATGAGAAAACTACAATAATTATGCAACTTATGATTATACCATAGTTATACTAGAACCATAAGAGTGCGTCGTGCATCCATTTAACTAGAAACAAAAATAGTGTAAGTTACAAGATTGTTTATCAAAGCTAAATATCTCAAAATTAACCCAAATTGGAACACAATCATACTCCTAGCAAGAATGTGACAAAGAAATTAGATCGTTGTTATATAGCCAATCAATAGTCATATTCAATTTATTGTCGCAAAAGTAGCATTGCTACAAAGAGAATCAATGAATCCATGCAGGCAATGAAGATATAAACGAGTATGGAGAGAAATGATTCATTTGAAATGTATGAGGTTGAATTACCATTTCAATTGTTCGGAATTAGGATAATTGGTTTGAGTCTTTGCTACGTCTTTCTAGGCACTCTTAGAGGCATCACCAAATGAGAAAGTAAAAATGAAATTTGGTACTCTTGAAGTTTAGCAAAAAAAAAAAAACTAAGTTTGTATTCTTTTTATTGTTTTTAAATCATTTTTAATTTTCAAATTTATAAAATAATAAAAATACGTTTACTTTGTCATTTTTAAAAATATATTTTTGAAAATAAAAAAAATATAAAGAAAACCTAAAATAAAAAAATATTGTTTTGATTATTTTCAGGCAAAATAATTTTTAAGTCTGGAAAACACAATCTATTTTTCATACTTTGGTTCAAAAAAGGAAAAGGGAAAAAAAAGAAAAAAAATATATTTTTAAATTTTAAAAATAAAATTATATATTTATTTAAAATTTTCAAAATATAATATATCTATATTATAATTAAAAATATAGAATAATATATAGTATATTAGTAAGTATATTACACGTATTATATATAATAATATTTAATATAAATTATCACTTAATCAAATTTATTATTTTATTTTAATGGTAAAATTTTATTAAAAAGAGTTATTTTTATTATTTAATAATCAAATTTATTGAATAAAATATCATAAAATAATTTTTCTTAAAATTGTAAAGTAAACACGTTTTTTTACTTTTCTGTTTTAAGAAATAAATTTTTAAAATGATAAAAAAAAATACGTTTTCAATTTTCTAAAAATGGATTATTAAAATAAAAAACTAAAAATAAATTTATAACTTAAAATTAAAAATTAAAAATACAAACAGAATGCAGCCTAATTACTTTTGTGTTTTTTAAATGAACGCTCTGGTCCCTTGGATTAGCATGGTAAGGAATTTGACAGTTTTGCTTCTACTTTTATAAATAGCAAATTGCACCCAAATCCCTCATAATTTGGGTCAATTGCGTGGAGATTTCTTTAGTTTGAAAATAGTAATATACTTCCTTTGGTTTGATTTTTTGGTTGAGACACCCTTATCACTAATCAACTAAATCTAATTAAACTAAATTTAGTTAATGAAACTCCAATAAGATTAAATTAAGTTAAATTAACCAAATAAAAATATATAACATATAAAATTAAAAAAAATAAATGTCAACATACAAAAAAAAAAAATCATCATGAACCTTCGGCATCCCTTGAATCCAAAGAGCAAGAAAGAGAAAGGAAAAGAAGAAAGAAAACAAAGGATAATGATGACAAAGAGAAATCAAAACAGCCATAACATCAACCTTCGTTATGCATAACACCATCAATCTTCGTCACGCCCAATGCCACCAACTACCCCATCCTTTGCCACCATTTTTATCAGTTATCTTTGTTGATTGGTCATCAATGTTGATGCTGCCTCACTTCTCCATCATTTTTTTTCTCAACCCATTTTCCTAACTCTAGAAACCCTATGCTCCTCTAACCAACTATATTACTCTACCTTGAGCCACAATTGCAAAATCTCCCTTATATTTTCTCTATCTCCTTACTCAGTCTTTCTTTCATTGAAAAAATCAACCTTATCAATGGATTTATAAAAAATAATATACACCAGGGAGAATTGGGTGTTTTAAAAAATTTTCATTTTGAAACAACTTTATGCAAAGAAAACCATTTATCATTTCTATAGCTTTTGAAATATAGTGATAAAATTATCTATTGAAATATTTAACTTTAGTTAATTAAGGAAATAATGATACAAGTATGATTTGCGTGAAAATGAATTTCACAAGATCAATTTTAGAACTAATACTGCAAACTTTAAATGCTGAAGGTAAAAACTTGACCTATTGAAATGAAAAGTAGAAATGAATAATACAGCACATAAAGTAGAAATGAAAGTGATTCGACTCACACAGCTTACTCCATTATCTTAGCTCTTCATCAAAGATTTCAACCAACTCACTAATTAGCCTTTAAACTAAGATCAGTTATAACCACTTTACAACGATTTTTAAAATGTCAAACAAAACCATTACCTTTTAAAAAATTAGGCGTAACCATTGTTTTTTCATGGATCAACCGTAACCTATAAAACTTATTGTTAGTATTATGTGCCCTAATGCTATATTTGGATAACATCTAGTGGGTTTATTTTATGCATTCATTGTATATTAGTATAAATCTATAAAATGTAAGGTTTTTTTATTCATATTTTTTCTAATCAATTATATGAATGAATCTATAAATATTTTGTTTGAGAATCTTATTCTTAAAATGTTGAGACTATATAACAGAATTCTCTAGTAACAAAACTTCTTAAACTATTCTTAGTCCTTAATTTTTTTGGATGGGGACTCCAATTAATCGAATATGGTTTAGCATAAGGGTTACTACCTTATTCAATATGGCTGACCCAGCCCATTGCTGGGTCAGCCATGACGGCCACATGTGTGTGTATGTATATATATATATGTATGTGTTTGTGTGTGTGCGGGAGAAAAAGAGAGAGGCGAGACGGAGACTGACGGTCGAAGAAGAAAGTGGGTTGTGGGCTGTGGGGGGGTAAAATATGAATTTTAAAAGTGGCGTAGAATTTTATGGGATACGGGCTATGAAGAGCAAAAACACAGGCTGCAGATAGAATTTTCCATGAAATTATTACTCCAACTGAAAACCTGTTGTTTTTGATCGTTGAAGACTATAGTTCTAGATGAACATATTTTTTTTAATTAATTATTTAATTTAAATTTAAACTAATTAGTGTTTAATTAATGTAATTTAAATGAATTAAGAGTTTTAATAACAACACTAGTGACAAATGGGGAATTTCAACAAAAAGGCAAAATCATAGGAATCTCTAGAACCATTTCTAAACTATAGGGAATATCCAGTTAAATGACCAAAATCATGAGGGGTCTAAATATAATTTACCCTTTTATAAATTATCTTTTCCCCTCTTGTCTTTATTTCTTGAAACCAATGATGGTCAAACCATCCATGATCACAAACCAATGGGATTGCAAAAAACTCTAATCATGTTGGGGTTGTTGGCTCATTGCATTGCCACTCAAAAGTGTGATAGATAAAGAAGGAAAATATAGCCTTAAACTAATGAGTAAAGAAGGAAAATATATAAAAGAACAAATAAGAGAATATGAGAGAAATCAATTTTCATGGCAATGGACAAAGTGTTTGGGGAAGAGGAAATAGTGATGGCTAGTGGCATTGTCAATAAGAGATGGAGGCGATGAGGCTAACAAGGAAGTTGAATGAAAGGCATTGCAACCCCAACGTGATCCCCACGTCGCATGTGGAATTGGGTTCCCCATTATCATTACCTAAAGAAGGAGATTGCGACAATGCAAGCAACTAAATCGAGATAATGCTTCTGCTGTTTTTTTTTTATTATTATTATTATTCTTTCTAGGTTCCAAAGAAACCCATTGGCACGATGATGGCAAAATATTGCTGATAATGACCACTCTAGGTGTCTTTCCTTTCTCCTTTCTCACTTTATCCTGAAAACAATGAGTCTGGTGGCAATCAGCCTAATGATTAAATTTTTTCCCTTCATTTGTGTGCGCGCGAGAGAGAAAGAGAGAGAGATTGTGATCATTTGAAAAAAAATTGTCAAGAAAAAAAAAAATCAAAATGAGATCAACAAAGTTAAAAAGAGAAATCAGTGTTATTTTAAAAATTCTGAGTAGTTGATGCCTTTATGTGAAATTTCAAAGATGGCACTACAAATTTACTCTAAAATCTAGCAAAAATCATTATGAAACCTCTTATAAGTTAATTCTGAAATGACATTTGAAACTCGTTTATTATTTTTACAAAAATTTTCCAAAACCTCCAAGATTACCTTCTGGTACAAAAAACCTACTTCATACAAAATTCTTCTACTTTTTCTTCTAATTGATATTTTTAACACTTAAAACTATTTAAATTATTTCTTTTAAAATTACAGATTTACCAATACTTTTCTCTGCTACTTTAAGAAGTTATTTGATTGTTTTCCTTCATAACGCAACACATGGATCATTTGAAAGCATTGCACTTGCAACCAGTACATCTATTAACTAAAAAAAAAAAACACAAATAGTTTAGCTTGTTAGGCTATCTCCAACACAATTAAATTCCTCTTGTTAAGCCAAAATTTTAGTGAGGGAGACGAACAAAGCTGCTCCAACGCAACTCACCATCCTCAAAATTGCTCGACATCCACATAGCGAAGGTCGAAGGCCAATCCCTCACCTTTTTTGGCGATCTAGTCATCTACCACAACCTTCGTTATCCTTTCCCACAACGATCATTATCGTCACCACAGTTGCAACATTCATTGTTAAAGCACGAATCTTTGTCAAAGAAAACAAAAAAGATTAAGCACGTTGTAGTCGATTTGTTATCAGCTTTAGAGACAATTATTGAAGGTGGTCGGACACGACAAAAAAGAAAGGGCCCATGGTTGCAGAAGACATAGAGTCGCGATAAAAGAGGAGACGATCAGACACTATGAGTGCGAGAGGACGTACCTTTTCAAGTGGCGACATGACAAAGATGAACAAGCGACGATGATGACTAGATTAGCGGAGGAGACAAACAAACATGGCGAAGGAGGTCAAGTGGCGAAGTGGTGGAGATGAAAAAAATAGAATTGAAAGTCATTAATAAATAAATGAAATGGAGAATCAAATAGAGAGAAGAATATGGAGCGTTATTAGAATAAACATAATTTTTGAGATAAAAAAACAAAAAGTGAATTGTTTATAATATAATAGAGAATAAAATATGAAGCGTGGTTAAAAGCAATCTTATAATCTTAAAATGAATTTTTAATTTTTATAATTCACTAATCAAATCAACTTTTACATTTATTACAATTGTATAAGAAACTTCTAGTTTTTATAATTTATTTATCAAGTTTGTAAATTTATCGTAATCATAAAATGCCATTTGAGACAATTAATCTTGACTATAAAATAAGTAAGTTAGATAATCTCTAGAGTAATGCGACATTATTATATAGAATGGAGTAAGAGGATGATCTTAGGAGTGAATGGATTATTCAGTTCACCCAAATACCATATTCGTTGGACCATTCGAGTTCTGTCAGTGTTAGGTGTAGTATAAATTTTATGAAACCCAATAAAAACTGAAAACTGACCCTATCAAAGTATATAAGAGGAAGGTGGGATAATCACAGTTGTTTCAGTTCTATTTTCCAAATTTCGTGACGTTTAAACAGCTAATTAGCTTTGACGGAAGCAAGCTGAAGTACACTGAGATATATTCGAAAATTGAAGTGTCAATGGTCTAACTGAACCTGGCTTACAGCTTAATAACAAATGCTTTTATCATACAACCCACGCGTTGCATTGCAAGAGGAACAATAAAAATGGCACAATCAAAAAGAATAATGACAATAAGGGGAAAAACATTACAAAAAGAAGAATGAAGAATACAAAATAGTAAAATTAATATAAAAACCATGAAAATTAATATAAAAACCTAATCTTACGGATTCATCCATAAGATTACGTTTAGGTTTGATAAGATTGATAATCAAGTGAAAATCACATGATTCGGTTGTAGCTAGGTACCGTCTAAGACTTAACCAATGCGTGGTTAAGCTTCAGAGACAATAGTAATCATTATTCGTTTCGTTTCCTAAAGCCGAGTAGTCAAATAATGAGAATCGCAAGAAACCCAATGGAATAGCAATTGGAACTCACGGTCACGGGCTTGGTCAGAGACTCTCGACAGCGCCCACCAGTCCCCCTAGGCTACCCCTCAATTACAACTAGTTTCGCTTCTACTAGACAAAACGTCGAACAGGTTGTCGGCAGACACTCGACCTATTAAAATTCAATTGGAAAGAAGAAAAAAATGACAAAATAATACAAGCGCTCTCGAACCTTCGCTGAAAGGCAGTCAATTTCATTCGTTTATCCGCCGTAAACAAGGCAGAACAGAAGCACATACAAGAAGACGCACTAACGAATCGTCCAACGAAAATCTTGAGCAGAACTCGGCAAAAAACATAAGATAAGTAAGGCGATAACATAAACGGAGAATTACTCGGTTTCGAGCGGCTGAGGAGGAGGAGGGACGGTGTCGTCGGCGACGAGAGTCCACTCGGGAGGGAGGGGAGGGAGAGGAGGGTAAACGGTGGGCTTGCGGCGGACGTCCCAAGGCTGAGTCTTGCGCGGCCGAGTCTTCATGTGGTGCGCCGTCGCCTTCTTCTTCGGCCTCGACGAGCACTCTATTACCAGTCCGCCGCCCACTCTCGGGGCAGTTTTGAACGCGGCTCCACGGCCCAACCCAGAAGCTACGGAGCAGGAAAAGCTTGGCAGCACCGCCATTTTGGAACCAAAAATAGCCGAAACCGACATTCTTTCTTGTTTTGCGAGTGATGAGAGGAAATGGTGGATAAGGGAAGCGGTTGTGTCTGGATCGAGGCTCTGGACCTCTCAGAGATCGTTTGCTTTGGATAGGACCCAATTCTTGTTCCATTTTCTATTGAATTTGTGAACATTGTAATATATTCAAATAATAAATTTTAATTATAATAAAATAATAATAATTATTATAAAATTATCAATAATCAAATAACCATAATATATTAACAATACTTTATATAAATATTTTCCAAAAGTAACATTTTTTTTGCTAACTCATCACACACAATAACGTTTCGCATAATAATAATAATTTTTTTTGTTTTTTTATCAATTTATTATGGGACTTTAGTTTTTGTAAAAATTATATCATTTAGGATTTTAGTGATGAATAATTGATATTGGAAATATCCAAATTTGATATCTTAAACTCACCAATACTATTATCTGCCAATATAGTATAACTTCATTGCCAACTGATTATGAGACTTAATCCCTTGACTCCCTTAAAACCTTACTCATAAGTGGATAATTACAAATATATATATATATATATAAAAGATTTGTCATAGCCCTCACAAGCATAACTTAACTGTTGAGATCGTATATATGTTAGTTCCAAAGAGTCTTGAATTCTAGCCACTATATAACTGGTCACATGTCCTGTATTCGAATCTCACTGCTGGGTTCCATGATTTACTTTTCTTGCAGAAATTTTGAGACTAAATTACGGAGAAGCCTTAAGATAAGAGATTTCACCTTTTGGTCCCAAAGATCTATCATAACATTTAAATTATTATTAATTTTACGTAAATTATTTTTAGAAATTAAATATTTTTAATTCAAATTACCCTTATTTTTTGCCATCTAAACTATTAAATATTATATCCATACTAACTTTTTATTACTATACACTTTATAAAGGGGTATTTTCAATATTTCATAACGTGCACCGTAAAAAACAAGTGCAACTCAAATTGAAAGTAGTTTTTATTCTTATTTTTAACATATCAAAAAAACATACCTAAAATTTAATTATTTTATAAAGGAAAAATTCATTAAAATGATAAATACTTTTTTTTATTATGTTTGACATCAATCACTACAAGTCATCCCCGAGTCAAATACCTGTAAAAAGAGGCAAGATTAAACTATCCGATTTAATTTCCAACCCTCAAGTCAATCAAAAAGAAATATGAGTATATAGAGTACTGTTACAAGTATTTTTCGTATTACATCTTATGGGTTGGACTCAACCCAACAGGTCGGTCCAATCGCTTAAAGCCCAGCAAGCAGGTCCAATAGCCTAAAGCCTAATAGGCCCCAAGTCAAGTTCGTCGGAGCAAGGTCACGCATTGCTAAAACTTGAGCTCAAATCGCAAGACCAAACATGTTTTAAATGAGCTCCCAGCGATACTTCTAACTAGTTCTGAGTGACATTTCCAGTTCGCTAATCTAACCAAGTGCGCTTCCAGTGAGGCTCCCAGCTCGTTGATCGAACTGTTCAGCTCGCATGATAAGGAGATCACAAAATAACCAAAGAGCAATGATGGAATGGGTGTTATTCTGAACAGGCCGTTCAGGCCCAATCTGGCTCCATCCTCTTGGCCCATGTCAGTCTCATCATGGCCTTATACTAGCCTACAAGTAGCATCATTGCAGCTGCCTCTAGATATCCGTACGCCCACCTTAAATCCCATCCTCATTAATGAAGGTCTCATCAGCACCATGCCACCATCTGGATACCTCCGCCGGCTCTGGATATTCAGTCACATCACTTGCGATGCACGATGCATGTGCACAAAAAGACATCTCCTCCTTTTATATCAGTAATTTCTTTCCAGAGCCAAGATATGTTTTTTGTACTGACTTACTAATACATTGCATTTTTCCCACTCCCCTTACTCACTTGAACATCGGAGTACTTGTAGGGGGCCAATTGGCCGGAGGAACACGAACCGAATCATACAACACTCCTTGGTGTAACTTTCATCTCTCTCTCCTTTATTCATTTCATCAGTGCGAACCAACGAATCACGATCAACTAATTTCAAATGTTGACAAGTATTAAATAAGCTTAACACTCTTTAATTATGTAGAACTAAAGTCTTTATATAAGTTGAATTGAGACTTGGCTAAACGAATAGCTCGAGCCAATCAATCATAGATTAATAGAATTTGGACCTGTTAATCTTCTCCAATATAGATTAGATATGTGACATTTTTTTTTTTGGGGGGGGGGGGAGGTTAACGCACCATCATGAGCGTCTCCTATTGTTCAATCCCACGATATTAACAAGAGATGTAAATCAGATGACTTAGCGACCAGTTCGATCTCTAATACCGCCGCAAACGTGAGGGCGGCAAGCGATTTTCAATTTTCAGGATCACTCTGACTATTAAGTTTTCCCCCATGGCCATAGCTCGAATACTGAATTTGAGGACTCAAAAAATAATACTTCACAATACACTTCCTTTATGAGCGGAGCTATGCCCTCAAGACAAACATATTCGTTTTTTACAGGTACCTAATGAGCGCAGGGTGAGATTGGGTTTTTTTTTAAGGTAAATGTGTAGCTTTACATCTTTTAAGTGCTCCATTATCATTTTTCATTGTTAAGAAAACGTTAATGCAATTAGAAGTCAAAAAAACATTAATTAAAATATTTTAGACATTTAAAACTCTCCGTTAGAGTTGAAACAATTGATCATGCCGGGTTGCCAACTAATACTCTTTTATTTTTAAATTTAAGAAAAAATGGAATACTACTTTATAAAACTCTTTTATTAGGCACTAAGAGTTTGTTTGAGATTGAGGTGTGACAAATTTGATTATATAAATAGTATTTGGTAGATTGATAAAGTTCAATTGAGTTTTAATTATAATTGTTACAACACTTGAACTCACGTTACAAACTAAGGCTTTGTTTGCGCTTGGGATGAGGTGAATTTGATTATGTAAAAATGTTTGGTACAGATTAAGATTAAGTTGAGTTATAATATTAAATGATTAAAAAAGGACATTAAAATTATAATTATATATAAACTAAATTATATATGAATAAAATTATTTTTAATTTAGATTGTATTTATTTTTTGAAGCCGAAGTTACGAAACCTTTTATATACCCCTTAATAAAGTATATAGAAACAAAGATTTATTAGACGTATTTAAAATATATTATAGCTCGAACTGCGAAAAATAACTGTAGTTTGGACTAAAAATAGTCAATCTCATCACATATATATATATATATATAATAATTATATATAAGTTTTTTATTACATATAAAGTATATTTTAACAAATTTTCATATAATTTGATCGAGTTGAGATGAGTTAAAATATTAAATGAATAAAAATATTAGTTATTTAAAAAGTATTACAAAAATATTCATGAAAAAATATTTTTATAAATTACAAAAGTATTACATTGTATTATATTATAAAAATAAATACTATATTAAGACCAATTTTTATGGAAAATAAATTAAAAATATTTTTAATAAATCATAATTAAATTGAGTTGGGTATTTTATGGAAAAGATTATTTATGAAAAAATTTATTACCTGAAAAATATATTTTAATAAATTTATGTATAATTTATATTTGCAGAATATGAAATTAATATAAAAATATATTTATTTTAACAAAAAGAAGAAAATAAAAAAATTGTTAAGAGTTTTTGGAGACATACGGAGGGAATTGAAATTTGTATTAATTTTATTAAAAGGGTAAAATAGGTTTATTAAAAAAAATTCTAACTCGTCGCAAGAAGTTGAGTTGAGAAATTTAGAATATTATCGAATACTTACTTTCGGAGCTAAAAGGTCAAACTCAACTCAATCAAACTTAATTTTAAAACGTTGAAGGTATTATATAATATAAGTTGAGTAGAGTTAAAATATATCAAATACTAGATTTTTTATATTTTTATATAAACTTAGGGTGTGTTTGATTGCACACTTTTTTTTTATAAAAAATGACCAATTTCTATCTAAATTCTAGCTTTTGTAGTGTTTGATTAACTAATTTTTCCATGAAAAATATTTTCATGAAAAATATTTTCTCACTTTGACTCACGTGACCCTCTTTTCTCACTTTTAAGGTGCGTTTGATTATAAGGGTGGAATTTGAATAGAAAAAAAATAAATTCTAAGAAATTAAATTACCTAGAATTAAATTCTAGGGAAAGTATTAATTCAAGGCGTTTGATTACCTTAATTTTCTACCTAGAAATTACTTAAAAATAAATCAAATATAATATACAAAATATTCAAAAAACCAAATATATATACACAAATATACATACGCAGCTTCCAGAGGTTGAAGGAGCTACTATTGCCTCCTTCAACCAAATTCATTCTGTCATTCATTCACAAATATACATACACAAATATTCATTCTGTCGTTCATCCAAGATTAGTTGAAGAAAAGCATCTGAAACATTCACAAATATACCAAATTCATGCTGTTGCCTCCTAGGTTAATGGAAGTTCTCAGCATCTAAAACATTCAACTATATGTTCCATCGAATATCTTCATTCATTTTGCCAGCAACCAAACACAGAGGGAAACGAAAAGCATCCATGCGACCCTCGAATACAATAAACAATAAAGTCAATCGGAATCGAAATTGGTTCCCGTGAATAACAAACAAGAAAAATCAGAGGTAGAGAAGATTGGTACAAAGATAGACAAACCCTCTATGTACTTTACCAGATTGCCGGCACTGACGATGTAGAAGCCATTCACGACGTCAATAAGATGACACTGGTCTTGACGTTACCCGTGAGAACCAGAGGTGCGCCCTGCTCCACCGGAAGCTCCACCTTCAACACCTTCAACAGATCGATTATCCGGAACGACGCCATATTCTTTTTTTCTTCTTCTTCTTGATCTTCCCCTTGTTGCCATCGCCGTTTTCTTCTCAGCCGCTGCTTCTCTTTCGATCGCCTTCTCTCTCGCTCGCCCTCTCGTTCGGCTATTCTTCTTCTCCTCTACCTCTATCAGATTACTCCATTTCCTTGCTTGGAAAATCTATTCCAGCCTCCTCCATGGGAAAATGAATTCCAATAAAAGTGAGAAAAGAGGGTCACGTGAGTCAAAGTGAGAAAATGTTTTTCATGGAAAAATTGGTTAATCAAACACTACAAAAGCTAGAATTTAGATAGAAATTGGTCATTTTCTATAGAAAAAGTGTGCAATCAAACGCACCCTATCTGTTGAAGGTGTTGAAGGTGGAGCTTCCGGTGGAGCAGGGCGCATCTCTGGTTCTCACGGGTAACGTCAAGACCAGTGTCATCTTATTGACGTCGTGAATGGCTTCTACATCGTCAGTGCCGGCAATCTGGTAAAGTACATAGAGGGTTTGTCTATCTTTGTACCAATCTTCTCTACCTCTGATTTTTCTTGTTTGTTATTCACGGGAACCAATTTCGATTCCGATTGACTTTATTGTTTATTGTATTCGAGGGTCGCATGGATGCTTTTCGTTTCCCTCTGTGTTTGGTTGCTGGCAAAATGAATGAAGATATTCGAGGGAACATATAGTTGAATGTTTCAGATGCTGAGAACTTCCATTAACCTAAGAGGCAACAGCATGAATTTGGTATATTTGTGAATGTTTCAGATGCTTTTCTTCAACTAATCTTGGATGAACAACAGAATGAATATTTGTGTATGTATATTTGTGAATGAATGACAGAATGAATTTGGTTGAAGGAGGCAATAGTAGCTCCTTCAACCTCTTGAAGCTGCGTATGTATATTTGTGTATATATATTTGGTTTTTTGAATATTTTGTATAATATATTTGATTTATTTTTAAGTAATTTCTAGGTAGAAAATTAAGGTAATCAAACGCCTTGAATTGATACTTTCCCTAGAATTTAATTCTAGATAATTTAATTTCTTAAAATTTATTTTTTTTCTATTCAAATTCTACCATTGTAATCAAACGCACCCTTAACGTATTTTTAGGCAATCATGGGTGTGAGCTATCCCAAACATGGCTTGTGCTTGGCTTTCTCCCTATGCCTATCGTAGGTGCAAGCAGCCCCCGATGTGGTTTGTTGTGACGCCACTGGTCTCATCTCCAGAATGCCAACATAACCCTCAATTACCTCTACAATCACCAGCCGAATTGAAGAATGGCTATGCCCCTAAATGTTTGAGATGCCCTAGATAGGAACTTGGTATTGCCACCCTTCACTTGCCAAAAAACTTTTGAGTCCCAAAGATGGGCAGCAAAGGGCACTCAGCCCCGGAAAGAGTTATAGGTTGGAACCTAGATTTTCCGCAAGTCTAGGGTATTTGTGTAATTTCAAAAACTTCAGGGGAAAATATATAATTTAAAAAAAAATCTCCGGCAAAAATTCGAGATTACTGGTGGATTCTCGACAAAGCTATACAATTTCTGGTGGATTCTCAAATATTTTCTGACAGGATCTTTCCCCCAAGGAACTTTATACCTTTTAAAAATAAAGTTCAAAAAACCTCAAATTAAATCCTCGATCGCACCCCAAAATCTGTAAAGTTTGGTTCCAAAAATCCCTGATGGCATGGGTAACACCATGGTATTAAATCATAGAAACTTGCTGGTTAGCTGCTAGGGCACCAGATTAATGAAAATTCCGAAAATCCTATATTTAATGGAAAAGCCCATCCACATACGAACCATAACGATAAATTTGATAGAGGTCTTTGAAATTGGTTCAGTTAGCTTTCAAAAAAACATGGGACGACTCATTTTAGTGGTCATTTGTCCCCTTAATTTGTTTATCATTTTTCAAGGGTCATTTAACTGAGCAGTCCATGCTTATATTGAAATTTATGACAAACCCGTATTCACAAAATTTCTGGTTAAATTTCTTTAAAAGCCAGATAGAATAAGCTTTCTTTTGACACCAATTCCAACAATTTCCAAAAAGTATAATTCTCTTAAAAATTCAGAAAAGTTGGTCTGTAAGCAAAACATCCAATTTCCAGCAGCGACAGCCAAAAGTACCAACTTCAAATCTGAAATTGGTTCACACCACAAATAGTTAATACACACCAAAGCATATACGTTCGACCGAAGTTCAAAATAGCTAAAATCTCTCAAGGATTTGTGATACGCCCTGCAGACAGCAGGTGGTTTGGATATGGGGCAAATCCAAATGGTAGATCTGGGTTGGATACATGGGCCGAAATCAGAAGATATAAGGCTAAAAGGGCCAAGTGAAAACTAAAAGAAGCCAAGAGCCAAGCAATGATCGAGTGGGGTGCACCCTACCCGATCATGCATGACCTCACCAGCCCAAATTGCCCAAAAAGTTCATTTTGAAGAAGACTTCACCAAACAATAAATCATTAAAGCAAGCACAAGAGAAAAAAATTATAGAAAAAATTATAAGGCTGAGTGGAAAGACCTATACTCAACCATAACCAAATGGAATGCACCTTACTCGGTCATGATCGAGTGAAATGCACTTCACCCAATCACGTCCATCAAAGTTTGGCCACTTATATTTCCCAAGCTTGACCATGTCATCTGTTACCCCCAAGAGCCTTTCTTGTAGCCAATAAACACTCCCAAGGCATCTCTCAAACTAAACTCAAGAGCCTCTTTTCAAGACCACTCCTTTTTTGAGCTCAAGTACTTAAAGACTAATTTAGGCATCGAAAGATTTACATAGAGACATCCACTCGCGTCCCTAACCAATTGTTCATCTCAACAGGGCTCCCGATCACCAATGGGTCATTTGGTCATCAAGAGGTCACCCAATCAATAAGGCATTCGGCCATCAAAAAGGCACTCGATCATCAAATATTTGGTCAACAAAAAAACACCTGGTCATCAGGCATTTGGTCATCAAGAAGGCACCTGATCATTAAGGTACCCCGTCACCCGATCATCTGATCACAATAGGATTCTCAGGATACTTTCTCCAGAAGAGTTGCAGGTCTCTAGATCACCCACATCCTAACCTCCTGATCTTTTTATTGTCAACTCTAAGACTTAGAGGTATCATGATCATCTACATCCAGGCAGGCCTCAGGATCACTTATTTTCAGACTTAAAACTCTCAAGATTATTCTCAACTAAAGCCTGCTTTCCAATGCTACAAATTAATTATTGTACTAAGGCAATAACAATTTGAATTAAAATTCACTAGTATCTAGGTTGCTCAGTGCAAGCCACTATTTTAGCCTAGCTCGACCCATGTTCCATATCCGACAGTTGTTTATCCATTATTTTCATCCTTTCTTTGCTAGATTCTTATACTCCTAAATGATTTAGGAATAAGAGATAGTCTTAAAACTTAATAAAAGTACTATGCAACATAAGAAATTAAGTTCATGACAAATATATAAAACATGAAATAACATGCATGCTTGGCTTAGCCCACTTTCACCTCAATCCATTTTAGGATCTCACTGGACCTCATGATTCCATTAGATTCTAACATGAGCTTTATTTAGTTAAAAATGGACCACCCCATGCCTGAAAATCCCATGCAATCATGCATGCCTTAACCACTAAATTTGCACAAAAGCATCTCAATTCTTACCAAAATTTTCTCTAAATTTTTGTGGAATCCTCTGTAGTCTTCTTAATGCTCCAAAGCACTAAAATTACCGAAATTAAGCCCCTGGATTTTTCTAGCAAAAATAATGCATAAATAGGTCAAAATAAGCCATTTCAAAATAAGTGTAGCCACAACCTATTTTTACCTTTGACCCTTAAATGTGCAGCGAAAATGTTGATTTTCCTGCGGCTCACTCCAATTCCTTCTACGACTCGAAATTGGTTTTCTTTGATAAATAACAAATTGCTAATGGCTTCAATGAATAGCAGGGGGGTTCTTGGGCTGCCACAGGCCACTGTAAACAACATCATGCCTGCCAACACCTGCACATGCCTCCTAATTCCTAGCCTAAATTTGTTCTCTTGTTTTGGCCACAAACTTCCCCATTAAAGAATTTTTAATTCGATGGTAGGTTGCTAGAATTGAAGGGGTCTTACTTGGCCCAAAAATCCCCACGTCACTTGGTGTACGTTCTAGAATGATTGCGAGAAATGAGAGAGAGAGAAAATTGTAAAAAATTGCAGCAAACAGCACGCCGCGCATGGCTAATGCCTTGACACGCTCTAGTACGACATCGTTTTGGCCACCCTTTTCCCTTAAAAAACAATGCTTCCCCGTGGGCTCGAACCCAAAACCTCTTGATACAAAGGCTCACTCTAATGATGGCAAAATATGATGATCAAGTAAAAACAATAGGTAGTCAAATCCAGATTTTCAACTCCAGCGGACCTTGTCATAGCTAATTTTTCTTGCCAAAAATTTAACAAAATTAAAAATGCTCATCACATGTGGCAATCAAAATTTCCTCAGCCATATCACACCCCCCCCCCCAAACAATAGCCACATTGTCGAAAGAGGCTACTTAAACATACATTCGAGCAGCAATAACTAGAGAAGAGACGTCGAAAAAGTAACGATCAACAAATTTGAAGAAAACAACTAAAAAGATAAGTTACAAACACAGTAGAAAACTAAATTAGGGCTCCAATCGTCAGATTCGACGACGGCGACAACCAGCAGAATTAGCGACGACAATGACATTTTCTTCGACAAAGAGTAGATCGAGCACTGGATAGTGGACACTAGTTTGTGATTTTTGGATACTTTATATTGGATGAGTGATATTGTATATTTAGTTATTGATTTGTTTTTTTGTTTGTGTATATGTGTATTTAATTATTTTGTGTATTTGATTATTAATTTTGTATATGTTTGTATCTTATTATTTTGTGTATTTGATTATTAATTATGTATATGCATGTATCTTATTATTTTATATATTTAATTATTCATTTCATATATGCATATATTTGATTATTTTGTGTACTAAGTGTGTGTATCTTATTATTTTGAAGATTTGATTATTCATTTTGTAAGGTAAAATAAATAGAATTAAAATTTATTAATAAATAAATAAAATAGTGAGCCAAATTGATATGAGAATAGTGAATGTTCTTGAAACAAATATACTTTAAAATCAAAATAAGGAACAATTTATTTATAATATAATATGTAACAAGATAGAAATTATTATTGGAGTCAAACTAGGCCTAATATGGCTCACTTGCCACAAGGCAAGGCCGTGCTATCCATTTACTCATTGTAGCTGGCCCACTTATCTTGATTACATTGCACTACTTTCCTATAAAAGAGTTTCAACTCCCTCCATTTGATCCTCCACTCTACTAGTGTCCAATTAAATTATCATAAATCGTGGAATTAATTCTTTAGGGTATTGGGTTGTTACACTTGTGCTCCGCTTACTCGTTGGATCTCTAAAGAGGCAAGAAAAAAAAAATACCCACGATTGAGGTCTCTTTAGTTTTGAACTTGAGATAAGATAAGTTGAGTTTATAGATAAATGCAATGAATAAGTTGTTTTATATAATATAGTTTAACTCAATTCAATTGACAATTTTGGTGTATTAGTTATAATTGAAACTTGAAGCATATTATCAAACAATTTTACATAATTAAACTCATATCACTTTTCCTAAATTTCACATAAGAACTATATAAATCTAACATATTCATATATTAGTAACTTGTCTCCTCAAGTATCTCAATGACCATAATTGTAACATCCTGAAAAAATAAAATATATTAATTTTTATATTTGAAGTCATTATAAAATACTTGAGGATTTAAGAGGAAATGTTTATTTAGGTTATTTTGAGAAAATGGATAAATAAGGTAATTAATTAAATTATTTAAGAATATATGTGGATGCAATAATTTATTTGTGAGTTTAAGAAAATTATCAATTCTTAATCGTTGTGTTTGTGAAGATTATTGACTAATTATGGGTCTAAAGAAAAATATTAGGTTGTTGTATTAAAAAAAAATTAAGGCAATTAATAATCTTTTTGAGATACGTTTAAGAAAATAATAATAAAATTAGACAAGCGAAGGAATCTAGTGGAGTTGCCGTGAATAGTGATATGCGTATATGTGATGATGATATAGTATATTAATAATAATTATTAACTTAAGTTAATGGAGGTTGCCAACGTCACATTATGTTAACTTAAAAATATATCATGTGTGGGTGTTATAAAAGCAAGAAAAGTGGGGATGAAGACACTCCCACGGCCTGCCACCTCAAACGCTGTGAAGGTTAACTTAAAATATATCATGTGTGTGCGTATGTCCCTAGCATGTGAGGGTCAAACGCTGTGCTGGGAAGAAATGAGAGAGAGAAGTCAATTGAAAGAGAAATTGGCAGGGGCACGTGACTGTGTTCGGCGGAAGCTGGATTTTCCAGCAAAAGAGGGCACCAAAACGGTGTCGTTTTGGAGGGTGAAGGCGATGCTGACAGCTGTCACGCGGCGCTCACTGGGTTGCCTTCTTTTTGCCTTTAAATTGCTATTTTACAGCATGAGTTCGGGCAGGAAATTGCAGCGACAGAGGAAGAAAATGGAAGAAGATGATCAGCGCGCATGGCCAATTTTTTGGAGAAAATTTAAGATTTAAGGAGATTTAATTGCGGTTTAATTAGTTAGATAAGTAAGAGAAATAGATAATAAACATTTTGTACGGTCGAAATTTAATTTTGGGTCTAATTTTATTAATTTTAAGAGTTTAATCTATTTTATAGTGTGTATTAATTTGGTAGTATTCAAGCATGAAAACTCTGTAAACAGCTAAATTGAGGTAAGCTCCATCTACCTCTGCGAATTCCTTTCATTTTATGAACTCTACGTCTTCCCTTAACTTGTTTCAGTGTCGCGTATTATTTATATAAATTGAGAATGTTATTAGCAGGATTTAATTTAAATTAAATATAAGACTCGTTGGGGTTTTATTTACGGTGTGTTTACGTGGGATTTTAGACGGTTAAATTATTTATATTACACAGTTAGATTTAATTAATGTGAGACATAGTATTATTAATCGCTATTAAATATTTTACTTCGCAGCGGGAGTGCAAGTAAGGCAAGAAACAGCCGTGTAAAGACAAGTTCCTATCCCTCTCCTCCTGTTCTTTAATTCCCGTTAATTCGACACCTAGTATTATTTGTTGAGTTATTATTCATTTGTTTTAATTTAAATTAAATCTGGGACTTCTAGAGTTTTATTTGTTGTGTGCCCAATGGGGTTCGTGCCACTCCTATTCCTTTCGAAATTATGCTAAACCACTTGGGGACTAGATTCCTAGGCGTGCAGGATTATTTACGATTTTCTCGGGTTTATTTATAGTTCGGA